>OU015743.1:85448584-85489123 GCA_907169655.1 Acomys percivali | reverse complement strand
AGAGAGAGAGAGAGAGAGAGAGAGAGAGAGAGAGAGAGAGAGAGAAGAGAGAGAGAGAGAGAAAGAAAGAAAGAAAGAAAAGAAAAGAAAAGAAAAGAAAAATGAGAGGACACAATGCCAACATGCTCAACAATAAGGGTTCTTTTCCTTATTATTTAATACAAAATACAAGCAAAGATACACATACTTAAAACAAAGTTCAGGAACAGACAGCAGTCCTGGAAATCCTCCAATCAGAGCAAAGCAGGGGTTTGGTTTTTTGTTTATGCAAATACATACAGATTGGGATATGTAAGTGAATCATCACATCAGACTACCACACAGCTCTACCATTGCGTGTTGCATCTGTAATTCATGAACATGGTCAACAAAATCATGTTCACTTCAACTTGGGTTCATTAAAATTAAAAGAAAAAAACTTTAAATAGACTTCCTTAGTACCATGCTGCAGATTTCAGCACTGCTAAGGTATTGCAAGAATGCCCAACCCTCTGTTGTCTGATCATGTATCTAGCCACACTGCATGCAGTATGAAGAATAGGATGCCAGGCTCTCAGCCCACAGCCTACGACAGGCTAGCTCTCTCTGACCTTTCCTGCTCAGTAGATGAAATACTAAGGACTAAAATTAAGGAAGACTAGCAAGTTTTAGAACTGGCAAATGAAATCTAAAAGATGAATCAAGGCAGACAGTTACTGAGAATGTGGTGGCTGTGTAACCTTGCAAGTCTTGGGCCTTAAAGGAAAGAAGCATGTAAGGTTTGCTGCAACATATTTATGGTAAATGAATTAGGTAGAGGTCTTATTTACAAATTTTGTAACAAATACTTGCAAAGGAAAAAGAAAAAAACTTCACTCCCTTCCAGAAGATGAAGGTTTAATTGCCAGACATTTACAAACACTCACTCACACATACCCACACCCACACAACACTTCAGGGTTTTATACATGTTATTTTCAGGGCATCCTGAAGCTCAGCTAGGTCTACTTCTCTAACAGCTCCCTCCGTTACTGCTTTTCAACAATTCCTAGTTGAATGATAGTTAAGCATTCTCCCTAGGGTCCTCCTTATGATTTAGCTTCCTCAGGTCTGTGCATTGTAGTGTGGTTATTTTGTATTATGTGCCTAATGTCCACCTATAAAAGAGTATATACAGTGTGTGCATTTCTGGGTCTGGGTTACCTCACTCAGGATGATTGTTTCTAATTTCACCCCAAAAATGTGGAACATTTACAAAGGAGTTTTATTTAGATGCAAACAGAATAAATTGTGTCATTTAAAGAAAACTTCATGGGTTTGGAAATTATTGTGTTATATGAAATAAGTTATATGAAGAAAATCACCATATTTTCTTTTATATGAAAGGGTTCATATGCATTATATGTAAGTATATATGACAAAACAGTCGAGGTAAGTTAAACGGAAGGAGGTAGGAGTCTAAAGTGAAGAGAATGGTAGAACAAAAAAAGAGTAATGAGAGGAACAGATAAAATAAAATATTCCATGCTTTCTTTATGTGATACCAAGATCCAAATATATACATACATATTTGCATATATGGAGTGTACACACACATACATTCGAACACCAAAGTGGACTATTCTGGAGAAGCAGAGAACAAGTGAGAGATTTAACAGATGTAATTAAGAAACAAACATGAACAATGTAGAGTGAGACCCATGTATAAGCACCCTGTGTGTTAAGAAGGCTTCCAATGCCATGTTATACTGTTTGAGTGCCTTCTCATAATCTCTCTACCTGCTAGAGTAAGCTTCCAGGCCAAATCACTGTGATAGCTCCCAACTGTAGGTAATATTTCCAGCTTTTAAACATTTCTAGAGATTACAAAATGAGTTGATGGGAAACAAACTGGAAAGAAAGAGACTAATTACAACTCTGTGTCCATTATTAAGTTGAAAGACCATGACAGTTTAATCTAGACCAGCTTTGAATTCAGGGTTGCTGAGGGATTTTGTCTGTCTTCAGAAACACTTTGCTCTCCACCGGGCTTACCTCCTGATCTCTGTATGTCTTTGTACCTTTTCATATGCCAGGCTTTAGGTCTGAATATGATCAAACTGTCAAACATGTATTAGATTTTCTGACATTTTGTCCACCGTCTCATAGTTTTGCATGACCTTAGTTTTATCTTCTTCCTTTCTAGTCCACTATAATTCTCACAGGAACATTTTGATCTTCAATGTCTGTGATGACTGTGGTGAAATATACAACATAAGTCTACTTATCCTAGAATTTTATATAAAAAGTTTGAAAACTTTACATATATGTATATACATAATTCTCTATTTCTATTTTAAAAGGTATCACATGTGTAGTAGATAATAATAACATTTTTATATCCATCTGTGATGCCCTGTCATTCTGCTTCATTGAGAATAATAATCCTTTTCTGAAGGGTTCAGTCCTATAGAGAATTTCAGAATCATTAAATAAGTAGAGAAATATTCTATCTGAAATGTAAGTAGTTATTTTATTGAAAAAAAAAACCAATCCATATGGTTAACGTGGAGCTGTCAGCCACAACAATATGGCCTCCACCTCCCAGAAGGCATAGGAATATAAAGTTCACTAAGGAATAGACAACCAAGTTCTCTAGTTCAAAAATAGTCTTGGACCCAAGCTTTTCTACGTGGTGACCTTGAGAAATTTTCTGTTAGTTATAGCAGGGAAAGCTCTGTTTTTCTTTAAGAAAATATGTTCCAAAGCATGAGCTTGGTGTTGCTCATTAACATTTCACAATGCTATAAGTTAATTTGAAGAAAAAATAAATTTACAAAGGGTTTCATAGGCAAGTCAGTACGAAATATGGATGGAAAGAAAAATTAAAGCATCATTTGATTCACTAGGTTTCAGTGCTGAAATAAGCATACAGTTTTAGTGCAAAATGTCTTGGTTTCAATTTAATTTTAATAGAATCCAATAAATACATGTGTGCCAAGAACTGTTATATGTTTGTGTGAGGAAGACTGTAGTTAAATTGGTCCTAACAGCCTGGTGCCTGTATAATTCCCAAACAGGCACTTTTCCTTTCCAAGTTGAAAGCCAAGTCACAGACTCAAGGGGAGGCTCAGAAGCCTTCCCTTCTGAGAAGACTGTTCCCATGGTCTCTATCTGGGACACAACCCAGTCCTCTAGTCAGTTTCTCCAACCACTCAGTAGTCTCCTGGATTTGGAAGAAGCTCATGTGTTCCCAGTCCATGTGCACTTTCCACTGCTCAGAATCCACAGAAACAGGTCTAAACATAGAATTCCATCACTGTGCTGAAAGCACATCTTTGTTATAAATGACACTTAACCCTTCATCTTTCTATCCACACCACACTTGTCTTCTCCATCAAAAACAACTCCATGTAGTAGTACTAGTGTTTCTACTTCACAGTATTTACCCATGTGCCCTAAAGCAGCAGCAACTGAGCAAAACTCAAAACATATAGGTCACTCAGGTTCACTTTTCAAAACACACGTGGTAGTGGCAAATGTCAGAAGACAAGCATATTGCTGTCACACGTTCTCTAGAAAGCCATCAAGGTGGAAGGCTCTACTTGACCCTTTTCATCCAGTACTATCTGACAACTGGAGAGCCAGATGATAGCTTACAAGCTTTTTAATAGTGATGGAGGCTGAGGCCATTCTCTCAGTCTCTTATGTCTCTACAACCTCATCTAAGAGATGATGGGGTGTTTCGTAATCTTCCTTTTGCTAGTAGTTCACAGAGGTTTTATCCTTCCCTTTGAATGGCAGTATTCTTTTCTAGAGGTGAAACTGAAGAAAGTACCATGAAAAATAAACCTGTGACACTACGACAGACTATCTCCAGGGCAGTCCTTGACCTGGGAAGGCAGTTGCTACCACTGGCCTCCTGTTCTGAACATTTTGTGCAGTGTGTTAGAGGTGCTCATCAATCTGAGGAAACCTGACTCCACATAATTCATGTAACGACTTCACTACTGTCAGAGTGTTCTTAGTAATTCCCAATTCAAAGATGTTCTCCATCTGCCTACAACTAAGATACCTGCAGTATTTGCTAGAATTCTAGAACTTCACCACTGTCTGTCTAATCTTGTGCTCTCCATGGCCTTAAACCTTATCTCCTGATTGCCCTGTCGGTGCCTGCAATGTCAGGTACACATAACTTTTGTTTTGTTTTGTTCTGAATGCATTCCTTTGTGCTTTCAGCTTACTTTTGCTTCTATCAAATAGGACAATACCACTCTTGGCACAAACTAGTCAAATCCAGTCTTCTGTGCTAGTTGTCCTGATGAATAGAAACATTTAAGTATAATAGAAAAATCTCACATAAGTTACTCATTAAGTAACTTAAAAGAAATTGAACTGAATAGGATTTTAAAAGATGTTCCACTCTGGTTTCTTAGACTCAGTGGTTATACTGGTATTCATATTTCATTGTATGAAAAAATGAATCCCTAAAACAAACTTCACAGGACTAGAAGTGACTAGGAAAGCAGGCCTGGAAAATGCTGAGACTGCCAGAGAGTCTCCAGAGAGGGTCTGTCACTAAGTCTCATTCCTTTCTTGTGTCACAAAAGTCACAAAACTGAGAACTACCTCACATTCACAGAAAAAAAATTCTGTTTTCCAATCACTTAAGAGGCTCAGCCAATTGATATATTTAAATTTAAAAATATTCTTTGCATATAATATATTAAGAATAAATATTCAGTGCAGTCTATGTACATATGTATCTCAGGAAGTTATTAACATATGAGGTTAATAAACAAACACAGAGAAATAGGACATCTGGTACACTAAAAGGCAGTGCATGTTTTTTTCATCTAAGTTTTATGCATAAATGAAACTGGAGATCAGTCATTTTGGAGATGCATGAAAATGAATAGCCAATCAGTTGTTATGAATATGTCATTGGGGGAGGTGGAGAAAATTTAATTAGGTGTTGTAGGCAAATCAAGCCACCCACGAGTGTGTTTTCTGGACAAGGTGGTATTTTTATTGGCATGTTATAGTTATATGATGTTATTTTCCTACATTAATGTTTTTTTCTGAACAACAGTTTGACTAAAGTGCTTGCAAATTTTAAAATTTGCCTTTTCAATGAGAAGGTTTAAAAGAGGCATAGTTCTAAGATGTCTTTGATAGATGGCTGTATGTCATTAATGGGTTAAAACACTGTTGTTAGAGCAGCATGTAAAATTCATGTGTGGGCTCTCCTTTACTTCTTTGGGTCTATGGATTATTGTATAGTTTTATTAGAGAAGATACATGAATCTCACTCAAAGCAGGAAATACACACCTGAGTTTGATGGAGGGAGGGAGCTGGATGGGGGATAGGGCAGTGAAGATAAGGATCAGATGGGCAGAGAAAGGAGGAGGGCAGGTGAGGAGAAGAACCCCATAAGAAAACAGAAATCCAGAGGGAGGGTATCTCTGGGATCCTAAGCAACAGGCTTTAGTTAAGGAGCATAAAGTTGCAACTCTGGTAGCCATGTATGATTCTCACAGAGGTGGGATTCACTGTGCCTTGTCACTCACAGGCAAGAGAGGATTTCCTTAGTCCTGCAGTGACTTGAGATACCAGGATGGATTGGTACCAACTGGAGGCCTTCCTTCTCTGGGAGGAGAGAGAGGGGAGAAGGGGAGGAGGGGTGGGAGGTTGAACTGGGAGGAGAGGAGGGAGGGGGCTGGGATCAGATGTAAACTGATTAAATACATAAATAAATGGGAAAAAATCACGGGTGAATTGACGACCATTTGCAATTTCTCCAAGAAAGTCTAATTGGGCAAACAAACTACTGTTAAAGGTAAATTGTATGCCCAGTGTGGCCAACAGAAAACAAATTCAGTGTTATCATTGGTGGTTTTAATGTCTTATAATGTCATGTTGTGGATTTTTTAAAATTTCTTTTAAAATTTTATGTTATTTATATTTTGCTCTCTTTTAATCTTCTTCTGTGTATATACTATGGATTCCAGTTTAGTGTTTTTATTGGCATGTGGGAATAAGTGGGTCTCTGCTTCTCTATCTGTTTCTAATGCCTTTTCTTTGGATCTTTTCCTTCTGTTTGTTTGCTTTATCTTATTCTGATTTATTGGTTTCTATTTTATATTATTGTATTATATTTTATTTTTATCCCTTAGACCCAGTTTGTTTTCTGATGAGATCCAGAAAGGGAAAGGGTCCAAAGGGGGAGCGTGGAGGAGCGAAAAGGAATAGAGAAAAGGGAGACAGTAGTCAAAATATATTATATGAAGGAAAAATTGTTTTCCATAAAAAAAAAATGGCTTGGGAAAAATCTGTAAATCTTCCCAGGAAAATAGACACCAGTTTCACAAGTGATTTCTTCACTATGGCTGATTGGTGAATTTTTCTAAGGGGAAAAGAATTTCCAATGGCCAATGATAAAAATAAACATATTAGATAAAAGTGGCTGGAACTGAGTAAGCAATGCCAACTGATTGGACAGGTGACAAGTGACCATCAACAAGAAACGTATATTGAAAGTAAAGATGGTGAAGGTAAGATAATTTATTAAACTATCCAGGAACATTCTTTCTTACCATCTTTGTCTACCTACCTTATATATTCTTTCAAGAGTCATCTCAGACATTGCCTTCCTTGCAAAGCATGTCCTAGTGGCCCATACTTGCCCAGCTCACACTTCTTGTGTTCATCTCTAGTATGAAGAGTTCATACTGTGTGCTTCCTCAGCTCACAATGAGCTTTGCATGGTCATATAATTTCATCTTTGTTTTTTCAGTGCTTGATGGTTATAGTCAATGAGTAGGAACTCAACAGAAGACAGGTAGATTGGCTCAGAACAGCCTCAGTCAATAAGGAAAGTAAGGATTTCAAAGCCATAGAAAATCCACCAGAAGGTTGCTTCTGATGAGGTAAAGGATAACAGTGTCAACTGGCCCCTTCCTGTTCAACACTACTCTTCTCAGACCAGAGTTTTCCCTCATACCAACTTACTTTCTTATGGTTATTTTAAACTGTAGTCACATGTTTCAAGCTGTATTTAGAAGTTATTCAAAGATTGTGCCATATATCATAGCCAACCAGAACCCTTCTGAAATGGGTAAAACTGAAATAAAGTGAGAGGGGCTTGATATTTCACTGTCATGATAAAATACTTGAGACTAGGTTAGAAAGGAAAGAGGTCAACTTGGATTGGTGTTTTGAGGTTCCAGATCATGCTGCTCCTCATTTTTCAGCTCTTGTGATGATTCTTGAGATATGATAGATGGCACAACCATGACAGGAGTGCATGTGACACTCATCCTGGTCTAGGCATGGAGCCAGTGAGTCTTTTTCTTTCATAACCCATCCGTTGTGAGGGAGTGAAAAGACATACATAAGAACTTTAATTTCAACTTCAGGTAGGATTCCAAGCTACCTATCCACCTCACAGGAACACAACTTCTTAAAAATATTTACTACCCCTCACATCATTATGCTAAGACAAGTTTCCAACACATAGAAATTATATCTAAACTACAGCATTCTCTTTTGTCCTATAAAGGTGTCACAAGACTGAGGCTGTCAGCTCCTGCCAGATCCTTTTATGGGGAGAGGTTTTGTGTATTAGGAAAAAACATGAATTTGAATTAAGAGAATAAGAGTAAAATCAGGAAGTGTTATAAATTCATAATTAAAGGAACATGTAGGCATTTATATTTGGATCTGTACACACATTCTGCTTTCTCTCAGACAGAGAAAAATACATTCCATCATATAAAAACCAAAAAAAACCCAACATGTTCAGAAGATTTGTATGAAAATGTACAATTAATCATGGTCTCAGTTTTTATTCCACAATGTAGTCTTTCCTATTGGTAATATTAAAACTCAAAATTTAAAGATTAAGAAATTGAAGTCAAGATAAAAATACTTTGCTTAAAATGAAATTGAGGCCCATTGCTGAAGACAACACCCATACAACTCATTGAAAATGGAGAGGATGAGCCGGTGCCTACATGGAACCTTCACACATGCATTCTAGTGTATTGATACAGGAAGGTACTCTGCAGGGTACCACAGAAAAGAAACATAAAGGCCAACCCAGTTACAAACCCTTTGGTCTATAATTTGTCCTGCCTGTAAAACATACTAGGGCACGGGTGTCACAAAGCTTGTGGGAATAACCAAGTGATGTCTGATTTAACTTAAGGCTCACTCCGAGGGATAGAACCTATAACTGGTGCTACATGGGTGACCAAGAAACAGAGGCAAGAATATTCAGAGACCTAAAGTAAAAACAAATGCTACTGACCTAAAAAAAAAAAACAATAAAAAACAATCCTTAATGATATTCTACTATACTCCTAGACCAGTTCCTTATTCAGCCATCATCAGAGAGGCTTCCTCCTACAGCAGATGGGGACAAATACAGAGATCAAACCCCAGACATTACACAGAGAGTGAGACCTTGGAACACACAACTCTAAATGGGACATCTCCATCAAATACCCTTTTCAGAGCTCAGGGAACCACAATGGAAGAGGAGGCAGAAACAGTGTAAGATCCAGAGGGAACAAAGGACATCAGGAGACCAAGGCTGTCTTAATCAACTGACCAAGGCTCATATGAACTAACAGAGACAAAAGTAGCAAGCACCAGGCCTGCAGAAATCTGCAAATGTCCTTTTGATATACATTATAGCTTTCAATTTAGTATCTTAATGAAAAAAATAAGTCTCTAATTCTTATGACTTCTCTTGGGACTCTCTTCCTTTTGAGGTTTGCCTTGTCAAAACTCAATGTTCTGTTTTCTGTTCTTATTTATTATATTCTATTTTGTTGTGTTTTATTGTTATCTGTTAGAAGCCTGGTATTTTCTAAAGATAGACAAAAAGAGAATGGACATGAATTGGAGGAGAGGCAGGGAGGAATTGGGAAGAGTTTAAGGGTAAACTGTAATTAGAATATAGTGTATGAGCAAAGATTCTTTAATATAAATGGAGGGACTTATAAAGAGAATGTGCAATTTCCATAAATGTTCTTAAGTGTGATACAACAAAGTAAAGTATCACAGACTCCAGTGCAAATTCTCAAAAGTGCAAAACAGTAGAACATGTTGATTCAGACTGAGCCTACCCTGAGAATATGAGGATGAAGGAAAAAGCATCTGCCCTTATTCTTGTACAGAACACCTGATGACTTTGGCCACTTAGAGGAGATCAGTGCCAGCTGGGCAGGACGTTGTTCCTGAACATATTTCTGGGACTCCTAGGACGTGTGAGGATGGGTTCTGATGAGTGATTATGCATAACAAAATGAAGGAATCATGGACAAGAAAGGTTTGCCTGTACACTAAAAAAAGGAACTATAATGATATAATGATATTCTGATATACTCATAGACCAGTGCCTTATTCAGCCATCATCAGAGAGGCTTCCTCCTACAGCAGATGGGGACAAATACAGAGATCAAACCCCAGACATTACACAGTTGTGTGAAATTGAGCACATAAGGATCAAATTCACCTTCATTGAATAACACGTTTTAGAAACAAATATGCTAGTATTTACCTCAAAATACTTTCATCTGTGGATTTTAAAAAAGTGAATGGGGCCGGGCGTGGTGGCGCACGCCTTTAATCCCAGCCCTCGGGAGGAAGAGGCAGGCGGATCGCTGTGAGTTCGAGGCCAGCCTGGTCTACAAAGTGAGTCCAGGATGGCCAAGGCAATGCTACACAGAGAAACCCTGTCTCGAAAAACCAAAAAAAAAAAAAAAAAAAAAGAAAGAAAGAAAAAAGTGGATGGGGATATCTAGAAGAGAAAATATATTAGCTAAAGAGGACCTGTCTGGAAAGATGAGTCTTGCTACTGTTGCTAAGTTAGATCCAGGAGAACTTGGATAGAATTTCAAATACAAGTTAAGAAATCTTTATGATTGTGATGAAGGAATTCCTTTCTTTGTTATTAATTAACTATTAATTATTAATAGTAGCATTAATTATCTCTCAGGATACATAATAAGATTTAATTCATTAACATTTATATATATGTGATAAATATTAGAACAGAATACATATTAATCTAGAATAATATATATTCAATATGGGTTTGTTTTGAAATCTTCTCAAAGGGACTTTTTCTAGGTTAAAATACAGTTTTAAAAATAATTATCTTATTTTTATTTGTGTGTATATGAATATGCCTTTATCTATGTTTGTGCACCACTTCTGTGAGATACTACAGAGACCAAAAGAAGGCATCGGTTCCCCTGGAACTGGGATTGGCCCAAACCTCCGCCCTCTAGAGCAATATGTGCTCTTAATATATGTAAAATATGCATCCCCGAAACAGTTTTTTAACTATTGAATTGTTTTAGTAGAAGGAATTTTCATTGTGATAATATTTGAACAAAGTTTATTTTACCTTATGTATGGAAATTCTATTTTAAGAGTTCTTTACATTCATTGAGGTTTAATATCCAAAATATATAAAGAGCTCAAGAAATTAAATAACCCAATTGAGAAATAGGGTTTGGAACTAAACAGAGAATTCTCAACAGAGGAATATCAAATGGCTGAGAAACACTTAAAGAAATACTCAACCTCCTTAGTCATCAGGGAAATGCAAATCAAAACGACTCTGAGATTCCATCTTACACCCATCAGAATGGCTAAGATCAAAAATTCAAGCGACACCACATGCTGGAAGGATGTGGAGAGAGAGGAACACTCCTTCATTGCTGGTGGGAATGCAAACTAGTACAGCCACTTTGGAAATCTATCTGGTGCTATCTCAGAAAACTGGGAATAGGGCTTCCTCAAGACCCAGCTATTCCACTCCTAGGAATATACCCAGAAGATGCTCCAGCACACAACAAGAAAATTTGCTCAACCATGTTCATAGCAGCCTTATTCATAATAGCCAGAACATGGAAACAGCCTAAGTGTCCCTCAGTAGAAGAATGGATAAAGAAACTGTGGTACATTTACACTATGGAATACTACTCAGCTATTAAAAACAAGGAATTCCCAAAATTTGTGAACAAATGGATTAAACTAGAAATGGTCATAATGAGTGACTTAAACCAGAAGCAGAAAGACTCAAATGGTATATATTCACTTATATCTGCATACTAGCCCAAGGGGCATGGCCCATGAAAGCCTTCACTTACCAGGAAAACTGGGACAGAGGTGAGGACATCCTACTGGGACTCTAGATGAGAGAACCATGTGAGAATAGCAATGTAGAAGGATCCAGTGGGTCCTAGAAACCTAAAAGAAGAACATTATGATAGGCAGATTTGGGCCCAAGGGTTCCACTCAAACTATGGCACCAGCCAAGGACAATATAGGTGGTAAACTTTAAACCCCTACCCAGATCTAGCCAATGGGCAGAACATTCTCCACAGTTGAGTGGAGAGTGGGGTATGACTTTCACACGAATTCCAGTGCCTCATATTTGACCATGTCCCCTGGAGGGGGAGACCTGTTGACACTCAGAGGAAGGATAGCAGGCTACCAAGAAGAGACTTGATACCCTATGAGCATATAAAGGGGGAGGAAGTCCCCCTCAGGCACAGTCATAGGGGAGGGGATTAAGGGGAAAATGGGAGGGAGGGAAGAATGGGAGGTACAAGGGATGGGATAACCATTGTGATGTAACAAGAATAAATTAATAAAAAATTTAAAAAAAGAAATCTCAATCATCATAGATATTCTACCCCTTTTCCTACATTCCTTGAGACAGTTCCTCACTGTGTAACACTGGCAAGTCTGGAGTTCACTATGTAGTCTTGGCTGGCCTCAAACTTGTCATTTTCCTTGCCTTACCATCTAAAATGCTGAGGATACAGGCGTGTATTGACATTCCTAGCTCTATTTCTGTATACAGTGAAAAATATCTGTCCAATGATTGGCTAATATATGTCTCTGTTTCAGGAAACAAACCCATTTCATCTGTAAGTCTGCTCCTGGTTTGGTCAGATTACTAGAACTAAAAATTTTCCACATTCAAGCAAAGCTTTGCTCAGGTAATGAACCAAAATAACCCATCCTACAAAAGATGCTGGATGCTTTTCAACAAGTGTGGTCTGGCACTGCATTCAACCACCTGGCAAAGGTGGTGCAGCTCCCTGGCTTGGATTAACTTCAGTTTCACACTTCTCCAAACAGTATGTTCTTCTCACTCTTTTCTTACACTTCATGATATCCTTTACTTGTTGAATTGCTCTGCTATCTGGAGTAATAAGCTAGTCATTAATCCACAATTTGAACTAATAGAAGAATTAAGTAGAGTCAGAGCTTTGACAATCAAGCCTGATTTAGAATTGTTTATAATAGCAGATGCCACTGTTCCCTGTCACTACTGGCTGCAGCGATAGTCAACGCAACCATGTTCTTGGCAATCACTGCTGATGGCGAACCCTTGGGCCTCGTCTCCTTTGAGCTGTTTGTAGACAAAGTACCCAACACAGCAAAAAACGTTCATGCTTTGAGCTCTGGAGAGAAAGGGTTTGGATATAATGGTTCTTCTTTTCACAGAATTATTCCAGGATTCATGTGCCAGGGGGTACCGTCACATGTCATAATGGCACTGGTGGCTGCTCCATCTATGGGGACAAATTTGAGAATGAGAACTTCATTCTGAAGCATACACGTCCTGGCGTCTTGTCCAATGCAAATGCTCAACCAAGCACAAATGGATCCCAGTTTCTGTTTTCTTTTCTTTTTTAATCTGCACTGCCCAGATTGTTGGGATGAAAAGCATGCAGTCTTTGGGAAGGTGAAATAAGGCATGAGCATCGTGGAAGCCATGGAGTACTTTGTGTCCAGAAATGGCAAGACCATCAAGAAAGTCACCATTTCTGACTGTGGACAACTCTTATTCTTTGAATTGCTTGCATCTTACTCACCACACCATTCCTTCTGTAGCTCAAGAGAGCACTCCTACCCCATCTGCTCCTAGTACCCTGCAATATCTGCTCTCACTGAAATTCTTTGGGTTCCATATTTTCCTCATTCTCCTCAAAGTTTAGCTGGATTTCAGAGACAAGTTTACAATTATGAATAAAAAGCCAATAGAGGGAAAAAAGAATTGTCTACAATTTCATTCTTTCATTCCTCCTTCCTCCCTAAGATTTACTTATTAGTCCTCTTCTCTCCAAGTCTCTCTTATTGTCCTGACAACACAGAAGCACAGTCAAGATTCTGTTAATTACATGGTCACCAGCATCTCCATAGCTCAGAATTCTTTTGTCTTAAACAAGACAGGTGCGATGACACCCTACATCAGCAATGTTCAAAAGGGGAAATAGCCAAACCCATTTGCATGCTCTGATTTTGACTTTTCATCACTTTGATGGGATTTAGTTCTACAGCACATCAGTTTTCCCATACTAGTGCAAAGAACTAAGGTCTTAATATTAAAGACCTTACAAACACTAATGCCAAAACCACAAAGATTCTGAAAATATCCACACCAAATACCATGTCCAAAATGAATTGTTTTAATCCTCAGCTAATATTTGCTGTTTCTATTAACTATTGATTCTACACTATAGGAAAAAGACAAAAATAATTTTAAATCTCTCATTCAAATAAAATTATCATAATGGGCTATGCTATAAAATCAAAATTGCAGTGAACTATAGGCAAAAGAAAAGTCCTCTTTGCATTCACTGTATATAAAAATTATTCATGATATCAAGTTCAGAAGATAGAAAATAAACAATTACATGCACAGATATATTGGACTGAATAATCCATAAGGTATCTACTTCCAGAATTATTTGAGTCTTACATTGTTTGCTTTCAAACAAATATCCAATAAGGGATGAACAATATCTGGGTGAAACACTTGGAATAACAAGATGGACAATCTTGGTTTATTCCCCATTCTGCCTTCATGATTTGTGCTGTGAACTTGGCAATGTTCTTTGCCACTTCTGCACTTTAGTGCTTTGTTACACAGAAGTACTGGATTTGGTGCCCACTGCACATATAAAGAATAAAAGCACAAGAAGTCCATGACTTCAGACTTGGGGCCAAAGCAAAATAGATACTAAAGACAAACGAGAAAAATGAAACCTCAGCTTAGTAAAGCAAGTTCCAAGAACATTTTGATGTTTTTATGTCATGAAAGGCACCAAGAAGAGTAGGAATTAGTAAAAGAAAACTAACCTATGCTATACAATGAAAGACTTTGAATGCTAGGTTGAATGTCATTCAGTGGCCTTTTCTCAGAGAGCAATGATGCAACTGGAGTTACATTTAAGGAATATAAACACACATTTCTTTGGATCTTTGGTTTTTTTAGAAGCATGTTCTCATGTTGTTGTTGTTGTTGTTGAACTCTATATTTTATAGTTATAGACACATTTGTATGTGAGTCTATCTCTCTGTTTGAGACCTTGTTAAGAACTTCTATTTTCAACATCCGTGGCCAGGCTCTGCTTATTTTTCTTTCTTGTTACAGGAAGCTGGAATCAGTGCTGTAATTAGGAGCCTGGTATGATTCTATGTTAGCTTTAAAATGTGTCTGCCTGCATTTTCATAGTTTGTCTTCCTAACTGCTCATCTCATACTTTCAGAGTTCTAATTAAAACTCTAGTAGTCTCAGGATCATTATCTGTCTGCTATTCTAAGCTTCCAAGACATGGTTCGTGATAAAATTTGTTTTTCAAATTTAATGACAGAAGGAATGCTTTTTAGATTATTATTCCAATTAATAAGGTGGTTCCCTGTGTGTGTGTATGTGTGTGTGTGTGTGTGTGTGTGTGTGTGTGTGTGTGTGTGTGTATCCTTATCCATCCTTACCTAATACTCTTCTCTTTAAATCCAAAACTGGAAAACATACATTTCTCTTTAGTTTCATAATTTGTTGTAGTGCCGTTATTATTAGTGTGTATATGTTTGTGTGTTTATATGTATGTGTCTATGCATGTGTGTGTGTGTGTGTGTGATGTTTTTGTTGTTAATACTCTTGCTTCCTGGTATTCTATGTTTTCTCAACAGCTCCATATGAAGGCAGTCACTTACTCAACATCATATGCTGGTTCAGCAATAAGCATACCTCACTCCAGAGAAGTCTTATTTCAGAGATGACATAATTTATGTGCACAGAGTTGGGGGGTGGGAAGCTAAGAAGAGGGCAAGCCACTGTGTACATGAACATGTGAGGGACTGGGTTTCCTTTCAGCTGAAACTCTATGGATACACAGTTATGACTGAAAACCTAGTTCAATGGGAAACTCAGAAGTAAGAGAGCCTTTTTGTTTTTAAATTTGGAAACAGAAGAAGCCATAACTGAAAATAAAGTGGGGTTCCTGGATAGTCGGCCTCTTGTGTTTTCAGTTGGTAAATGTCAATAGCATCCTTTCATAGCAAGTGAGAGTTGGCCAAGGGGGCAGCTGACATTGGAAACCCAGCACAGAGCTCATGTTCTATGAAGCTTATTGACTGCTTCCCAAACAGAAGAAATAAACAGAGGACTGGGTTTTTAATTTTAGGATCTATTTGCACCCTATTAAGTTAGAGAACTCAAATGACGTATGCTAAAAGGAACTACTGGCCAGCCCAATACTCTCCTCCCAGTCACACAAGAAGACTCAGTTCTAAGTGTCCTGTCACTTCTTTCTCCAGATGTACCAGGGCCCAAGGGTAGCTCACTATTCCTATTGTGTTGGTAACAATGCCTCCAACTAAGTTGGTTTCTTAGTGAAAATTGAACACTAGCAGATTGATTCCTCAAAGAAAATTATATGCTGAAATACCATTAACCAATAACCAAGTTTTCAAAACTGTAGCTTCAATTGTAGAGAGGTTTATAGCTACCTCTCAAAATACGTTTGGTTCAATTTTCATTTTGGAAACGCTCTGTTTTTTCAACACATATATCTCTCTTCCTGTTGTTTTCTTCTCATTGACTCAGCGTTTCATTGATTCATTTATCATTTGTCTTTTGCATTTAGGATGAGAACACAAAGAGTAGGAACCTTCATACATTTACAGGGGCTACTAGTGATAGCCCCTCTCACATCTGTGCATTCTCAGGCTTGACTGTTAGTGACAGTTTCGTTCTGACATCCCTTCTACCAACTGTCAGCTTGCTGCTGTAGATGTTCACTCCTGCCTATCAAACAGGATGCAAACAACTGTGGGTCTGATTTTCTTCTCAAAAGTTGTAACTTATACAAGATTTCATCTAATCTTCTAGATTTTAGAGCTTCTGGCCCAATTGAAGACAACACCACACATCTGGTTTATTCTAGAAAAAAAAATCTTGAAAGACAGCAAATAATTTGTAGATATTTGAGCTTATTCTTTCTATTTATTTGAATCTGAAACAGAGTGAACTTGACTTGTCACTTTGAATTTTATGCCCTGAGATGATGAAGTACAAGGGATGGGATAACAATTGAGATGTAATATGAATAAATTAAAAAAAATTAAAGCACTAGCTACACATACAGCATTAGAAAAGATGAAACAGAAGGTTAACAAGTCTGAGATCAGTCTGGACCACTTAGTGAGTTCCATGCTAGCCTGGGCTATATGGAAGAACTCTTCCAGTTGATAAGTCACTAAAATAAGGAAATAAATAAGTAGAATATTTTAAGAGAAGTTTAATGGATATGCACAAATTATTTTGTACAATTCAGGGAAATAATCTAATTTTCCCTTAAAAGAATTATTTAAAAGTCTTCTTAAGAAAATGGGGTTTTGTTGCCAGGTGACGGCAGCGAATGTCTTAAATCTCAACACTTGGGAAAAAGAGGCAGGCACATCTCTTAAGTTCTATGCCAGCCTGGTCTACAGAGGGAGTTCCAGGATCAGGCCACAAAGAAACCTGTTAAATAAAAATAGCAAGCAGCAAAAACAACCTAACCAGCCAAACAAACACAACTCCACAAAACAACAACAACAAAAGCAGAAAAATGAAAAAGAAAGAAAAATGGAGCATTGAAAAGAAGTGTTTTACTTTTGCTATCCATTTAAATACAAGTAAGTTTTCCTGGGCACAAATTTGTATATCCATGATGTAGCCTGTTTGATACGGACTATTTTTAATTATTGTCTTTACATTACATCCTAATTACACACTCCTCTCCTCCCAGTCCCTCCTTCTCACTGGCCCTCCTCTGCATCAACCCCTCCTTCCATTCTCCTCAGAAAAGGTCTACCTCCAATGGATATCAACCAGCCTTGGAATACAATGTTGCTGTAAGGGACTTCTTCTATTAAGGCTAGACAAGGCAGCCTTGTATAGGGAAAGAGATCCAAAGGCAGGCAACAGAGTCAGAGACAGCCCTTGCTCCCCCTATTAGAAGTCCCAGATGAGGACCCAGTATGCACAACTTACGTAAGTATAGAGGGCCTGAGTCTGTCCCATGCATGCTCTCTGGTTGGCAGTTAGTGACACAGGCTATTTTAAAACACAAACCTCATATTTCAAACATGTAATCAGTAAATGAATATATGAATCAAAATGAATAATGAAAATAGTTTATTGTATTAAAACATAATGAAGAAATTGAACATAATTCTTAAAAGGAAAGGAATAAAAGTTAGAAATCTGACTGATAAGACATAGAATCCACAACTTATCAATTTTTCTGTCAACTTAATGACCAGAGTATGAAACAATCCATCTAAAATACAGGCAAAATTTTAAACAAGTACATTAAAAAACAACAAGAACAAGAACAACAACAACAAAAAAAATTAAACAGGCAATGAGACAATCTAATGATGCTTAACATCATTAGTCATTAGAGAAATTTAAGTCAAAACCACAGAAGTCATAAATATAAACATTAAATCCAGCACAGAGTGGAAAAGGATGTAAGAAGTTAGAAGCCAGGGCATTGCTGATAGATATATAAAGTGATGCAGCTGTTAAGGAAAATATGCCATTATCACCTCAGATATTTAATTACATATTTAAAATATTACCCATAAATTCCACTTTGCTATAAGGTTAAAATCTGAAAACATTAATTTAAACAAATGCAGCTATATACATACAGAAAGATTACCAAAAGAGCTAAGAAGGAAACACAATGTGCATCAATAGTTGAATATGCATACTAATTATAACACACAAATGAATAATATAGAGGCACAAGAAAGAATATGGTACTGGCAAATGTGCTAATTGAAAAGACACATATGTTTCCTGTATCCTAAGATACACTTACCTTAGCCAACCAGAATAAATACCTTCAGAGAGTCAGAGGGAAGCCGAGATGTTATCATAACTGGACACAAAAGTGAATGTGGAGAATCCACAGGTTTAATTCTTGAGTGATAGAAATGTTTGGGGACTTGATAAAAGTTGTGACTATAGCTCCATACCATGGGTGCACTAAATAACACTGAATTGTGTGCTTAGAAATGGATATATTTATATATGCTTTAGTTCAAAAATTGAAACTGATTTTATGAAATTTTATGTTTACAATGTATTTTTTCTTTGTCTTTGTTTTTGTTTTTATTTGGAAATGATTTTTATATTAATGTATTCTTGTTACATCTCAATGGTTATCCCATCCCTTGTATCCTCCCATTCTTCCCTCCCTCCCATTTTTCCCTTATTTTCCTCCCCTATGACTGTTCCTGAGGGGGATTACCTCCCCCTGTATATGCTCATAGGGGATCAAGTCTCTTCTTGGTAACCTGCTGTCCTTCCTA
This sequence comes from Acomys percivali, assembly GCA_907169655.1. Lineage (NCBI taxonomy): Eukaryota > Metazoa > Chordata > Mammalia > Rodentia > Muridae > Acomys > Acomys percivali. The sequence goes on along the minus strand of OU015743.1, from coordinate 85,470,477 downwards.
TGAGTGCCACCAAGTCTCCCCCTCCAGGGACATGGTCAAATGTGAGGCACCAGAGTACGTGAGAAAGTCATACCCCACTCTCCACTCAACTGGAAACAGCATCTCTGTGTTTATGTGGGGCTTTATAAAAAAAAATCTATGTTGATAATTCCCTGCTCTTCCTGAGTAACTTAGAAACATGTGACATCTCAAGTCAACAAAACTTATTTGCATATAGAACACTGCATGTTAGGAAACATCACTAAAGAGACATCCTGTATATCTGGCTGGTATGGGGCCATAGGAAGGACAGCAAAGAACTCAAGAAATTAAATACCACCAAACCACATAACCCAATTGAGAAATGGCCCTCAGAATTAAACAGAGAATTCTCAACAGAGGAATATCAAATGGCTGAGAAACACTTAAAGAAATGCTCAACATCTCTAGTAATCAGAGAAATGCAAATCAAAACAACTCTGAGATTCCATCTTACACCCATCAGAATGGCTAAAATCAAACATTCAAATGACAACACATGCTGGTGAGGATGTGGAGAGAGAGGAACACTCCTTCATTGCTGGTGGGAATGCAAACTAGTACAGCCACTTTGGAAATCTATCTGGTGCTATCTCAGAAAACTGGGAATAGGACTTCCTCAAGACCCAGCTATTCCACTCCTAGGAATATACCCAGAAGATGCTCCAGCACACAACAAGAAAATTTGCTCAACCATGTTCATAGCAGCCTTATTCATAATAGCGAGAACATGGAAACAGCCTAAGTGTCCCTCAGTAGAAGAATGGATAAAGAAACTGTGGTACATTTACACTATGGAATACTACTCAGCTATTAAAAACAAGGAATTCCCAAAATTTGTGGACAAATGGATTGAACTAGAAATGATCATAATGAGTGAGCTGACCCAGAAGCAGAAAGACTCAAATGGTATATACTCATTTATATCTGCATACTAGCCCAAGGGACAGGTCCCATGAAAGTCTTCACCTACCAGGAAAGTGGGATAGAGGTGAGGACATCCTATTGAGACTCTAGGTGAGAAAAATATAGAGGATAGGGAAGTAGGTGGATCCAGAGTGTCCTAGAAACCTACAAGAGGAACATTATGATGGGTGGATCTGAGCCCAGGGGTTCTGCTTGATCTAAGGCACCAAACAAGGACAAAACATGCAGTCATCATCAAACCCTTACCCAGATCTAGCCAAGGGACAGAACATTCTCCACAGTTAAGGGGAGACTGGGGACTGACTCTCACAGGATCTCTGGTGCCCCATATTTGGCCATGTCCCTTTGTTGGGGAGGCCCAATGGCACGCGGAGAAAGGATAGTGGACTACCAAGAAGAGACTTGATACTCTAGCACCATATTCAGTGGGAGGAGGTCCCTCTCAGTCACAGTCATAGGAAAGGGGGATTGGGGTGAAAGTGGGAGGGAGGGAGGAATGGGAGGATGCATGGGATGGCATAGAAAATGAGATGTAACATGAATTATTTTATTTTTTAATAAAATTATGTTATAAAAAGAGTTTGACTGCACAATGAATTATAATTCTAATAGAAGGAATTGACATATTTACATATTCAACTGGATAATCTTATTATTTATGAAATATTTTCTCATAAGTAATATACAAGAACTAGTTATGTAAATTTGTTTACTATTTAGTTTACAATAAATATTCACTTAAGTATGGAAAAAACGTGATATTGAGAATCATTAGAACCCAAAGTTGAGATCTAGGTTCTTATTCAAATTCAGACTCCAGAAATGCATGTTATCCACAAATGTTTATCATGCCCTCTCAACTGACACATGAAGAAAATATATATGACTATGAAATTGAGTCCACATTTATTTCAAAATTAGGTGGAAGACTTAGATGAAAATGTTTCTTTAATATTGTATTCCAATGGTAGGGACTTCCTTACCCAATGTCTTAGTCACTATTCTATTGCTGTGAGGAGGAACCATTTCCAGGGCACCTGTAGTAGTTTGAATGAAAATGGCCCCCATAGATTCATATGTTTGAATGTTTGGCCCATAGGCAGTGACACTATTAGAAGTTATGGCATTGTTGGAGTAGGTGTGGCTTTGTTGGGGAAGTGTGTCACTGGGGGACAGAATTTGAGGTCTCAAATGCTCAAGCCAGGCCTGATGTGACTCTCTCTTCAATCACCTGAGCATCCAGATGTACAACTACAAGCTACCTCTACAGCATCATGTCTGCCTGCTATGACAATAATAATGTAAATCTCTGAAATTGTAAGCCATCTCCAGAGAAATGTGTTCCATTATAAGAGTTGCTATGATCTTGGAGTCTTTTCATAGCAACAGAAGCCTTAAAACTAAGACAGCAACTCTTACAAAAGTAAGCAATTAATAGGGGGCCTGTTTACTATTCCAGAGGTTTAGTGCATTATCATCATGGTAAAGAGGGTATTGCCAGATTAGTAGCTGAGAGCTACATTCTGATCCTAAGCAGAGAGAGATGCTGAGAACAGTGGGTTTTTGAAACCTCAAAGCTTACCCCCAGTAACATACTTATCAGACAAGACCACATATCTCATAAATTTCACAAATACTGCCACTTCCTAATAACTAAGCATTCAAATAAATGAGCGTATGGGGGCATTCTTACTCAAACTACTACACCCAACAAGAAGAGGTAAAGAGCAGTAAAGAAAAACACAAACTACAACGCAAACTGCTGAAATGTGTAGATCTTATGGTAGAATTGGACCATCCATTCTCTGGCCTTAAGAGTATGTGGTAAATTTGACAAAAGAGAAGAAGCCATGCCATTAAAATATCCTTGCATTGAAAATGAGTTTTTCCCACCACACAATGGGAGCAGAGACATAGGGTTCTCATTATGGAAGAAATCAAAGTTATGATTTATTAAAAGCATGTGACACTATGGATTGCAACATAGACATGAAAGACAGCCAATCAACTCACTATCTTCTAGTTAGCTTACACAAGCAGCTTCATTCAGAAGTTTCTGTAAAAGCATAGCATGTTTGCCAGTCTAAAGTACCAAGGAGCAAGAAACTGCTGCCCAGAAAAATGGAAACTTGGACTCATGTTAAGAAGACAAAACCACAGAAGGATGATTTGGTATTTTTGTTTAACTAGTGAAAATATCAGAAATGGCTAATATTTCTTTTTCAGGAAGAAAAGATTGCTTTGCATATGGATTTCTTACCAAATTTTTCTCCTCAAGACTTCTAACATTGGGGCACTATACACTGTATATACACAATTATTTGAATAATTGTATGTTTTGGATTTATAAAGTAGATTTTTTATTATTGTTATATTGTTATAGGCTGACAATAGAAAAGGGCTGAAAACTAAATGTGAAGAGAATATGGTTCAATATGCTCAAAAGCTCTTTTTTTTTCAAAAGGAAGTATGAACAAATAGTATTACAAACACTACCAAACGTAGAGTCAGCTAAGATTCAATTTTAAATTTCCCGACAAAGATGATGAGTTAAAAATCGTTTTTTAATAATATGAGAAACAAGAAAAAGAAATGTTCAACAACTGAAGACCAGAGAGAAGCCAGTGTTGCCAAACATTTATTTTTATTTCAACTTCTCTGTCTATATAGGTAGAAAAAAATTATTAGGTAGAACTGTTGTCTAAGACAAATGAGAATAAATGCTGACAGGATCTAGCTTAGACTTAGACTTTTTGAAATCCAACCTCCCCAGTGTTTGTCTGTTGTCCAAACACCTTAGCTGAGATGTCTTTGCCCACAGGAAGCAGAAAGTCTTTCTATAAGATACAACTGTAGAACTATTCCGAATATTCTGAGAAAGTGCCAGATTGATTTACAAAGTGTTTGTACAAGTTTACAGTGCGACTTGCAATGAAGGCAGGTTCTCCTTTCTCCACAGCTTCACCAGTATGTGCTGACACTTAAGTGATCTTAGCCATTCTGATGGGTATAAGATGGAATCTCAGAGTCATTTTGATTTGCATTTCCCTAATGACTAGGGACGTTGAGCATTTATTTAAGTGTTCCTCAGTCATTTGATATTCTTCTGGCGAGAATTCTTTCTCTGTTCAGTTCTGTACTCCAGTTTTTAATTGGATTATTTGGTTTGGTGTTGTTTAATTTATTGAGTTCTTTCTAGAGTTTAGATATTAGCCTTTTATCTGATGCAGGGTTGTTGAAGATCTTCCTCTAGTCTGTAGGCTGTCATTTTGTTCTGTTGACAGTGTCCTTTGCCTTACAGAAGCTTCTCAATTTTGAGAGGTCCCATTTATTAATTGTTAATCTTAGAGCCTGAAATGTTGGTATTCTGTTCAGGAAGTTGTCTCCTATGCCAATGAGTTTAAGGCTCTACTGAACTTTTTCTTACAATAGACTTAGTGTGTCTGGTTTTATGTCGAGGTCTTTAATCAACTTGGACTTTAGTTTTGTGCAGGATGATAATTAAGGGTCTGATTTTTCTACATGTAGACATCCAGTTAGACAAGCACCATTTGTTGAAGATGCTATTTTTCCATTGTACGGTTATGGCTTCTTTGTCAAGACCCAGCTACACAACTCCTGGGCACGTAGCTAAAAGATGCTCCATGATACAAAGATATTTGCTCAACTATGTTCTTAGCAGCCTTATTCGTAGTAGCCAGGATCTAGAAAACAATTCAGATGTCCCTCAACTGAAGAATGATAAACAAACTGTGATACATTTGCACGATGGAATATTACTCAGATATTAAAAACAAGGGAATCTTGACATGTGCAGGTAAATGAATGGAACTAGAAAAGACCATCTTCACAGGTAATTCAGACCCAGAAAGAGACGAGTGATATATACTCACTTATAAGAGATATTAGCCACATAATACAGGCTATCCATAGTGTAATACACAGACCAACAGAAGCTAAATAACATCCTGGTATATTTCTATAGTCCTTCTTCTTTCATTTCAAACCCTATCTCCAAACCTAAGAAAGAAAGATAAAGAAAAAAAAAGACATCCCTGAGTCCAACATCGTTATCTCTCTGAATAAGATCAATAGTAACTTATAACCAACCCCCAGTGAAAATAACTCTCTATACTCTATAGCCCAAGAAAGCAACCAAAATCCTACCCATCTGCCTTTAAGGAAAATGAGGTGTCATTTTCTTTTTTTAATATTTTATTTAATTTTAATCTATGTTCATTGATGTGAGGGTGTCATATCTTGGAGTTACAACAGTTGTGAGCTGCCATATGGGTGCTTGGAATTGATCCTTGGTCCTTTGGAAGAGCAAGCAGAGGTGTCAATTTCTTAAGGTTTCTTCTGGCTGATTTGGGACAAATGATAGCTTTGTATGGGCCTAAATAAATTGTGGGAAATGGTTAAACAAGCTAGGAATAGCATTTGTGGTCCTCAATAGTTCTTTCCTCATAAGTATGTCTGTCAGATATAATAAGCCAGAGACTGAAGATAATTCTCAAATGTTATAGAGAGTTTTGGGTAACTGTTCAGGCCATAAACTATCTCTGTCTTTTTTTCAAATTGGAAGCTGCTAACCTACACTTCCTGTATACTCAGGTAACTATTTTCATTCCTTTTCAAGTCTCTGATGGGGTTGAAGACCAGATAGTTTGGCTTTACAATTAAGCTTAATTGTTTAGGGGTTAAGGTGTTTTTAGGTCTAAGATGTTTTAAGTTGATAGAGTTGAGATTTGTTAGATATTAATTTACATTCAGAATTTTAGACTCACCAAGATAGGAAAGATGTTTTCCTCAAGGTTGCCAAATACAAATAGCCAAGACATTATGAATGTAACATTTCTATAATTCTTGATTGTCTCATAGTTCTTCTTGCTGTAGGTAGTCTATTGTATATATGTGAAATACTATAAAGGCATATGTAAAAACAAACAAAAACTTAACTAAAACACTCACTAATTGAAAACATTTTTAATACATATTGATAAATAATACATTGTGTTCTCATATAATTGCACATTTATGGCTTTCTGATTCACTACTGATGCCTCTAATACCTATACATACTCCACAAGAGTAATAATGCATTTTCTGTTTTTTCATGTTTTTATTGTTTCCTTTTTAACATATAAATTTATATTATTACACATGAATAAAATAAACTACATACAGCATGAAGAACTATGAGACAATCAGATATTATATAAATGTTACATTCATAGTATTTTGGCTATTTCTATTTGTCAAACTTTAAGTACATATCTTTCCTATCTTGTTGGGTCTAAGTTTCTGAATGAAAATCAATATGTATCATATCTCCTCTCTATTAACTTAAAACATCAATCTTGATCTAAAAATATCTTAATCCCTAACCACTAAGCTTAATTTTAATATTAAACTATCTTGTCTTAAACCCCATCAGAGACTTGAGAAGGAATAAAACTTCAATACCTGAGTGAACCCAGAGTGCAGGTTAGCAGCTCCCAAAATGAAAATATGACTGAGACAGTTTACTGCCTGAACAATCATCCAACACTCTCTATAACATTGGATCATCATCCTTAGCCTTCTAGCCCAATATATCTGACAGACACTTTTGTGAGGCAGGAACTTTTGAGGATTTTCTTACCTTGTCTTTGCAGAGTTCAGCCATCGACTCTGTCTGGATCTAAGCCAGCCCATTTTTAGGCAGAATTCTGTTTGCGGCAGAAACGGGGACATTTTGTCCGGTAGCTTGCTTGCCACATTTGAAGCCAACTTCATAAGGTTGTTCTTTAAGGTTGATTATTTTCTTTGAGGTAGGCTGGGTCTTGCCAGGAGTTAACTTGTCTTGTTGTTAAATAATCTTTAGAATAACAAAACATCTTTAAATGCCATATTCTGTAGGTCTCTGTGGCTTTGAAGACCTTATTAACTATCTTACCTTGTATATCTATAGAATCATAACTATCTGTTAGACCTAGGGCATATATTCTTGTGATAAAATTAGGTTAGTATTTGACATGACTATGATTTGTATCAATATACATAATTCAATACCAATGAATTAAAAATAACCTTATTTGTGAGTAACCATTCAGGTCTTGAGTTGAGTTGATTTAATAATCAATCTTTTGTTCTACCCTCCCTCTGTATTTTTATATCCTCCTTTCTTTCTTTTCAGCTCCTATCTCCTTACCTATGAGAGAAAGATAAAGGAAAAGAGAGATGTCCTCAAGTCCAACCTAATTTTCTCTATATATAAGACCAATAAAAATGTTTAACTACCTCCCGATGAAAATAAACATCTGTAGACCAAGAGAACAAACAGAAACTTACCCAAACCCTATTGGTCTCTAGTAAGAAAATCAGGAACCTCTGCCTTACTGGCTTGTTAAGTAGCTTGTGTTGAACTAGTCTAGTGCCTCTTTATGAGGAAAGTGTCTATTTCCTGACACCCTTGAGATTAAACTTGGCTTTGAGTGCTGACTAGTGAAGAACAAGCATACGTGAGGCTTCCTCTGCTCCCTCCACATAGCAGCTCCTATGCTCCATAGACTCCTCTGTGGTCTGGGGCCTCAGAGAGGAGTGGGTGATGTGGGCGACTGCTTCTTTTACATGAATATTTTGTATAGCCTTCAGGGAGGAAACACCTGATACGCATCCTCTGAGTGGTCTTAGAATCCTAAAGAGAGAGGGGGAGGGGTGAGAGAAAGAGAGAGAGAGAGAGAGAGAGAGAGAGAGACAGAGACAGAGACAGAGACAGAGACAGAGAGACAGAGACAGAGACAGAGAGAGACTGTTTCCCTGTGTATGGTCCATGTATATGTGCCTGTTCATAAAGGCCAGATGTCAATTCCAAGTGTCCCTCTGGACCATTTCTCGATTTTAAACAATATTTACTTGTGGGCAGAATCTATCAGTGACTTGGTGTTCACCAAATAGGCAAGGCTAGTGAGCCCCAGGAATCACCTCTTTGTACACCCAAGCACTGGGATAGAAGAGAATGCTGCCACAACCAGCGTTTTACAAATAGATGTTGGGATAAAATTCAGATGCTTATACTTTTATGGCAATCACTTTAATAGCTGGGCCCCCTAAGTGGTTACTTCTAGACAAGTTTCTGTTAGAATCTTTCTGTTAGGTAAAAAACAACCATGGATACCACAATTAAGGTATTTCAGACTGTTAGTTGCACCCAGTTCTTCTTATATTTTCCCTCTTTAATAAAGGATTAGTTAAGCCTGGGAAGTGAATGAGTATGAAGCTAATCTCTGACACTCATTGTCATAGATGCTGACTAGTAAATGTCCATCCAGATAAAAGTCCCTTTCCTTAGTTTCCGCTAAGACTAGGGTGTCCATCTAGTTCTACCTCAGATGCCAACTGAAGGATAACTTCCCACTGAACCACCAGAAGGGAGGAGAGCAGCCTACCTGAACCACCTTGTTCAGTCTTCTTTATCTCAGTCATGAAAAGAGGCTTCCATTCCATAGTCAGAAAGAAAGTAGTAAGGATGACCAGAAGAGATGGAGATGTTGCATGTTTCCAAGAGGTGGAAACACATTTAGGCATCCGTTCAGGATACCAGCTAGTCTCCAGTACGGATATTGGAACCTGTGTCTTGGGGAGTTGAAGGTGGGAGATTAGCCTCTCTCTCATCCTTAGAGCACTTAAGAGGAAAATCAAAACAGTTTCTGATGCTATGGGGCACGTGTGATCAATCCATCCCCTACTTACTGTGTTAGAATTGGGAGAGGTTGCATTGCCAGGGTTTGCTTAGAGTAAGGTGGGTGTTCCACCCAAATATGTCTTATTGTAAAATTGTTTTTCCCTCTATTTTCCTTTTCTCTTAACTAAGAGAAAATACTTTTGTTGGAGCTTTGTAAGAATCTTTACACTTGGGCAAAGCACTATTGCCGGATTCAAGGCCACATTATCAGGGAACTCACTGTCATGAAATTCTTCCAGTCTTGAGCCTCCTAAAGACTTCGCCTTCTTCTGCCCACCTTTGAGAGATTTCTTGTGCTTTGTGTGTCTGCAATGCAACCAAGGACTCTTCCTTATAAGCTGTTGGTCCCTTGTTCCAAGACTGGAAGTCACCCAACCTTCTTTTAAGCATCAAATCTTAACAAATAGCTCAACCCTTTAACTTCAATAGTACCAAATAATAGAATAGCCTGTCAAAGACTGCTGTCTCCCAGGAGCTCATCTCTAAAACATGTGCCCCTATTACTGACAGCAGCAATAGGGACTTGACATTCTGTACTTCTTACAGGGTCACCTTGTAATCATTCGCTCATTCAACTGAGGGTCACTGAAGAGGGTGTTTTCAGTATGTTTCTCTCCAGGTCATAAACTATGAAAACTTGTATAATTGAGGTTTATGTTATACTTCCACATTTGGTATTTGATTGACTGAAAATTACTGTAAATTTAATTTTTTATGTTCAATACTTAAATATTTTGTTTTCTCTGATAGTTCCAGTGGTCTTGTTGAAATATGCATATAGTCTGAAACTTTCCTTTTTTCTCCCTGCAAAGACTTAAAATATTTTCTTTGCATTATTCTTAAAATTCCCTAAGGTAGGTATGTATTCACCTCTCCCTTGTCTTAGACTCTAAAACCTGCAAACACTAATTTGGCTTTCATCTTTTCTCAACAGTCAGTGTATGTATTCAAATTCCTCTTGTATTTTTTTTCTTTTTTCTCTTGAAGTTCTCATGGATTTGTATAATTCTGTTGCTGGTGTCAGCGTCTTTTAGCAGTTCTTCTATGTTTTCTATGCCTACATGATATGCTTTCTGTGAGAATTTCTTGGTTGATTTTTTTAATTCTCCAGCTTTAATACACAAGAATATAGCTCATTTTAATTCATATTAAAAGTTCATATATATATATGTATATATATATATATGAAAATTTCTCAAATCCTTGTCTCATGTTTTCCATTTCTGCTTTACTGAAGTTCAAGTTTTCACATCTATATCTGTTTCTCCTTTCCAGTCAATTACTCCAAGCAGTGGGCAAGCCTGCCAGTAAGCAAAGATTTACTCAGTGTGTGAGGACGTGGAGGAGTCCTTGCTGGTAAGTGCCAGCCTGGCTTTCTCTGGCAATGCTACACTGAAAGTTACTGTCAACAAGAATATTACACTGACCAAAAAGCTGGGGAAGAGCCATTAGAACTAACAGAAATTATCTGTGGGGTTGTCATTTTATTCCTATTTTACTGTGAGAGAATATGCTTCAATGGGGATTGTTCTATTCCCCTATTGACATGATATATTCCTTTCCAAATACGTATATGATGTTAAGCATTTGTGAAAAATCTTGGGCTTTTTTATGTTCACAATTAAAATATATATTTCTTATGTTAATGGTAAAAAAGACTATGATTCTAACTATGTGTTTAATATAATAGAGTTTTTGTACATATTTTACAATGCACTCTACTTATATAAAATGCTCATTGGAATGCAGCATTCACATTACACCAATAGCTTCCTGGTGTATCTAATGTATGCTACATTTCTTGATTTCACTGAGATGCCATATTGAATCAAGTGCTTGAATCCTCTATGGTTGTCTAAGTGCACTCACGGATGATGTTAACTTTATCAGTAAATCCTTTTAGGATGTTTCTTAGCATGTGACTTTGCCCTTAGGCCACATAGGACTGTATAGATCCCCAAACAAAGATTATTTCTCTTATTACATCACTGAGGTAATATTTCTTATATTACACATATTATTATTAAATGAAAAATCTTAAAGGTTTTTCTTTAAAATCTGGAGAATTTTCCAAGCAATTAAATTATAGAATATACTTTTTCATATACATAGTCTAGTTTCTTTATATTCTCTATTGCCTACAAGTATATGGTTAGGGTATGGTTAACATGTTTGCTGAAAGTACTGATGCTTAGCATTTCACATGGGCTGTGCCTAAGAATCGACTGAAGTTTCAGATGAGTTCTTCCCAAGACACACAGTAACATTACATCTAAACATATTTAGAAAAGCATGTGAAAGGATGTGAATACATCACCAGTGCAATGTCTTTAGGAACTAGGAAACAAAACATTGGTTAATATGGTCTAAAGCCAACAGCTTAATAAGCCACCTCTACATTTAATACGGAGATGAGTTCCTAATGAATATTCTTAGTTTGGACCTGCCATTTCCTTAATGATTATTATGTGATTGCTTTTTGGTAAGCTGTGAAAAACTCCTAGTTATGAAAACTGTTCTAGTTTGATTCTCTGAAGCTACGTTAACACATGTGCCAAAAGCAACACAGGAAAGAAAAGGGTTTATTTAGCTCACAGGGTATAGTCCTTGACCAAAGCAAAGGCAAGAACTTGAGGCAGAAACTAACAAAACAATACTGATTACCAGTGTTCTCTCTTTGACTTGCTTGTCTAGCTCACTTACCTGCTGGGGGAAGGCACCACCCACTATGTGTTATCATGTATCAATTAACAGTCAAGAAAATGCACATAGAGACGTGTTTCAGGCCAATATGATAGGGGCTGTTCCTTGACTGAGATTCCCTCCTGCCAGGTGGCTGTAGTTTCTGTGAAGTGAACAAAATCGAACCAGAGACAACATAGTCTCCTTCAGCAGAAGTCAGAATTGCAATAATATCATATAACATGTCTGGTCCCTCCTAAGGAACTCCTCTAAGATTCTACAACTTAAAACAAACATAATCAACATCTCTGTATTCCACAAACTCATAAAAGGCACTGACTGCAATTCTGGACTTGGCTCAAAATTATCAACTGACTCAGACTGAAGACTCTAATCCTGGGCTCTAGAACCAGGAAAAAAATAGTAGAGACAAACTTCTAAATCATTTCACTTGAGTAGCTAGCAATTTAAAGCTAGTAGTAGACAAGGGGCCTCCTTTAACACTTTCTCAATAGGCATGCTTGAGAGTCTCATGATATTACTCCTGCACTTATTAAAAAATGTCTAAGAAAATGAAAATGTTCTCCATTACTTAGCCTCAGAAGTCATAGGTTATAATTCCTCCAATAATATGTTGGTCACTATACAGTAGGAAACTACACAGGGATGTGTACACTATAATAAAGTTGCCTTGGGTTAGAGATTTTAATTGTGAACATAAAAAAGCCCATGATTTTCCACAAATGCTTAACATCATATACATATTTGGAAAGGAATAACAGTACTATGTGTAAATTGTATGTTATGCATTATCAATCTACCTCCTTTGAAACAATATTCCTGTTCCCTTTAGGTTCACACTTGATAAGATCTCATTAGAAAATTTTAAGGCAGTTGCCTAGCTAAAGGTTGGCGTTAAACAAAATGAAATATGCATAGAGAAGCTACATAAGAACATGAGGTTTCGCCCCCTTGATGAGGAGGCCTGTTGGCACTCAGAGGAAGGATAACAGGTCACCAAGAAGATACTTGACACCCTATGAGCATATACAAGGGGAGGAGGTCCCCCTCAGTCACAGACATAGGGGAAGGGAGTAAGGGGAAGCGGGAGGGAGGGAGGAATGGGAGGATACAAGGGATGGGCTAACAATTGAGATGTAATATGAATAAATTAATTTTAAAAATATAAATAAATAAATGAAGAGTTATATTAGAAAAAAACATGTGGTTTTTGAAACCAAACAAACAAACCAAACAAAATAGGATTAAAGAACACAGGAGAAATGAAAGAATAGGGAGAGGGGCATGGAGTAAAATATGGCGAAGAGTTTTAATTACTATTGCTTTATAGTACAATTTGAGATCAGGTATGGAGATTCCTCCGGAGCATCTTTTATTGTACAAGATCATTTTTGCTATTCTGGGTTTTTTGTTTTTCCATATGAAGTTCAGAATTGAACTTTCAATGTCTTTAAAAAATTGTGTGGGTATTTTGATAGGGATTGCATTGAATCTGTAGATTGCTTTTGGTAGGATGGCCATTTTTACTATGTTAATTCTCCCAATCCATGAGCAAGGAAGATCTTCCATCTTCTCATGTCATCTTCAATCTTCTTCTTCAGATTTGAAGTTTTTTTCAAACAAGTCCTTCACTTGCTTAGTTTGAGTAACTCCTAGATATTTTATATTGCTTGTGGCTAATGTGAAGGGTATGGCTTTCCTAATTTCTTCCTCTGCAAGCTTGTCATTTGTGTATAGGAAGGCTACAGACTTTTTGAGTTAATTTTGTATCCAGCCAAATTGCTGAAAGTGTTTATCAGATGTAGGAGTTCTCTGGTGGAATTTTGAGGGTCACTTATGTACACTATCATATCATCTGCAAATAGGGATAGTTTGACTTCCTCCTTTCCCATTTGGATACCCTTGATCTCCTTTTGTTGTCTTATTGCTCTGGATAGAACTTCGAGTACTATATTGAAGAGACATGGAGAGAGTGGGCAGCCTTGCCTTGTTCCCGATTTTAGAGGAATTTCCTTGAGTATCTCACCATTTACTTTGATTTTGGCTATTGGCTTGCTGTATATAGCCTTTATTATGTTGAGGAAGGTGCCTTGTATCCCTGATCTCTCTAAAACTTTAAACATGAATGGGTGTTGGATTTTATCAAATGCTTTCTCTGCATCTAAAGAGATGATCATGTGGTTTTTTATTTTCAGTTTGTTTATATGGTGGATTACATTGATGGATTTACATATATTAAACCACTTTCTCATGTACTCTGGTGCCTCACATTTGACTATGTCCCCTGGAGGGGGAGACCTGGTGGCACTCAGAGGAATGACAGCAAGTCACCGAGAAGAGACTTGATATCCTATAAGCATATACAGGGGGAGGTAATCCCTCTGAGGAACAGTCATAGGGGAGGGGAATAAGGGGAAAATGGGAGGGAGGGAAGAATGGGAGGATGCAAGGGATGGAATAACCATTGAGATGTAACAAGAATAAATTAATAAAATTTAAAAAAATTTCTTTAAAAAAATATGGGGATGAGGTCAGCAATTTGGAAAAAGAAGGCAAGAGATGGGTAGCAGAAACTAACAAGAGGTTTGTCAAGCCCTGTGGTTTATAGGTTAAAATGTACTTGAAAAAATTTTGAACAGACATATGCCACATGGGTGAACAATGCAGCTCCTAGAAGACATGAATCATTAATGGGAATCTTAGAGCCAGTTACTAGTCAGTGAGGTCCCAGAAAAACATACTTCACTCTCAGACTTCATGATTCAAAATCTTGTGGAGAATTTGCCTTTTTTCAAAGGCAAAAAGCCCATGGGTCTGGAGTCATTACTTGAAGCCTTGACTGGGTAGGGACATTTAATAAAATACATTTCTTCTTAAAGTTGGTGCTCTGGGAAATGCTGGAAGATGTACATGACTAGACATGTCTGAAATGCCACCATATGTTCTAGCAGTAGCTCTGATCTATTTTAATAAAATCTCCAGAAATTATGGTCACAGAAACTATATGATAGCTAAAACAAAGGATAGGGAACACACAGAATGTTTCCATTTCTCAAATTAGACAATTAAACTGAGAAAAAGTAGCATTTATATGGAAATATGAAAGTGTGAGACTGTATGAGAAAATGCCAAAGCATGAATAAACCAGTTCAAGTATTAAAATACAGAATCATTTAATAAAACATGTGAACACTGCATGAAAATCACATCAGTGGAACAGAAGACAGACTGCCACACCAAGCCTTCATCAAATTTTAACTCAAGTCAGGCAGCATTTTCACTTTAATTTAGCAAAGCTAGATTATTCAAAAAACAGTGTTATGGACATTAGGGAAAGTGTGTAATCACTTGGAAAAATATATTTGGGTTTCTCACTCTCTCAGTATTTAACACCAGAATAAATCCTATATTGGTTCAGCTTTTTGGGAAAACAAAGGGAAATTTCCAAGCATTTGGAAAAAACATGTTTTTTTTCTTGTAAACTAATGCATGGAATAGGAATTGACCTCCTGAGCAGATATGAAATTAAGAAATTAAAGAAAAGCTCTTAGAAAAGAGCATGAAAACATAAAAAATGAAAAAGCAATAAGCAAAGAATGGAGAAAGTATTTGAAAATAAAACATAATAAATTATCAAAGTAGCAGAAAGATTAAAAGTTAACAGGAATCCACACAAATTCATGAACATACACACTAGAACGGATATTTGTACCTGTACATATCCAGAACTTTGCTACATTTATATAGGAAAATGTATCAGTCTAGTTCATCAGAAAAGTTACTTTTTCTCATGTATTCTTTGAATTTTTTCTCATAAGTTACGTTTCATTTTCTCTTATAAAATTTACATATATCATGTCCAATTCCAGTCATAATAACTTAGCTTAATGTCGAATAAGCATATAGAACACACACACACACACATACATACACACAGATACACTTTGAGAGAGAGACAGAGACAGAGAGAAGGAGAGACACAGAGAGAAAGAGATGGAGAAAGGAATGGAGAGAACGAGAGAGAAAGAGATAGAGACAGAAGAAAATTTACAAAACATGTATTTTAAGGTTTTGGAAATCAACCCATATTGGGAGGTCTTGCAGGACTAAGATCTTTTACAGCAGGTGGAGGTGGATATGTGACTTTCCTTTGCTGTGATTAAAAATACCCTGACAAGATCAACTTAAAGGAGAAGGGTTTACTTTTGCTTACAGTTCAAGGGTACATCCATCATAGTGGCAGAAACTTAAGAAACCAGCCACATTGCATCAATAATCAGGAAGCAGAAAATGACAAGCAGGTGTGTGTGCTCAGATCACTTCTCTGTTAAGTCTAGGAATCCAGGGTATGAAGTTGCGCTGGGCACATTTGGTAGGAGGGTGTCCTTACACTTTCATTAGCCTAATCTAATTACTCCTCCACAGACAAGCCAGAGGCTTAGCTTTCCAGGGATACTCTATCTTATTAAGTTGACAATATTAACTGTGACTAAAGAAATTGTTCAATGTGAGCTCTTGAGCTGGCCTTTGCCAAAAAATCATAGGAGATAAGAGAACAGAAGTGGGGAGAGGGAGGCTTACTTTCCTGAAACAATTCTTCTGGAATTAAAAAAAAAAAGCATTTCTAATAAATAAGCATGGCAAAGAATGCCATGAGCTATGTTGTTCCAACACTATAAGCCTGCTGCGCACACCACCTCACAGAAGCTGTGATCATTTATATAAAGCATGTCTCACACCAACCAGTCACATTTACAGTATGGATGGGTGTGTGTGGCTGCTGAGGTTCCACTAGCTGAGGAGCTATTGACAGTTGATGAAACTCAGGAGAGGAAGAGTCATTTGTACTCATGATGGTTATGGTGGCCACTGCTGGGCTGCCCATGCTCAAGCAGATAACCCCACATGGCTGTAGATGTGGTTACCACTAATTTGATTAAGTGGTTTTTTTAAATCATAAAATAAATAAATACATTTTAATGAAATCAAAATATGGATGCTTAAGATAAACAAGAGATGGACAAACTGAAGGACAGTAAGTGCACACTACAAGGGTTGTGAGAGTTCCCAGGAACAAATAAATACAGCATCTTATGGAAACAGAACTTTAGGAAATAAAGACAAATGTTTGACAAGGTAAATACAAGTGAATATTTGGCACACACACAGAGAGAGCTTGCACACACACACACAGACACACACACATAGAACACACACACACACACACACACACACACACACACACTACTCTGGACATAATTTTTGCAGGCTTGTATGCAAGGAAGCCTTCACAACATGAAACTGTGGAGAGTATAGGGAACAGGGAGCAATGTTCCCCATGGGTTGGAGAGCAAGCTATTGGCAGAGGATAGAGTATTTGTTAAGGACTTGCATGTTTGACTCAGGGCACTTAGCATCCAGTTCAGTTATTGGCTGTTTGTCTGACTCATTATATTTATGTTACTTGTAATCTAAACACTGGCATGATACTTTCTGAGGTTTATGAAGATATATTAAAATGTCCATGCAACTAAGTACTAAAATTCAGGTTTAGCTCACATTCCTGCCTTTACCTCTGAGACTTTTTTTAAAAATTGTATTCAAAATTTCAAGATATTATTTGTAATTAGTCTCAATTCTATGTGAGTTTGGCAAAGTAAGCACATCCTCAATATTTTCCATTTGCAACTGAGGGGGTCACAGCAGTTTAGAGGAACACTAGGACACTGATGTACTAGACAATCACTCTACAAAAATAGTAAACCACTTAACACACCCAAACTCACACATCAAATATGTCCTATTATTGTCTTTAACATCTTTGTTGAAGTTTGCCTGTGCTCTTCTTTACATCAGTCCATATGGGAAGAAACAGTAGTTTTCAGGCTGTGCTATGCCCTGGATGACTGGTTTGTGAGCAGCATTTAGCTCTGTTTTGTGTGAAAATGTAAAAGCAGGATTATTCCATGCCTTTTTGAGCTTATTAGCTGTGTAAACTCAGCTATTCAGCATCACCCCTGAAGCACAGACTCATAAAATCTTATGCCTAAGACTGTAGACTTATCAAAATAGATTAGGAACACAAGACCATATGGGCATATTGAAAATATATCAGAGAACCCAAGTCAAAGAACTTACCAGGCACACCAGACAAAAAAATGGAACAACACTTTCACTTGGCTCTCATAAAGAGAACACATATGACTAATGATGATGGTCCTTCTGCCTCTTGCATTCATGAAAGGGCCAGTGTGTCCAGCAGCTGTCTAGCTGTGTAGCTGTGTCTTTTATCCAAACAAGTCTCCTCACATCTGTATCATTTCTCTGCCTCTGGTGGCAGCAAGACTTTGTGAACACTATGAACTCTAATGAAGCAAGCCTATTTAATGTGTTATTAGCTTTTCTGTATATATATGTATTTATGTATATATATATACACATATGTATATATAAAGATATAATCATTGTGTGATGTGTTTAGTGTGAGTTTAATTTAAAATAATTAATACTGTAATAAAATAACCTTAGTTTGCACTTGCTAATAGTCCAGGGATATTAAGAGTATTTTACAAATTGCAGCCAATGAGATAACATAGTTTGTAAATTTGTTATTCATTGAATACTGACACTGTACAAAGACTCATAAACTTGTCTTTTCCTTTCTGATATAGTCAATATATGACAGTGTTCTAAAATTTGGTGGTTTTTAAATTAAAAATGTATTAAAAGCTGAGAGAAAATTTATAGTCCATATATTCTAGATTATATTATGATAATTATTTACTACTATTTAACTTCTCATGAATGGCATAGCAATAAGAAAATTGGGAGCAAAAGTTCTACTATGGAGAATTGACAACAGCTTTAAAGTCTTTTGATCCTTTTATGCATGATAATTTCTATCAATTGCTTTAAGACTTCTGTATCTTTTTATTGTTTTATTTTTGTACATATACATTTATATTATTACCCTATATTCAATAGATTACTATGGAAAGAAGAACTGTGACACAATCAAGAATTATATAAATTTTATATTCTTAGTGTTTTGGCTATTTGTATTTGACAGCTTTGAAGAAGACATCTTTCCTATCTTGGTGCATATAAATTTCTGAATGTAAATCAATCTCCATCACATATTGTCATTATCAACTTAGAACACCTATCTAGACCTAAAAATATCATAACCCCTAAACAATTAAGCTTCATTGTAAAACTAAGCTCCCTGGTCTTCAACTCCTTCAGAGTCTTGAGAAGGTATAAACTTGATTACCTGAGTATGCCGGAAGTACAAGTTAGTAGCTTTCTACCTGAGACAGTTTTCTACCTGAGTAGTCACCCAAAACTCTCTAAACATTGGAACATCTTCTTCAGCCTTCAGGCCCAATATATCTGACAGATATATTTGTGAGGCAGGAACTATTGAGGACTTACTTACTGTGTCTTGGCAGAGTTTGGCCATTGACTCTGCCTGCATCCAAGCTTTTCCTCTTTTAGGCATAATTCTGTCTGTGGTAGAAATGAGGACCTTTTGCCCAGTGACGGTTTGCCACATTTGAAGCCATCTCCATAAGGAGGTTCTTTGATCTTCTTTGAGGTAGGCTGGGTGTTGCCAAGAGTCAATGACTCTTTAAAGCAATAAGAACATTTTAAATGCCATACTTTGCATGTCTCTGGGGTATTTGAAGACCTTGTCTTTCTATAGAGTCATATCTATCTGCTGTACCTAAGATGTATATTCTTGTGGTAAAAGTAGACTAGCAATTGACATGACCATGGACTAAAGATGGAACTCAACAACCAAAGAAACAACAGAAAGCTTACAAACTCATGGAAACTGAACAACTCCCTACTCAATGACATCTGGGTAAGGGATGAAATAAAAAGAGAAATTAAAAACTTCCTAGAATTCAGTGAAACAGAAGGCACAACATACCCAAACCTATGGGAAAGTTCATAGCACTAAGTGCCATTATAAAGAAACTGGAGAGATCCCATGACAGAAACTTAAGAGCACACCTGAAAGTTCTAGAACAAAAGGAAGCAGGAACACCCAAGAGGAGTGGATGGCTTGAAATCATCAAACTCAGGGCTGAAATAAATATATTGGAAACAAAGAAAACAATTCAAAGAATGAATGAAACCAAGAGCTGGTTCTTTGAGAAAATCAATGAGATTGACAAACCTTTAGCCAAACTAAGTAAAAGACAGAGGAAGAGGATTCAAATCAATAAAATCAGAAGTGAAAAGTGAGAGATAATGACAGGCACTGAGGAAATCCAAAGAATCACCAGGTCTTACTTCTATACCATTGTAAAAATAAATTTGTCATTACTTGTTGGATACAAATAAACACTCACACTTCAACAAATTGAAATTACACGCTTTGTCCCATATTGATTCCTGTATGTAGTCTCTGTGTGTGTATATGTGTGTGTGTGTGTGTGTGTGTGTGTGTGTGTGTGTGTGTGTGCGCGCGCGCGCGCCTTAGGATAATTCTCTATTCAGAGATGAGGAATTCAGATGTTTCCATCTGGCTCACTCTTATCTCTGAAGAATGCTCAGACATGCTTTTTTTTTGACAAGTTCTGGAGGCTAACATAATCATCATCAGAGAGCCTTCATCCAGCAGCTGACTGAAACAGAACAGAGATCCAAAGCCAATCATTAGCTGGAGCTTGGTGAATCTTGTGGAAGAGGGGGAGGAAGGTCTGAAGGATCCAGAGGGGCCAAGGACACCACAAGAAAAGCTACAGAATCAAACTAAGGTAGGCACACTAGGGATCTGAATCACCAACCAGAGAGCATGCATGACACTGACCTAGGTCCTCTGCACATATGTAACAGCTGTGTACCTTGGTTTTCATGTGGGACTCCTGACAGCAGGAGTGAGGGCCATCTCTGACTCTGTTTCCTACCTTTGGAACCCTTTTCTTCTACTTGGCTGCCTCCTCTAGCCTCAGTAGGAGAAGATGTTTTTAGGCTCACTGCAACTTGAGAAGCCTCCCTTTTCTGAGGAGAAAGGGAGGAGCAATAGGAAGGAGGGGAGGGGAGAATACAGGACTAGAAGGAGAGGAGGGAGGGGAAGATGCAATCCAGATGTAAAGTAAATAAGTAATTAATAATTTTTAAAAATCTGTTTCTTTCTGATGCCCTTTGCTTGTTTTCTCTTCATCCTTCTTTTCAGAGTAGTCAATAAATAACTTGACTTCAGGGAGGGAAATTATTCAGCACAGTCTAGCCCTGCCTCTTTTTCCAGACAGCTCCAAGTGTTCTGGCTGCCTGAAACATTCTGAGGGAAGTCCTTGAAGCTTTACGGAGCTTTCTTGGTGTCTTTACCTCCAGTTATTATCTACCTATCATTTCAACTCTGCATCTTAATACTAAAATTTGCAAATTCATTATGAGATATTTGAAGTTTGGCTTACAGCAGGTGCTTTTTCTTTTCTTTCTTTCTTTTTATTTTATTCTTATTTTTCACTTTACATCCTGGTAATAGCCCTACTCTCCTCAGTCCCCCCCCCCTCTCTCTCTCTCCTCTCCCCTATTCTTCAGAAAAGGGAAGCCCCCTTCCCATTCACCCCAGATCATTAAGTCACATCAGGATTGTGGCTATCCTCTTCTTCTGTGGCCTGGAAAGGCAGTCCCACCAAGAGAGAGTGATCAAAAAGTTGGCATGAGAGTCCATATCAAAGACAGCCCCCATTCCCTTTACTAGAAGACCCACATGAAGCCTGAACTGCCCATCTGCTACATCTGTGCAGGAGGTCTAGGCCCTTTGTTGCTGCTTCAATCTCAGCAGGCCCTTCTGGGCCCTGTTTAGTTGGCTCTTCTGGTATTCCTGTGGAGCTTCTAACACCTCCAGGTCCTTTTCTATCCTTCATCTTTTCCATAAGACTCCCTACACATGGCCCAATGTTCAGCTGTGAGTCTCAGCATCTCTTGAGAACTGCTGCTAGGTGGAGTCTCTCAGAGGACAGCTCTGGTAGGCTCCTTTCTGCAAGCACATCAGAATATTGTTATTAGTGTCAGGGATTGCTCTTGCAAATGAGCTGGGTCTTGGGTTGGAGCAGGTATTGGTTGGACTTTCCCTCAATCTCTGTTCTGTCTGCTTTCTTTATCCCTGAATATCTTGTAGACAAGGAAGTCTCTTTGTATCTAGAATCTGAGAGTTTAAGTCTTGGCTTTCCTCACAAGTCTCATCTATTTTCTGATACATTATATTTCTTTTTAAAATATTATTATAATTCTTGGCACTTATTTGTTATCATATATGGAATGAAAGTTGTGTGCTGAATCTTGAAATGCTAATGGAAAAAGAGAGGATACCAATTGGTTATAAAATACCAGATGGTGGGCCCTGAAAACATATATACGAGCAGCATTGTATAGACTGAAACAGTTTTAATTGGTAATGTGCATGCAAACACACACACACACACACACACACACACACACACACACACACACACATATATATATATATATATATATATATATATATATATATATATATATA
>OU015743.1:85433757-85448574 GCA_907169655.1 Acomys percivali | reverse complement strand
ATATATATATATATATATATATATATATATATATATATATATATATAATAACAATTAATCCTAAAAGTAGGCATGAATTTTAAAGTGCAAGAACAGGTATATGGTTGGCTTTGAAGCAGTGTTTCTCAACCTGTGGGTTATGAGCTCTTTGGGGGGATCAAATGACCCTTCTTCTATAGGGTCCCCTAAGATGATCAGAAAACAGACATTTATATTATAATTCATAACAGTAGCAAATTTACAGTTATGAAGTAAAAAATAGTTTTATATTTGGGTGTCACCACAGTCTAAGGAACTGTATTAAAGAGACACAGCATAAGGAAGGTTGAGAATACTGGTTTGGAGAGAGAAAAGAAAAGGGGAAAGTGATGAGATTATATTACAATCTCAAAAAATATATTTTTAAATTTTTTATTATTTAATTAATTTATTCAGATTACATCACAATTGTTTTCCTCTCACTTGTATCCACCCGTTCCTCCCTCCCTTCTGCTTTCATTTTCATTGAATTTCAGGAAGTCTTTAATTTCTTTCTTTATTTCTTCCCTGACATAGTTGTCATTAAGTAGAGAGTTGTTTAGTTTCCATGTGTGTGTAGGCTTTTTGTTATTTAGCTTTAGATCATGGTGATCTGATGGGATACAAGGAATTGTTTCAATCTCTTGAATCTGTTGAGGCTTGCTGTGTGACCTAATATATCATCAATTTTGAAGAAGGTTCCGTAGGATGCTGAGAAGGTATAATCCTTTGTGTCTAGAATATTATACTTGGTGTTCTGTAGGCCTCTTATATGTTTATATGCGTCTCCTTCTTTAAATTGGAGACATTTTCTTCTATGATTTTGTTGAAGATATTTTCTGGGCTTTGAAGAGGCATCTTTCCTCAATGCCTATTATCTTCAGATTTATTTCATCTTTTCATAATGTCCTTGATTTCTTGGTTGTTTTGTGTCAGAAATTTTTCAGATTTAGCATTTTCATTGATGATTGCTTCAAGTTCTACAATTGTATCTTCAAGTCCCAAGATTCTTACCTCCATTTCTTGGATTCTATTTGAGAAGCTCACCTTTGTGTTGTTTGCTTTCTTTGCTAAAGTCTCTCATTTCCCTTTCTTCTGTCAGTGCCTTTATTATTGTTTCCACTTTCATCTTTAGATCTTGAACTCTTTTATTGACTTCCTTCATATGATTGTTTATATTTTCCTGAATTTCTTCTAGTGCCTTTCTATAGGTCTCTTTTATGTCTTCAACCTGTTTGGCTGTATCCTCCTGCATTTGTTTATAGATTTTATTCATTTCTTCCTTTGTCATCTCCATTACTAAGGATCTGAGGTCATTTTCTTGTGTTTTTATTGTGTTTGAGTTCTCAGGGTTGCTTTCTTTGAGATAGCTGGGATCTGGAGATGCCGAATTGTTTTGGGTTTTGTTGTTTGCATTCTCACAATGGTCTTTAGTCATCTTGTTATTATCTCTGATGTTGGGAGGTAGTTTCTGGCATCCTTCACTGTTCTTTCAGAGTGGATAGTTGGTGAGTAATTTTAGGTCGAGTGCTCTTGCCTGTGGGGAACAGGGAATTCTTCCCTGGAAACAGCAAGTGACATGGTTTCCACTCCAGGATACTTTGCTCTATGCCGTAGGCTCCCCTCTGGCTCAGCAGAGGTAGGCTTCTGTCTGTTCCCATTCAGATTGCACTACTCAGGTGGTTCAGTCCCACTGATTTGTGACCGCTGTTTAGTTTTCTGTCCTGACTCCTCAGGGTTGTCCAGCCTCTCCCAAGTTCTTTTATCTGCCCAATTGTGCAGGCATGGACTGCTGTGGCTGGTAGTTAGGCTCCTTCCCAGACCAGTTTAGATAGTGCAATTTTGGCAGTTCCATCATGTTGCATTGGGGCCACTGTTTAGGTTACTGTCCAGACCCCTCAAGCTTTCCCAGCCTCTCCCAAGAGCACCAGAGACCCTGTTGGGCCCTGCAGTCTGGCTAGGCCAGGTTCTATCTGCCAAATTTTGCAGGCATGGACCACTGTGGCCAGTAGCTAGGTTCCTGTCTGGCCACATTCAGACCATGCAGCTATGGCTGGGTTACATGTTCACAGCCTCCTGGGCTTCCCTGTGGCCCCAGGGGCTTTCTATGGCCTGGCACGGTGCAGGTGGGGGGTCTGAGGACAGATCCACCTGTTTCCCTGTGATTTCCCCAGGCCAGGAGCTCTGATGTTTCACTGTCCCATATGTGAAGTTCGGGTTATAGAGCCTGGCTGCAGTTTGTTGGAGGGTTCCATACGAGCATCTGAGGACTGGTCTACCATCCTCTGTAGGCTGTTGGGTAACCTGTATCCAGCCCCACCTGTCTCTGCACCATGCGTGACCCCTCTCACCTAGTGTTCTTCAGTTCTTGCTGTCTGTGGATCTCTGTCAGGTCCCTGGTCTCTGTGTGGTAGATCAGATACAGTACATGTTAGGCGCCACCATCTTAGAATCCTCAAAAAATAATTGTAAAAAGAAATAATATATTAGAATAAAACACTGTCATTTTACAATCATGGAGTAGACTGAAACTATATAATGTTTGGTTGGCACAAAGTTCCAAGGAGAGAAGCCATACAAGGCTGGTGAGGAAAAATCTGAAGAGAAGTTCTCAGTCTAGGGAAGTGAATAGCTTTCATGGCTGCCTGAGTGATATTTTGTTCTATAGATAATGGGTATCATTAGTGAAATGTACCATAAAATTTCATTAAGACACAGGTGTAAAATAACTCAGTTATCATGAAACAATGAACTTGAAGAAACACGGCTAAAAAATAGGTGAATCTGGTGGGTATTTGACATAAATAGAATAAAATATATAGACTAGAAATAGATATAGATATAGACTAAAAGCATATTTGCTAATGAAGGGATTTGTTGACTTTAAGAAGCTTGAAGTACATTGTATGAAAAAATCTGTAAGTGGGTTCATACTGGTAGTCCTAAGCATCAATAAATACACCCAGATTTTGATGTCATTTTGAACTGGATAGATATTCCAAATGAACTTTATACCTAGCCATTACTCTTTTCTTCATTCTCCACCAGCAAACCAAGTTCTAGCTCTTTAGTGAAATCAAGGGAAACCCCAGGAACACCTTTTGCCCTAAAATCTCATATATTTGTTTGGAAACTATTCACTGCACAGTCTACTTCCTAGAAACACAAAAAGGATGTTCCGGGAATATGGAGATTTTCATGGCAAATAAAGAAATGCATTTCTTGAGAAGCAGCTTTTCAGTTTATAAGAGAATTTTCTGTAGTCAAAATAAGTTTTGTGATATATTAAATTGTATGTTAATATGATAAATGCTTGATCATGTTTATGTATGCTTGTACTATTTATAATTAGAAGGCACCAACCATTAGAAATTAGGTAAAATCATTTAAGACTTATGTTAAAGGCATTTCTATACTATATTAATATCGGTCTATGTTATCAAAGATGCAAGAGCTGTATTATAAAAGAATAGACAGTTGTGAGCTTTGAAACCATGTTAAAGAAATCAGTCTCATCGAAGATGTTAAAACAAGCCTGTCTAGAAAATGTTAGCTTTATTTTTTTCAGCCCTTTCTTTTTTCCATTTTCAAATGGCAATGTTTTGAAACACTCATCATACTCAGTTTATGCCTTCACATTATTTGTAAGGTGACATTTCTGATTGTTTAGAGATCCAGTTATCTGTCACATTTGGTACTTCATGTTTCTCCAAGAATTTTCTTCTTTAAATCAAAGTACGTGAATGTTGCAAGAAACCGTCAACATTTAGATGAAGTTAGAAATCTACATATCTGAAATAATACTGAATGTTTTTCAACTTATGCTATTTTAGAATTGAGCTGCTGTTATTATCTATGTCTTTCAAGCTATTTGGCATTTTAAAATGGAAACTTGTTCATGGATTGCATGGCCTGAAAACTGAGGGTTCCTGCTTCTCACCAGGAAAGAACAATGGAAACAGACTTCAGTTCCCACCTTAAGTGTGCTAAACCATGGAAAATGCATTTAATAACTGTGCTCAGTAACTGGCCATTAGGAAACACTAATAGTGCCCAAGAGAAGGAAAACAAACAAATAAATCCCCATCTCCAGTCTCTGTGTTCTGAGGGACATCATTCTGTAGCCCAGGTAAGTATTTATGAACAGAGCACCTTGTACCGAAGAACAGAGTTCAGGGAGATTGGCTTCTGGAAAAGACACAACAGAATTCTGGAAAGAGGAGGAGATACAAATAAATCAACCTGGAAAGTCTATTTGAAGCACCTTGATCCTTTGCCTGTGATGAGCCTATTACTGTACAGTGCAGAATTCAAGAAGACTGACAACCAATAATCAGAGAAGAAAACATGGAACCATTTCCCACACTCTTCCCCAGACCAGGAGAAAGTCAACCTCTAAGTAAGCAGAGTGGAAATGCCTTATGCATTAGGTGGAGGGGTTATGGAGACTTGAGTTGAACTAGATGTTCTCACGAGGCTGAACTGTCTAAATAGTGATAATGATGTAATGTAAGAGCTGCCAAAATAATAGAAAAGTAAAACTGACTTTGTAGATAGTCTCAAACTGTAAATGTATCAATAAAAGTAGGGGATTTTTTTGTATATATGACATACAAACAGAGTAACCACTTTTATAGTACATGAGTGACAATTTAGGGAAGAATATGACAATCTCTAGTGAAGCTACTAGAAATCTGAAAATATAGACATAAGAAGGAACCAATAGTGGAGAAAATAAAGAATGGTTAAAAATATTCAATTTACTCAGAAAAAAATAAAATCTAGAACAAGATAGAAGAGATTGGCTTGGAAACACATTGCAAACTTACAGATTTAAGGCTTGGCAACTGAATAGTTATTTTGGAAATAACTAAACTTGACAAACATATAATTCAAGAAATGTAATTGACAGACTGAATTAAAAAATAATAGTTAATTGTATCTCACTACCAAAGTACTATTTAAACAAAAGTAAATAAATTCATTAAAATAATTTTGTCATAGTGCAATCCCACTGTACACTAATTAACTTGTCAGTACCACATGCTAGGGAGGTTAAATATCAGTCAGATCCCATATACTCCTGGAGGATTTACTAAGGTGGTAGAGATAGTTTGAAAAATTCTCAGAGGTTTGCAAAATCACACACACACACACACACACACACACACACACACACACACACCTATAACATTGCAGACATTCCCTAAAAATCTTTATTTGTAACTTTAATTAATAATGAAAAAACACAGCATAGTACCTGCATATCACAGGATACTTCTCAGAAGATGGCAGTGAACTATGTAAGCATGCAACAACATGGGTATGAAAGGTGCTAAGCTGTGTAAAATAAGCTAGACTCCAAAAGTTACACTAGTTTCATATGTATGAAATTCTGCAGAAGCTAAGGCAATCATGACTGAGGACAAACAGTGATTGCGGGGATTAGAGTGGTGAGAAATGAGAGCATCAAACCAGCATCAAGGACACCTCTGCCTTGGTGGAGCTCTCTAGTCTTGATAGTTTGTTAGATAGCTATGCCAGTCATTAGGGAATAGTATACTCAACATAATGCATCTACAACATTTCATGAAAATGATGTCTCTTAATGAAAGAATACAAATGGTTCTTTCAAACACAATCATACAAAGCCTGGAGTGATAATAATATCCAACAAATTAATTTTTAGAACAAAATTACCAAATATTTTAAGTCAGTAATGATCATATTTTGGATATATAGATTAAATAAACTATTATTAAAATGAAATTGATATTTTCTCTTTTATTACCAAAGCTGTTGGAAAATTTAAGATGATATATGTGGCTCATCTCAAATAACCACAAGATATTGTTAGAAGAGTATTTCCAGAAATAGGTTTTGTATTGGAGGCATAATGAAAAGTTGAAAAAGAATGACCCCTTTCATCAAATAATATATGAAAAATTGAATGCCCATAAGTGAAAAGAACAACGTAAATGTATACCTCTACTTTACACAGTGCACCAAAATTAAATCAGTACAATTACATTATTATAAAACACATAGAGGAAACCTTAAGAGAAAATCCTCATAACACAATATATTTATCTTACAGATGAAAAAAAGCATAACCTATAAAAAAAGGAGTTTATAAAGTTGGCTTTTTATCAATATTTAGAATTTCTGCCATTCAGTAGATGAAAGTATTTGAATTATGTATTTAATGCAAAGACCTTGAATCAAGGATATGTAACATAATTTTACTACCACAACTCAATAATACAACTTAAAAATGGGTAAAAGGTTTAACGGTCATAGCTATTAAATAAATGCAAAAGCAAACCACAGAAAGTAACATTCATTACACATATTCTGAATAGCTAAATTAGAGTAAAGTTACTAAATTTGTCTAACTTCACACAAAGGTTCTCTCATGTCACTGCAGGGATGTGAAGAGTCACAACACTTTAAAAAAATAGTTCAACAAAATTTAACCCAGTCATGTGTCTACTATATGACGTTAGTGCCTACCTATTTAAATAAAATAAATTAAAGCAAATGTGTACATGAAGTGTTGTTCATAAAGTGTCCTAGTACCTTCTTCACAGTAGATAAGACACAGAACAATTTTAATATCTGTCAGCAGATGAAACAATAAGCAAGCTGGTGTGTATCGGTAAGGCAAAAGTACTACTCAATGATAAGAGAAAACTTGGGACAAGTGCCACAATAGAAGTAAACCTTAATGGAGTTCCAGTAGGTATCACATAGTTACACTTAGAGAAAACTCTAGAAAGTTCTGATCAATATTAGCTTTCAGAAGTTAATTCCCACATTCTGGGAGAATTAGCAATTGTCAGGAAATTGCATAAAAATTTGGGAAATGTTATGGCAATATTTTCCCACTTGACTTTCAGGCTTGCATATGTTAATATATAAGTTTGTCAATATTTACGGTTTACATTCTGTCACCCAATATCCCCTGCTTACATTCGAGTCTCCAGTAACCTTACTTGGACAAAAGGCCACGACAGATATAATTACTTAAGAGAGGCCATATTTGAGTAGGGTGGATCTCTAGTCCAACTAGGCTAGTGTCCTTATTGAAAGGGGAAATCTGTAACAGAACCACACAGAGACAGAATGTTCTGTGGAGAGTGAGTCCATGCCAAAGCCAAGGAATGAACAAATTGCTAGCTGACCAAGAGAGGACAGGAGAAGGACATGGGATAGATCAGTGTCCCATCTACCATCAAAGGGACCATTATCCTCCGGCCAGCACCTCAGTCTCCAACATTCAGACCTCAGCTGTGAAAGCATACATTTCTCTTGAGACACTCACTGTCTGTGGTACCGCAATTACAACAGCTATAAAAAACCCTTAACTCATCCAAACAAACAACAGTAAGTACCCATATTCTACATCTAAATCATAGTATAATACATTTTATTCAATATAATTGAGAATGGTTCATAAAAATCTGAGACAAAAATCTGTGCAACTGATGAGAAAATTACTATTTTAAATTTATCATTTTATTCTACATATGTGTTTATGCATATGTTATGATAACTTACATAGTACTTTGGGAATACCTGGTAATTTCAGCCCTGGTCTCCTATTTAATCCTCTTATCAGTATTGTGAGAAATTTATTATCATAATAATATTACATATAATAAAAGTTTAACAAAGCTTATATGGTATCTAGCAAAAAGGAAGCAAAACTGATATGATAACATAAAATATCTTTACAAAAACTTAGTTTTCAGTCATGGTTTTCCCCACATTTTACATGCCAATACAATTTAATATTGTTGCACATTTGAATAGATATACATTGTGCTGTATAGTTTTGAACAAGGCATTTTTGGCTATACTTCCCCTCCCACAATACTTGTAAAATTCTTACTTTTAGTTAACCCTTGACCTCTGTAGCTGATCTTTATTTTCACAACCAGGAATGAAGTCAATGAGTTTATATAATCTCCAAATTCTGACGCTTTTTTCTTCAGGTTATTTCACTTCCTGTTCCTCCTTGGTAAATATACTACTTCTAAACATCCTTTGAAGCCGTTAGTTAATATTTATGGAGATGATTTTGTAATGTCTGCATCTTGTTATCAGGTGGTGTGAGATTTGTTTGTGTTTCTGTCCGATGAGAACTTCCATCTTCATTTCTTGAACTTATTTGAGGGTCCTCTGAGAGCGGGGGTATGAAGAGAAAAGAATGATGTCTGAGAAGACACTTTCTGGAAATAGAAAGTGTATTTTCCAATCGCTTACCTACCATGATTTTATAACACCCATGATTTTATGGGCATAGACTTTCTATTTCACTTTATATTCCATCTTTTATAAGTTGAAGGAGAAGATAGGATTCATTCTAATTTCTGGAAACTTACTCAAAATTTATTGTGGTTTGCATAAGAATAGCACCCATAGGCACATATGTTTGAACACCTGATGCCCCAGTTGAGGTAACTCTTTGGGAAGTGCTAGGAAGTGTTGGTGGAGGTGTTTCAGTAAGAGTGGCATTTGAAAAGACTCATGGTGCTCCCACTATTGCCCCTGCCTTTCTCTTGTGATGAGAGATATTCACTCTCAGCTCTGCCTGCTGCCACGCCCTTGGAGTGTCATCAGGACCCCAATCTCTGGAACCATAAGCCCAATTAAACATTTTCTTTTATAAATTGCATGGCTCATGTTTTAATTTTTTCCCAGAGCATTGGAAAAGTAATTAAGACAACCAGCCTTCTCTTTTTTTCTGGTACTATCCAAGCCATTTTCATGTTAACTTATATTTGAACCACTTTTAAGGAAAACTAAGGAAATCTCTATTCCTCTTTTCTAATATTCCTGCATCTAGCATGTGTGTGGCATTTTTGAGGGATATTATAAAATGTTTTCTATTTCTCAGAGAAGTGAAAATATAGATGATAAAGAAGAACATCATTCATCTAACAGAGATCAACAGCTAGCAGGGATAAATAATTTTTTTGAGGAAATGAGACATTTATTGACACAATTTTGGGGAAATTTGGAGGAAAGTCAGCCATTTTTAACTTTAACTTTAAATTTATTATAATTTATTCAGAATGCACCCAATTTTTATCCCTTCACTCATATAGAAATGGAGATGCTTATGATATACAAACTCAGATACCTAAACATGTTAGTAAACATTTAGAATTGATGTACTAGTAACCTAGAACAGGAATATAATCTTGTATCACTGGTTTCTTATTAGAATCAAAGGATGTGTAAGATTACAATGGCTTTTCTCCACCACCACCCCAAGTTCCTGTCAGTCTTTCTCCCTCATACATCTCTCTGTAAACCATTGCTTATAAAAATGATAGCTATATTAACTGTCAGACTACTTGGGGCCCAAGCATGTCAAACTACCCCACCATGAAGTAATAGAAACTCCTTAGATTGATGTTATAAAGTATATTTCTTTTGTCTCTTCAGTCAAACTCTGAAGACCAGAATGCATAGTGAATATATTGTGTGTTACCCCATAGTGTTACTCAATGAAGGTGTCTTTTTAAACTCATCAAAGTATATTGATCCTTACAGAGCTAGATATGGACATTCATACCTGAAATCCCAGCACTCTGAGACTGAGGAAAGAGAATTGCCATAAGTTCAAGGCAGCTGGTATTTTATAGTGAGCACTAGGCATATATGGGCTATAAAAGGATACATTCTTTGAAATAAAAGGACTTTAACTCAGTGGTGGAGCACTAGCCTAGTAAACACAGATGGGTTTGGTTCTTAGCACTGAAGATGAGGCTGGCTGGGGAAAGAAGACTGTTGAGAAAATGCTCAGCCTTCTCTGCTCCAATGCTTACTACTTCAGACTTATAAGATACAATATCTCTTCTAGTCAGCACTTAAGATGTTATTTTAACTGTTTCCTTTTTAACTCCTCTAGAATGTCTCTGTACTAACTTGCACCATCTCTGGTTTTTTAATACAGGAATTGTTTTTCTCTCTTATCATGTCTCTGTACCTGTAAGTACTAATCATTTACTATAAATGCTCAGAAAATTATCTTCTAGCTTCCCTTCTCCACTGTCATGGTACCTTTGTAGTTGCACAGTGCTATACTCATCATGGCTAATATAATTCATTTGAATAAATGCCTAATATTTAACTTTCTAACAAGAACCTATTTTCTGAGATTGTTTGTGTTCATAAGAATTTCTAGGGTCTGGAGAGATGGCTCAGTGGATAAGAGCACTGTCTGCTCTTCCAAAGGTTCTGAGTTCAATTCCGAGAAAACATATGGTGGCTCACAACCATCTGTACTAGGATCTGATGCCCTCATCTGGCATGCAAGAGCACATGAAGATAGAATACTCATACATAAAATAAATAAATAAAATATTTAAAAAAGAATTTCTACAGTGATCAATATAGCCTATAGAAGATTGGCTGATACTCAGTGTTTCCTACTGATCAAAACTAGAGTGCTCTAGAAGGCTCTATTGTTCATTTACTGGTTTTCACTATAATGCTCCTACCCATGCTGTTCTCATATGAGTCCTTTAAAAATTCTTATTTGCTTTAACTTAAGGACTCAGTCTATGCTTTCTCCCTTTGAAAGTTATCTAAATCAATGCATGCATTTAGAATATGAACCCTTAATTTCTACATCTACTCTGGATGCTTCTTTTGAATTGAGATTAAGTTTTACATTCATGTGAGTCCTCTACCTTTTATCTTTTTGCCTGTACTTACAAGAATAATTAATAACTAGTATGGTTTCAATTAGATAAAATTAATCACTGTCTTGGGTACTGTGATGGGGTGATGAGAAGAAAGAGAACTGACAGCTCAGCAATAATTGCTGAATGATAAACTGCCCCCACCTACCTTGATACAATCCAATTCAGTCCTCAGAAATACTGCACCAACCAAGGACAATACATGCAGTAAATACTGAACCCCTATGCACATCTAGCCAATGGACAGGACACTATCCACAGTTGTGTAGAGAGTGGGCACTGACTCTGACATGAACTCTGGTGCCCCATATTTGACCACTTCCCCTTGGTGGGGCGGCCTGTAGCACTCAGAGAAAGGATAGGAAGATTACCAATATGAGACTTAATAGGCTGTGACCATATGTTGTGGGGGGAGGTCTCCTTCTGTCACAGACCTAGGGGAGGGAAATAGGGTTTAAGAGGGAAGGAGGGAGGAATGGGAGGAGACAAGCAAGGGGATAAAAATTTAGAAGTAATCTGAATAAATTAATAAAAAATCCAATTCAGTCTAATGCTATTTAATGCTAATGAATTAATGAAAATTGATGATCAGACTATTTCACTGTTCTATCTATTTAGCTTCTGAATATTGTGGTGTCAGAGTAAGACTTGCACCTACCTCATGTCATTTTATATCAAACAAACAATAATGGTATTTATTTTTGTAAGAAAAACTATCTTAAACTCCAAATATGAAGTCTGGAAATTCACAAATGATAGAGTGTTCTTGGATTAAATGCTCATATTAGTAGAAGAGTTATGGTTTTCTAAAATATTTAGCAAACTTTAAAGTATTTAACAAAGAAACAGTAAAGATTTTTAAAATTACATTAATGAATACAGGGTGCAATTCAAGGGTAAGGGAAAAAAGAAATAGAGAATGGGATAATCAAAACTAAGGATGCATGAGAAAGCCTTATGAACCTTCACTGTATAAGCTAATTTACATATAAAATTAATACATAATTTACATATATATTTATTAAAGGAGTTTAAATGGAGGTATTCTGCATGGCTGAAGAACTCGGCTCCCAGAAGACAAAGATTGTTAAATGAAAATCTCTGCAGCAGGCATACGTTGACGTATTGTTCCGGCATGCCTCAGAGGCACCCAAAACAATTCAGG
This sequence comes from Acomys percivali, assembly GCA_907169655.1. Lineage (NCBI taxonomy): Eukaryota > Metazoa > Chordata > Mammalia > Rodentia > Muridae > Acomys > Acomys percivali. The sequence continues at coordinate 85,436,673 of OU015743.1, read as the reverse complement.
TTGTTGTTATTGTTCTTTGATTCCCACTATAAACTAGAAGATCCTTTATAGAAAACACCACACATCTAGGTTTCAAGACACAGAAAAACCAATCTGGAACTGGCCAGGAAACTCTCTCACAACTAGCTAGCTCTCTCAGTTCTGGAAGTGCTATGCAGGCTTCTCACTGGGGATAAAAGCATCAGTGGTCTTTCTCAGCACTAGACTTTTCATGATACAATACTGATTTGCCAAGCAAGATATGGTCAGTAATGCAACAGTGGTTATAATTCCTATGGGACTAACCTGTTTGATTTTGGGGACTCAGTGTAGTCCTGCAAACATGGTCATCGTGGCTAGGAAAATTATCAGCCCTATAGGCACGCCTATTGATATTGATTTCCTATATGTCTTTGTTGTCAATCTGTTTTCCTCTAAATATTTGTGTTTACATTTATGGATTTGTGCTGCTGTCAATCTTGGCCAGAGAAGCTTCCTATTGTGGAAAGTTAACAGTAACCGTTCTAAGTACTGAGAGTAAGTGCCTGTGAATTCTAAGCAGTAGACAAAATCTTGTATATGAATCCCATGCTATCTTCCCAAGACTTGGGGAACATTGGAGAAGAGGGAAAGAGAAGAATGCAAGAGCCAGGAAGTAGGGAGGAGTGCTGACTTCGGGATATGACATCTTGTAGCACACATGAACTCACCGCAGCTGTAGTTACCTGCACAGACCTTCATATGATCAAGTCTAAAATCCCAGCCTGCAGGGGAGATAGGCTCTGGATTTCCCAGTCCTTTCTGAGAACCCACTTTGGCTGGCAATGGCTGATAATAGAGGGAAAAACCACTTTTCTTTGTGGCATGTGTGTGTGGGATTGGTAGACTGTCTATGCCCCAGGGCATGACCCCACATCTAGGCATATATGGGAAGTACTAACTGGATTTTGTGGGTTATATAAAATAACAAGCTATGAGGTTGGGGAAGAGATGTGTTCGGGAGGTGTCCTTAGGGCAGCTGGAGGAGGGACTGGGGTTGGCTACCACCAAAACACATTATGAACATATATGAAAATTTCTAGAATGAAATAGTAAGAGAAAAAAAGCAATCGGTTTATGCAAATTAGCTAACTAAATTAGGAGAGTGATTTGCTTCTGTTTAAATATACGGATTATTTTAATAGATTGAAAACTATAAAGTAAGTAACATGAGGTCTAGTTAGGTTTTCAAGCTCCAATAGTGATACTAATACCTGTCTGTTAATATTGACCTCTACTTTTATATCTGAATACAGAGCACCAAGGCTATAATACTTTATCTTTGTGTTGGCTTCTATTATGATGGTGTGAGAAAACATCGTTTGTGTCTTCAGGAATAATAAAAAAAGAACTAGTAATATTCATTCAACAATATTAACCAGTCGCTTGTAGAAAGTAATTTTAATCTGAAAAAAAAAATCAACCATATAATTACACTCTTTGTCAGAAAAATGGATAGGAAATTTACCATCCTCAAAGAATTAATTCTTTGAAAAATATTTATTGCAATTCCTCATACATATGCTGGATATACCAACCATTCTGAATCCTATCCTTTATATCTCCCTATTCCTCCCCAAATCTCTCAAGTTCATGTCTATTTATTTTGTTTTGTAACACATAGCGTAACGGGGCTGTCTCTGTGACAAATGGTTTGCAGCTATATACAGGCTCAGTGGTAGAGACACTAAGCTCCTTTCTCCTAGAATCTATCAATGTCCAGATGTTCAGAGCTGTTTTGGTTCGTTTTTATCAATTTGATACAAAGTAGAATCACCTGGGAGAAGAGACTCTCAGTTGAGTAATTACCTCCATCAAATCGGTTTGTACTTGGGACACTTTCTGAATTAACAATGGGCGTGGGAGAACCCAGCCCACTATGTGTGGACTAGGAAGGAGCTTGCCTCCATAGCTGCGGCGTCAGGTGCTCTCACTGGCTTTCCACAATAGCCTATAAGCCATATACATGCTTTGGATGACCTATGGTGATTCTGGTGGTTGGATGAGTCTGAATATTGTCATTTCCTAGTTCTGTACCCCATCTTCCAGCTCCTCAATGTTTCCTGCTTCATCTTCCACAGGGTTTCCTGAGCCTTACAAGAACAGTATCAGTGACTTGCATAGGATTGACCCTATATCTGTCCCTTATGCTCTGTATCTTGAACAGCCAAAAAACAAATTATGTTAAAAGAACTATACACAAAAGGAGGCAAATTTATAACAATATAGACAAATTAGAAGGTGTTAGAGTAGAAAGCATTTAATGCATATGAGAAGACTTGCAAGACTTCATTTCTAGTGAGACTTCCATTGAAGCATCAGTGAAATGCCGATAGTGAATAAATGACAGTGAAAAAAATATTTTGAAGGAGAATACCTTTAATATGTTTTCAAATTAGTAAGTTCACCAGCTGAAGAAGCAGTATAACAGGCGGGTGAACATTTATCCAAGGAAAATAAAAATGAGTATAATAAAAACTGACATATGTTTATTGCATATTGGGTGTTTAATACTCTCTCTTGCCACATCATACATAATGCCTCGATTAAATCTCAGCACCATTATTATATGACATTGTCTGCCTCATTTTATAGGTGAAGTGATTGAAGGACAAGAAGTTAAGTAGGCTTAACCCAAAGACACACCTTACATAGAAAATAGACTATAGAGAAGTAAGTGCTTTTAAAGTGAGGTTGGATTTCCTAGGCAATGGAAATTCAAAGAAGGGAACAAGTCTATTGGGGCTTGGGAGATGCACTGAGAAGGAATGGAGCAGGGTACTGGGATGAGGGTAGGTGGAGATACTGTAACAGTGTGGAACATCCATCCTTAGTGGAGGTGTAAACTAGGGGCCGAATTTAAGGAATCTTACTCCTGTCAAAAGGAACACAAATGAG
>OU015743.1:85372952-85433747 GCA_907169655.1 Acomys percivali | reverse complement strand
CACACACACACACACACACACACACACACACACACACACACACACACGAGAGAGAGAGAGAGAGAGAGAGAGAGAGAGAGAGAGAGAGAGAAGCTATAATTAAACATTTGTAAAAATGTCCTTATGTAATCTAGTTCTATGTACAATGAAAACACCCAAGTATAAAGAATTGGCAATTTTTTGGGAAAAAATCCACAAACTATGCTTCATAACTCAACTATTTTTCTAAAATTATTTCTGTGTCTATTTTTCATTTTCTTTTGTATTATCTAGTTGATTTCCCTGATCGTGGCATTGCAAATTATCTTCATTTTATCTGCCTCTAAACACCTACTTCTTTAAACATAGTTGAAGTACATTTTATCTATTCAGTTCTTTCACATTAATAATCATTACCTTATTGTCTAATATGCTTTACTTCTCTGTTATAAATTCATAGGGCTCCTTCTACTCTAATTTTGTTTTTATACTGTTTCTAAATGAATGACTATTTTCTACAGAACAAATACCTGCATGATTAGGTGCACTTTGTGAGTCCCTGCTAGTTAGCTCTTATTTATAATGATGCCAGTAGGTCAAATTTAGAAAAATAAGATCAACTCTGCTCATTTATTACACAAGGATGCTAAACCAAAGCATGCATGTAGAAGTTAAAACAATCTTTGAAACTGCTTAATTTTAATATGCTTATGGGAAACAATTAAGTTCTCCAGGAGGGGAAAAAACAGTAATGGTAACATTTTACAGAATTTAGGCATCAAAGCACATTTTTTTTCACAGAAACAAATATAATACTACTATAGGATCACACTCAAGGAAGGTTTATACACAAAGCCATTTGCCATTATGAAAGCCAGTGGTAAAGAAAAAAAAAACATAAAATAAATGTAATGCACCAGTTCATCTTCATTAGGTTTCTTTTATTATACTTCCTGGCCTGCAGGAGTACTTGCCAGGACACAAAAGAAAAAACATGAACTCAGTTCTAAGGATGCTAGTGGGCTCTGGCTGCCATCTTTTCAGGAGTGTTTTCACAGCGCCCCTGAACTTTCCCCACAGACTGTGAGGCTGCTACCTGGAAATTAAAGGATTATTTTATACAAAAACCAAGTGCAACATCAGGACTTAATAATAGTCTGCACAACACATCTTAACAGAAGAGAAATACTGCCCAGTCCAAAGGGTAAGGCAGTTAGAGAATTAGAGTCGGTAGGAACATAGCACTGGACTCGTGAAAAAGTGACTTGAAAGTTTCTTTCAGTTTTGGGGTTGATTGCTTCTCAATGCACCAGACAGTTATCTAAGCCCCCTTCACATTCACTTTAGATTCACTTTATTAGTGGCATATACAAAGCACCATATAATATAATATATGAAATGTAGAACACCACGACTATGAAATTAACTGTAGAATTAACTGCTAAGAAAATATAGCAATATTTAACACAGGATTTCTAAAACCATTAAATGTTCTTTACTTTCCCCAAAGCTAATGTCCCGTGTTTTACTTATAGACTTTGTCTATCACGAGTGGCATGTGTTTGCACTCTGGAGGTGGGCTAGCAATACTTGCTTCTTCTGTACAGTAATGTTACAGCTGTATACAAACTCCAGAAATGTGGCATTTGGAGTAGTGTTTCCAGTCCCCTTCCAAGTGTTCTCCGTCACACAACAGCGAATACCCGGAATGCCTTTCCTCCTGCAGGGTTCTGTAAACTGCAAGAGTACAAAAAAGGACATTGAGGTCATCTGTACTTATAATCCTCCCAATAAGTCATGCTCTCTGAGGACAAGGAAGTAAGTAGCTCCATGAATCCAGATGGCCCAACTGTCTCAGACTGCCATAATTTACTGTTCTGGGGAAGCGCCCGTGATGATGACAGAGTCCTCTAGCTATGCTTGCCTGCTACAGTGAAAGTTCACTAAGGAAACATGAGAAGCCCACGAGGAAGGCTAGTAGCTGCTCTCTGGTTTCACGGCATCTGAGGCATGTTTCCATGGATTGCCCCGGAGGGTCCAATACAGTGGAGACAGGCAGCTGCTCTTTCAACCTGCTGCAGCAACACTGAGACCTCGCTTGGCAATTTGCTAACCCCACTCACAGCTATTTACAACTTAGAAGCCGGGTGATACTAGAGGAATGTGTAGAACACTAGCTTATTATCATTTCCTAACTGTGTACATTAGAATACACATTGTATCACTGTCACATGGGCCAAGGCTTAGCGTTGTCAGTTCCCAGAAACATGACAGTGAAAATTAATGTTCAAATTTGGAAATTAATAGCCCTCTCTCTCTCTCTCTCTTTCTCTCTCTCTCTTCTCTCTCTCTCTCTCTCTCTCTGTGTGTGTGTGTGTGTGTGTGTGTGTGTGTGTGTCTTTCTCTCTCCCTCCCTTCATCCCTCCCTCTCTCTTTTTCTCTATCCAATGTCATTTTGGGGGCTATTTTTATTTTAGAGCAGACAGTGAAAGCAATGCAGATATATATATATATATATTATTCTAAATACACAGCTTACTCGCATTTTACACATAATTTTGTTTTGTAATAATTAAGAAAAACTCAAAGGCTGACCCACTGAATATTCCTAAGCAAAAAGTGACATTCCTCTCAATATTTATTCTCAATATAATAAGTAGGGAAAGAATTTAGAGGGAGAAAATGATGTTCGTTCTATGACACACTCACATGCCGTGGCAGGTGTTCATATATGGAGGAGAGCAATTTGAAGCCACCTTTCTTTTTGCAGGGTACAGACCACAAGCCCCGGGAAGTGTATGTGTTTGGAGTGGTTTTTTTTTTTTTTTTTTTTTTTTTTTTTTTTTTTTTTTTTTTTTTTTGTGTGTGTGTGTGTGTGTGTGTGTGTGTGCACAGTGATATTCTGGACAAGCTTACAGCTCTGAATTTATGGATGTGATGATGTTAATCCTAGAGATTGTTACATGACCTTAGGCACGTCAATCACTCAGCCACCTAAAAGCTCAGTTAACACATATATAAATCAGGGTCCAGGTACTAAGCAGGGCTCAGCTGCTCCTGAAGACTTGCCCAGTGATGATAGTGCTGGATAGTCACAGTAATTAAAAACTGATTGCTTTACCCAGTTTTGCTAGGCTATCACGTGTCCTTAGAATAGTTTTAAACTAAATCTCAGAAGTGTAAGGTGTATTGAACATTATAACTCAGGGACTTACTTTATGTGTTTTTCCTGCTAAGGAAGGTCATTAGCCAAGATGCAGAAGTCTCCTTCTCAGCCATGGCCTCCTCCCTCATATTACCCATGTGAAAACAGGCACTCAGTGTCTGTGTTTTAACTTGTGATGACAATCTGCACTTTCCATAGGACAGTTCTTTGTGGTCTTAAAGAAACTACTAGAAACCTGATGCCTCTCTGTTATCATTTTGAAATGGGATTCAGAAATATCTTAAAATGTAGTCATCTGCACAAACAAATGAAACTTCACAATACCTTTGTCAATAATGGTGATGTTAAAAAAATTCACTAAAAGTTCATTTCTTTTCATTTTTATCAGTAGTTTATAAAGTGAGCAGATAAATTTCCCAAGCCATAAAAATCTGTCCCACTAATGAGCTGACCAGCATAGGATAGCCTGAAAGAGTTCATTTACATTACACTAAGCATCCGGCTTCAAATCCAAAGGAGAGTTTATTTCTAGAGAAAACAAGACTCGTTGTGTTGGTCAAATACTTTGTCAGATAACTGGATTAGAGAAATACTCAGTGCCTTGCACACCTAGAAAGAAGAAAACATAAATACTAATCTAGAAAATCTGAAAGAGGATGAAGGAAATTTCCTTTTTATAAGATCAATTAACAAAAGAGTGGTTCTCTGGGTAATCCGATTTTCATGTTGTTTTTCCATAAGCCTGCAGGAGACAGCCACGTCTGGTACAACCATTCCTCTCATCCCAGAACGAGCAGCCACCATGCCGGGGATCAAAGTTAACACACTGTTCAGCCACTTAGACACCCTCTGTAAAGTGGCAATGCATAAGACAGTCCGCAGACTAAAATGTAAAATAACACAATGCTTTGTTTGACTTTACCTTTCTGAGAAGATCCCATTCTGAAAAGAAGCAATGTACATCTTTCTTTTGTCCACAGGCATGACATCCACATAGCCACCATGATTTCGAACCACCCCAGCGTGGACTGCTGCTCGGCAGATACTAGACAGCTGCAGAAGTGAAGGCAATAGTCACCGTTAAGAAGAAATTTCCTGCTGGACTTGCCTTGCTTATGCTTCTATAGCCTGAGGTCTCAGCATCTGAATGTGTGGGCAGTGAGCAGCTGTTTCATGATGGGTCACACATAAAGCAGTGTTTGGAAAGCAACACTCCAAACCAGTTCTCAGCAAGTTTGAGCGCAGAGGCTGAAAGCAGCTGGCATAGTGAAACCTCTCCATCACCAACGTTGGAAACACATGTCCTGTCCTGGCAACAGAGTTCTATAACCAAAGGAGTACTGAGAAAACTAATTCCTTTTCATTCTTCAAAACACTATTTACCACCATTCTTAAGTCTCAGCCTTTGCTAGTTTATACAGGAACATGTGTGATGAAACAGTCACATTATGGAGACTAATATTCAGATTTTACTTATACATGACTCAACCATACCTTGCACATATCTAAGACCTATTTGCCAGAATGCAGGCATAATGAAATGGAGATTTTTGCTCCATCGTGAAAAGAATGTATGCACAGCTATTTTACTGTGCCATGCTCACCCACTCAGCTGCCAAATCCAAACTAAGCAGGGATTCTACCGAACAGAAGCTTTAATATTTCAGATACAAATGTTCAATGTTTTAAGTCTTCCAAAAGCTAAATCCTTTCTGTTGTATCATGGAAGTCTTCCCCAGATCCCAGCAATGGCTACAATCAAAATGTTTTATGGAAATGAATCAACAGCTGGGCATCGAGCCAGAGCTGCACAGCAAGAACTTGCAGTGTTTTACTCCCCCACCATCCTCTACAGCTCCCTGCAGCCTTTGCCCAGCTGCAGGGCCTGCTTTGGGTCCTTATCTCAGTTCACAATGGGGAAGGTTTCATAAGGATTTTAAAGCTCACACAAGCCTGTGTGTCGGGCTTGACCTTGCTTTATCACAGTGCTCTGAACTCTGTGCCATCAGTCAGTATTTATTAGCTCTGAGAGGCTGAAGGCCAGGGCATCTAATCCTTCTATTTTTGCTCCACTACAAAATGCTGCCTGTCAAACACTGTGTGTCCTTCCTCTAAGGAGGAGGCATCTCACTTGGCAGGTTAAAGGCCAGACTGTACTGGCCACTGTATCCAGGACAGATGCTGCTCATAATAGATGAAATTCTCCGTACATTTCAGTATTCCTCTTATCTTATCAAAATAATCAGCATTTTCTCCTGAAGGCTGTGAAAATGCCTGCATAAGACATTCATTAACCCTGTAGATGTTTTTAGAGTACTGTTTTGCTTGCAAGCATGCAGTTAGTAGGCGTTCTCAACTGAGTTCAGAGGCCATATTGTTTCCTATCCATACTTTAGAAGAATATATTATTGAAATGATACATTTCATCTGTGAATAAAGTGGAATTTTGAACAAATGCAGAATTGATATGGTCTGGAATAGGCTGCCAAGGAGATGTCGATAGTAGCAGATTTTATCACACACATCTTGTTCTATAAGGAGAAAGAGCAAAGTGAAGGGGGAGAGAAAGCAACAGGAGGGAAGCTGGTTGGCTCCGCCTTACGTTTCCACAGGTAATTTAACTGGAGAGACAACACCTCTTGTGGGAGCAAAGAAGACTGGCAGGCTTAATCTACAGCTCTGCAGTCACTGTGTGATGGGGACCCTTCGCACTGCCAACCCACACTTCGGCTAACAGCATATATTATCTACACGTTTCAGAAAGGGGCTCTGAAGATCATCTCTGGGTAGAGGTCTAACAATACCCTAGCCTGCAAGAGGCGCCTTAAAGGTAGATTAGTGGCGGGTATTTGAAAGAAAATGACTCTTTTTTGTGTTCTGTGTCCTCACTGAGCATAGCCTGGCAGACAAAAGAGAACCGAATTGCCCAGCTGCCACCTTCACAGAGCAGCAACTAACTATAACACAATGGTCACACTGCCTGATAACATGGGCTAAAGAGAAAAGGGTACAGCGAAGGATGGCATCTTAGCTACTATGGACCTCCCAGAGCAAATGGTAATAATTGAGGAAGTAAGAGCAAAATAATGACAGAATAGTTTCAAAAAAAGATGCATTTCAGTTGCAAGACCATGAGCACAGCTGTGTGGATGAACAAACTCCAGGCAGCAACTGAACATATAAGAGTGAACCAAACCCAGAGATGCAGGTTTAGGAAGGAATCAAAAGAGGAGCTGAACTGGGCAGGATGTGGACTTCACTGACTGAGATAAGAAAACGAAGGGAAAGTATATAATCTAGGCCTCCTTATGCAACCAAATTTCTAGGCAAATTCCACTGAAAGTATACCTCAAGAGGAGACATCCTACATTTGTTTATGTAACTCCTTAAAATCTACAATACCGCTTAAAATCTAAATTCATCGCATCATACAAAGACAGAATTTCTATCTCCATGGGATGCCGATATTCTTCCTCCTTCTGCTCCATCTGCCTTTTCCCCTCCCTTCCTCTCCCCTCTCTCTTTTCCTCCTAATTCCCCTTTTAGCTGCAGTTCTTCTCAGCCCAGAACCCAGCAATGCTGTCCCTGGTGCCTGCTGCATCCACACTCACCTACATTTCTCACTAGATTCCATCCAGGTCACCAGAATGCTCTTTCTAAAGCCCTGTTGATGAATACTGCAGAAGCCACCTGCAATGCCTGCATCCATTCTGAAGCCATCAACACTAGAGCTCCTGTTCTAAGCACCCTCAAGTCCCAGATTACAACATGGCAGTCAGTTCCCTTTTGTATGTATGTTAACAAATTATCTGTTTGTGACCCTTTATTACTTGTCAAATGCTTTCTTTGGAAGTGAGCATGTGGTGTATATATTTGGCAAAATTTTAAATATGCAGTTCACATTTCAGACACAGAAGAACGAAAAGAAAGACTGAAGAGAAGCAAATTGCATTTTCCCTCCTAAGGATGCCTCCAGGCTCTCTAATTGTTTGATATGTGGGCAAGACACGCAGTAAAAATAATAAAAATAAATAATTTTACAACCATATTTTACATTAATATTCCTTTATAATTAGCTATTGTAAAATATATATACCACTTCAGAAAGCAGTTCAAACCTATGATTACCCTGTGTAGGGCAAAGATGCACATCTAAAGAAATACAAGCATTTATATACTTAATGATACTAGGAGCTGCATAATTAGCATACTTACATCAGAATAAATTCTAGATCCAATTACTCGAGCATAATGTGGATTTGCCTGCATACAGTTTCGAGGACAGTATACTCTGAAAGAAAAAAAAAGGCACATAAAGTAAGTGGTAAGTTCAGTGCTTCTTATAAATGAAACCTATATTGAAATTAAGTCTGCATCATAGGCCCTGCTTACCTCAATCGCTCCTGAAACAGATCAACTGTATGAGCCAGAAGTGGGCCCAGTGGCTCTGTTCACTTCCAAGTTTTAACAAAGACATGGGTTGTTTGTTTGTTTATGTTTACTGAGAAGCCTTCTGACTTGGGAATTCATAGGAGAAACATAAACAAAGCCTCATGAATTTGAGTGTGGAACTCAGTGTTGGTAGGATTTACTAATCACGTGGCTTGGGAAATCAGAGTGACAGCCTGTCACTGTATTCTTCATAACATGCTTCTCTTCTTCTCTCATCCGTGACTTTGGTGCCTGATTGAGGGTCATGGCCTTAGTTTCATCTACAAGCAGTTCATTTCCCACTTTACACCCCCAGGTGGGGCATGTCTATTCCCACTCAGAACACCTACTGCTTTCTCAGCACTTCCTCTTACATCTAATAGATATATCAAATTCATCTGGCATGAAATAAATATGTATCTTCCTCCAAGTCCTGTTCTTCTGTGCATGTCCCATGACAACACAATGCAATTCCATTATCACAGCAACCTCAGCCAAAGCCTCCACAGTGCCTTGGTTTCTCTTCATCTAGTACCTTAAAATCAACTGGGCAGTAGTTCTTACAACCACGTTCAGGACGCTCTTCAATGAGCTTTTAAACCCTGCTAAGTACAGACATGACCAGCCACTATGTAACTTATAGCAACAGTCTCTCCTGTGATCTTGCCTGATTTGGTCCTCCCCCATCAATTTGCACATATTTAAACTAAATATGTAAGTCCTTATATGCCATTTATACCCTCCAACTATTCCAAAAGCTTTCTACCTCATTGAAAATAAATGCATATTCTTACAACATGCTGCATAGTTGGTAAGTTTATATTTTTACTGAAAAATAAAATTCATATTACATCTCAATTGCTATCCCATCCCATGCATCCTCTCATTCCTCTCTCCCTCCTGCTTTTGCCCCATTCCCCTTCCCTAGGACTAAGACTGAGGGGGACCTCCTCCCCCTGAATATGGTGCTAGGGTATCAAGTCGCTTCTTGGTAGCCTGCTATCCTTTCTCCGAGTGCCATCAGGTCTCCCCATCAAGGGGACATGGCCAAATATGGGGCAGTAGAGTTCATGTGAAAGTCAGCCATCACTCTCAACTTAACTCTGGAGAATGTCCTGTCCCTTGGCTAGATCTGGGCAGGGGTTTGGTGATGACGTATTGTCCTTGGTTGGTACCATAGTTTGAGCAGAAACCCTGGGCCCAGATCCGTGCATCATAGTGTTCTTCTTGTAGGCTTCTAGGACCCTATGGATCCTTCTATTTCCCCATCTCCTATATTTCTCTCACCTAGAGTCCCAATAGGATGTCCTCACCTCTATCCCACTTTCCTGGTAAGTGAAAACTTTCATGGGACATAACCCTTGGGCTAATGTCCAGTTATAAAACCAGAGACACTAAATTGGTTAGAAGAAAAAATGGGGAAGAGCCTGGAACACATTGGCACAAGAGACAACTTCTTGAACAGAAGACCAACAGCCCAAGCCTTAAGGTCAAAAATTAACAAATGGGACCTCATGAAGCTGAGAAGCTTCTGTAAGGCAGGAGATACTGTCAACAGAACAAAGCGACAGCCTACAGACTGGGAAAAGATCTTCACCAACCCTACATCTGACATAGGTCTAATATCCAAAACATAAAGAACTCAAGAAATTAAACACCACCAAACCAAATAACCCAATTGAGAGATGGGGCTCAGAATTAAACAGAGACTTCTCAACAGAAGAATATGAAATGGCTGAGACACACTTAAAGACATGCTCAATGTCTTTAGTCATCAGAGAAATGCAAATCAAAACAACTCTGAGATTCCATTTTACACCCATCAGAATGGCTAAGATCAAAAATTCAAGTGACACCACACACTGGCGAGGATGTGAAGAAAGAGGAAACTCCTTCTTTGCTGGTGGGAATGCAGACTAGTGTAGCCACTTTGGAAATCTCTCTGCTGCTATCTCAGAAAACTGGGAATAGGGCTTCCTCAAGACCCAGCTACTCCACCTCTTGGAATATACCCAGAAGATGCTCCAGCGTTCAATAGAGACATATACTCAACCACATTCATAGCAGCCTTATTCATAATAGGCAGAACATAGAAACAGCCTAAGTGTCCCTCAGTAGAAGAATGGATAAAGAAACTGTGGTACATTTACACTATGGAATACTACTCAGCTATTAAAAACAAGAAATTTCCAAAATTTGTGGGGAAATGGAATGAACTAGAAATGATCATAATGAATGAGCTAACCCAGAAGCAAAGAGACTCAAATGGTAAGTTTATATGTGGCTTCTCTTCTATCTTTTTTCCATGGACCAATTACGGGTACTTAGTCCTCCAAGACACAAAATGTGCTATGTGCTCATGCCTTGGGTCCTTTAAGTTCTCTTCTCTTTGTACGGAGTTCTTCTTCTCCAGATATCTGATTGGCTAGGCTAATTTTTTAAATCTTCTAAAGGCTTGTTTTTAAATTGCAACATCCAGTCCATAATAATTAAATCCATTCGTAGATTCCAAGAAACTATCAATTGATATTTTTTTAAAAAAAAAAGTTACTTCTTCTTAATTTATATTCTCTCTCTCTGTCTCTCTCTCTCTCTCTCTCTCTCTCTCTCTCTGTGTGTGTGTGTGTGTGTGTGTGTGTGTGTGTGTGTCTGGTGTGTCTGTGTGTCTGTGTGTCTGTGTGTCTGTGTCTATGTCTCTATATGTGTATATTCCCTGCACCAACAAATAGCCACTTAATGGAAATACAAACTAAAACTATGAAAATATCAATTTACATAGTATAGGAGACTCTGAACATGGTAAAATGATCACAGTTTTTTATAGTATTAATTTAAAAAACCTAAGTTGAACTTACCCTTACCAATTTAAATAGATCTTCCTCAGGACATAGCTTCAGCTGTCACTTCCAGAATTTGTGTAACACCATACAACACTTTATACCATGTATACTTGGTAGATTATGTAAGTCAGAATCACTTATTTGTAAATAATAAATGATAATTATTGGAGGGTTGATTATTACAAAAGAACCTACCTGGAGCTCTGAGAACTGTACTATGACTCCACTGACTAGAAATGATGTTACTGAATGTGACAACTGCTGGGAATTCATTGTCCTCCTATGACTGCCAAACCAGCTCCCTTGCCCTAGAGCTGCTGCGTGTGTGGCCTGCACCGTCTTCCTAACTGATGTTTAGCCTGCAGAAGATGAGCAACAACAGTGGCCACATGATCGATCTCCTCGATCAACCTGACATAAGTCTGGGTGGGGCACTTTTTTGGATTGTTTTTACTATTATTCCGTACATTAGTAAGAAAGGGTGATCTATTGACTAGTCCTTGACTCATATTTGCCTCTGTGCTGTGAATAAAAATTCTTATAACTCACTTAGGCATTCAAGAAGTATTTAAAGTTCAAATTATTGACATATGGGGCATATAAGGTTTCCATTAATATTGGATAATAATTACTTATTATCTATTTAATAGTGATTTATTTCAACATTTACTTCTGGTTGTCCTGCCAGATATGGAATCCCCAAGGACATGAAAATACATCAAGTGTTTCTTCATATTCTTTTTTGAGGTAATTCCTTCTAAAGGATATAGCATAGCTATACCTATGTGCAAGATCAACTGTTCACATCACATCTGAAAGCAAGAGACCTCCTACAGTCAGAAAACGAAGAATCCTTTCCTGATCTTAATGGCATTATTTTCAGTGACCAGAGGCAATTGGATTCCTCTAATTTAGGAACTGGATAAAAATGTTAAATGTAAATTAGGTTAATTTCTGTTGGAAGAACTTGTTGTCGAATGGATGTTATTGTCAGTCCCACATGCATATGTTGCAGTCCTAACCCAACACAAGTACTCTTTGGAGACAGGCATGACCTTTATGGAGGTAATTTAACTAAATGAGGTCATAAGAAAAGAATCTTTATCCAACTGGATTAGTGCCCCCAGCACAAAAGGTAGATAGGAAAGAACTCTTCCTACTGTGTAAGGACACAGAGTATATGGCTATCCACAAGCTAGAAAGAGAGCCACATCAATGACCTAGTCAGCAGCACCTTGATCTTGGACTTCTAATCTTCAGCAACGTGAGAATGAAATGTCTGATGTTTATAGCACCCAGTATGGCATTTTATTATAATAGCTTATGTGAGCTAATACAAATTATTTGTAGCACATATGAGCACATGACAACATGCATAAATTCTGATACCATGGAAAGGACAACACTTCTAGAAGGTACAGTAGGGGTACTTGGGCACACACAGTGTGTGATGTCTTGTTGCTTCCACTGAGAAGCAATTCTAGATCATAAGCAATTCTAAACCATAAAAGAATCAGAATTTCAGATCAAAACAGGTATTACAAGACCAAAGTCACGGACACTGAATAACTATGTAGCAGCCTGCACACAAATGCAAACACCTATTTTTATTGGAAGGATAAGAAACTGTGGCAAGCTTTACCTTGGGCAATGAGAAGCCGGTTTATGGAAAGGACAGAGCTCCTCCACTGTAGTTTCACATGTCACAGCTTGAACTGAGAATGAAGGCAGGAAACAAGTGAATTCAGTTGCAAATATACCGTGGGAGGTAAGAAAACAAGTAAGGACTGAGCACTAACCTGTTACTTTAGAGACTGTGAAAGAATTAGCGGAATGATATTTGCTGTGGACAAAAAAGAGATGTCAACCATTTGCTGATGGACATTAGCAACAATGTAACTCCTGGTGCTTCCCAGGGCTTTATCGTCTTTTCAAACAATTTTATTAAAGTGTCTGGACAAATAGTTTAAGTACACATCATCTATTTAATAATGAACCTATACTCTAATGCTAAACTCATTAAACAGAACCAGTTAAAGCCTTTACAGTAGTCAGTATAAGACAAAATATTACAAAATGACCACTGTCTTAAAGGGGGTGTGGTTACTCAATTATTCACTTTTGTTAAAGGGTCTACAGTAAATGAATGAACCTCTTCTTGTTGTGTGAATCATCCCGAAAAAGGTAGAATATAAGATTAGGTAGATTATTAGATATTAAAATTTTAACTAGTTTACATATACACAGGCTTTGAGAAAATAAACTGTTATTGAGTTATGGCTCATTTGCAATTAATATTTCAAAATGGTTCACCCTTTAAATTCCTTGCTTAGTATAAAGATATAAAAGCTTAAATTTTTTTGTTTCTACCAGTTTCAAATTCAATGCTTAATATTCTTTATTTACATTATGGTCCTACAAATTAAGAAGTTTTTTCTTCACACAATGTGGAAACTACAACATGTATCACACTTTGTGCTTCAGTATTATTTCTATAATGGACAATCAAAAGTAAAGTTTAAGATAGAAACACTGTTCCTTAATACATCTTTTACCAGTATCTGCCTAACTAATGGTTATTATTTATTAGTGATGATTCATAAATTTTTCTAAGTGAATAAACTAATAACATTGTACTAAAAAGAGATGTTGCTACTGACTAAAACCACACAGTTGCACACATAGAAATCAGGACACCAATATGGAAGGGACATTCCAAAAAAGTGACTTTTTTTAATAATTACAAATTCTATTTTTTGTTGATTTTTTCAAGAACAGATCTCACTATGGGCGCTGGGTATCCTGGAACTACTGTGCAGACCTGGCGGGGCTTGCACTCAGAGAGATTCACTAACTTCGGTTCCCAAGTTCTGGGATTAAGGAAGTGCACCCCTACATACAACAATGATTTCCAATTCAATCAGTGAAACTTCATGCACTTGAACACTGACGAGGGAAGAGTATATACTAAAACTCCCAAGAAGAGCTTTCTCTGTGAGGATCCATGCGGTCTTTCACTTAGAAGGAAAAAGGTGCTACAGAAAGATGTTTCAAAAGACTATACCTATCTTCTCTGAGCACATGTGAAAATTCCCAAGTTTTAGAATGAGACAAATTATACTAAACTTGAGAAATGCTCCAAAAGTGAATCAAAGATTTTCATGTGTTTAAATTACACTTAAATTTTAAAAAATAGGAAAAAGTATATTGCATGCTTAGAAAACTTCTCAAAATCTTTTCTTATTCAGAAACCAAATTTATCATATTAGGCAAGTCACCATTGCATGAAATAAAGCATCATATCCTTGCATAAAAGAAGATGCAATAGACTAGCCTCCTTTGGGATATTTTCTGTGATAGCTGACAGTTCCACTGCTTAACTTAAGCTACAAGTAAATGAACTTTTTATTTCATATATATAATAGAGTTGCCTGCATGTATTTAATTTCATGATGGGCATGTCTGGTGCCTGCCAACTCCATAAGTGGCAGTTGGATCCCCTGTGACTGGAGATCCAGAAAGTAGTGGTTTTTCACTTAGGTACTGGGAAGGAAATCCCATTCCTTTGAATGAGAAGTCAGTCCTTTTAACCACTTAGCCATATGTCCAGCCCTGAGAACTAACTTTACATTTAGATATACTTATTGAATCTATTGAAAATTCAAATCTTATCAAATTGATTTTTATCAAAATGATTTAGCTTTGAGTTTAGAGGCTTTTCCCATCTTTTACATATAGAAAGTATAAGCTAAAATGAGCTTTGAAAATGAGCATCTTCAAGCCAGACGTGGTGGTGCATGCCTGTAATCTCAGCACTCAGGGAGGCAGAGGCTGGCAGATCTTTGTGTGTTTGAGGATAGCCTGGTCTACAAAGCAAGTCCAGGGCAGCCAAGATTACACACAGAGAAACCCTGTCTCAAAGAGAGAGAGAGAGAGAGAGAGAGAGAGAGAGAGAGAGAGAGAGAGAGAGAGAGAGAGAGAAGAAAGGAAGAAAGGAAAAAGGGAAAGAAGAAACAAAGAAAGAAAATCAGCATATCCTCTCCCATAAATTCTTCTATGATTGATCAAAAACACATTAACTCATTATTACAATTTCATTTCATCTGAGAGAAAAGAATATTCATGTTCTTACCCAATTGTCTGAACGCCATTTCTGTTGGATTTGATGAAATAATGCTTCCTTCCTTGTCTAGTGACATCTACCCACCCGCCTTCATTGTCTATTATCCCATAGTGGATGGCCGCCCGGCAGATACTGGATTGCTTTTAGAGAAGGAAGAGACAGGGGGATGTTAAAGAATCCAAGCTCCGTATGAAAAAGAAAGTTACTGTTTATACAAATTTAACCTAAATAAATATTTCTGAGAAAAAATATCTACATTTCATATTGCATTTTCCACATTAAAAATAGATTATTATATGAAAAGATTATACTGCTAAATAATTTTCATGTCCTCTTACCATTTCATAATGTACACTCCCAATGACTTTAGCTTTACTGTCCAAGCAGCCAGCAGGGCACTCATACCTAAGTGACAGACATGGAAAGACAGTCATGGAAAGTTTCTCTGGACAGGAGCACAGAATGCCCACAAGTCTTTCATCTTGCCGGCTGATGTGGAGACTCACAGTGACACCTACCTGTTGCAGGTGGTCCCTTTACACTGGTCTCGCAGTCTTACTTCACAAGAAACAATCTGAGCTAAAAGGAAAACAAAAATACCCAAGCAGTTTTAATAATTCTAAAGTTTCTAAAATGAGTTTTGTTTTGTTTCTTTTCTGGTTCTTTTTTTTTTTTTTTAAGATTTATTTTATTATTATGTATACAGCATTGTCTGCTTGTTTACCTGCAGGCCAGAAGAGGGCACCAGGTTACTTTATAGATGGTTGTGAGCCACCATGTGGTTGCTGGGAATTGAACTCAGGACCTTTGGAAGAGCAGGTGGTGCTCTTAACCACTGAGCCATCTCTCCAGCCCCTCTTTTCTGATTCTTTGAGAAAGGGTTTCTCTGAGTAGTCCTGGATGTCGAGGAACTCACTCTATAGACCAGGCTGGCCTTGAATTCAGAAACCCAGCGGCTCCTGCCTCCCAACTGCAGAGATTAAAGGAGGCATGTGCCACTGCTGCCCACCTAAGACATGCATTTTATATTCTGAAAATGTAGGACTGTTATCATGAAGGCAAAGTATATCTGCTATGTGGTTAAGGTCTTACACATCTGCTGAGTGCTGATGACTTCATTCCTGTTACTCTCATCTGATCTTGTCCGAACATGCGTGTCATGGACCTGAGCCTGCTGCCGCTCAATTTCATTCGTTTCTTCTTCTCGAGGGGTGTAATACCTGTCTGACCCTTCTGTCACAGGGAAAAGATTCAAAAACATGGATTTTATTCACATGAACACAAATTAGAAAATAAATGCTTTTCTCTACTGTTAAGTAATTAAAAACTGAAAATTCAGTGCTCTTTTTGCACAGGTTCCGACACAAAGTCCTGGTACCACACTGAAGTGAAATACACACATGAGCCTTCAAGTCCTCGATTTTTTTTGTGTGTGTGTTGGTGACTAGCTAATATTCAGTGGACTCGTCTCTAATCTAGGTCCGATATGGTACCCAATAAAAACATCCCCTAAAGGGTGGGAGTGCCCTTATTGTTTGTTATAGCATCAATTCCTGTGGACTTCTTGTGTTTTAGGATAAACTTCAAAATGCAAAGATTTTTAACTTTACATAGAGAATAATGCTAAGCTTGGAATCTAACCCTTCCATGCCTGGATTGGCCTAAAACAAGAGCTTGTCAGTGTCATGCTGCAAGAATGTGCTTATTTTCATTTGTGCCCATCAACTCAGAGCCTAGAAGAAAGGTGTGAATGCAAAGGAATGGCAGTTTTAGGAGGAACACAGCAATCACCAGGGAAGGGCACAAAGGTTGCAGCCTTTGAGGATGGATAGTGCAAAGACCATTACAATAGGAGGGCGTGCTCCAAAGGGGGCTAGGAAATCAGACAGGGATATACAATAGGGGGCCAGGAATGGTGTTTCTTGTCTATTCATCAACTCAAAGGAGAATTTAGTCACTAATCAATACAACACATGGCTCTCCATGAGCACTGTGCAGGGAGAGACACATGTAGAAGGTAAAACATGGCCTCCTGGATGCCAAAGACCATGACCTTTCACAAACCTTCATCATATACGTTATCTCTGCAGGCATTATTAATAGGGCATTACATCTGTATTTACAAGTTTCTGAGAGAGGATTTCTGTTATTTCAGGTTGGTCTTGAACTTGCTGTAGGGCTGAGCATAACATTGTACTCCTGGATTCTCCCACTTCTGCTTTCCTTGTGCTGAGGTTGAAGGTGAGTGCTATTACTCCTCATGCTAGGGATGCAGCCCAGGGCTTCTTGCATTCTGCGCAAGCATTCTCCCACTGGAGCTCTATACTCACATGCTTAAGACTTCAGTTGTGTTTAAAAAATTGTGTAGGTGTTTTGATAGGGATTACATTGAATCTGTAGACTGCTTTTGGTAAGATGGCCATTTTTACTATGTTAATTCTCCCGATCCATGAGCAAGGAAGATCATTCCATCTCCTCATGCCATCTTCAATCTCTTTCTTCAGAGTTTTGAAATTTTTTTTCAAACAAGTCCTTCACTTGCTTAGTTAGAGTAACTCCTAAATATTTTATATTGCTTGTGGCTATTGTGAAGGGTGTGGTTTTCCTAATTTCTTCCTCAGCAGCTTGTCATTGTGTTTGAGACCACCCATATTATAAGCTCAGCAATATGGTCACACTTTTAATACTGCTTTTGCATAAGAAATACTGTCTATTCTGAGAAGTGGAGGCAGTCAATCTCACTGTGCATGCATCCATCTGATATGTAGAAACAAGCTTTTGTCCAAACTCTCAAAGTAGTAAAAATGAATAGAATCAAATTGCCAAATCCTTAAAAATGGCAGTTAAGGAGAAAAGTCTCTACAATACATGAAAATAGCTTTTAAGATATACACAGTCACTCTAGGGTAGTGATAAAGTGTTAGGAGCAGTTACTAAAACTCTTGCTGCTGGGCTGGAGGCACATGGCCCTGTCATTATGGATTTACTATAATAATCCTTCAAAAACAAGTTGAAAATAATTATTCATATTTAAAATTACTTCCACAAAATACTTGAACTAGTGCTCTGGAAAGTACTCATGTGAGAACTAAATTGGGTTTAGACTTCCTTTTAATTTCTTGGTCCTGGGATACCACCTAGGGCCTCACAGACACCAAGCAAACTCTGGCCTCTTACTACACAATGATAAAAAGCTGTACAAACAAAGGTTTCAAAGTGAAGAGTGCAGCCACATAACACTGACCTTTGTAGCACAAGTTTTCTCTACAGCCTCCTCCAAAACTGGGTGGGCAAGCAGAGCAAGGCCTTCCGTGCTTGTAAGGTGCATGGCCCCACCAATTTCCCCTAAAGAGATGATCCACTCCATTAGGACATTGCAAACACCACGACATAAGCATAAGCACAGCGTAATGACGCAGGCATCCTGCAATAAAGACCTTTATCTCTGTTTACTATGCATTTCCTTGGGTCTAGGCTTACATTCAGTTATATGTCTTATTACTTTTGGAAACTTTCAAAGTCACTTGGCATGCATGCTATTAAAAATATAAGAATCAAACATGCACAGAAAACAGAATTCAGAAGAATTTTCACCTATCTCATGTATACTAATAACTTAAATCTGAGGCTTTTTTTTAACAGAATCACCCATGTCTTCTTTAAACAGGCAAAGCACATATCTCTCAATTAATATGTAGCTCAAAATCTCACACCAAAACTAATAATATGAACTTGAATAGAATAGTGAGTGAAGCTGAAAACATAAAAATAGGTTTTATGTCTTTAGGTTTCAATTCTCCCATTCCTTTTAAGCACTGACTTACATATTCAGCAACTATGATCACTGGGTGATAAATTAATTAAAGCAAATACTCTAGGGCTATACCTTGAAACTGCAACATATCAGGATTATAAAATTACTTTCACATTAAGAAACCTTTCCATGAGAAACTTATGCATTGTCTACTCACTTGGGAGAATAATTGCACACCAAGTAGACTGCCTTGGGCCATATCTGCCCCCAGATGTTCATGTTGTGGCACAGGTTGATGGCACAGCCTATCCTGCTACTAGTTGCCCACACCACCTGTGGTAGAAAAAAGAGAGGCTGAAGGCAGGTTAAGATGAAATGAGACAGCAGGGCATCCAAAAGAAATGGATAAAAACAGTGCTGCAAAAGCCAAGACTGACCATCCATACTGGAGTGAGAAGTGCCAAACGTGGTGGGTTTTTTTTTGTGTGTTTTTTTTTTTTTGCCTGAGATACGGTTTATGCTTGTTATTCAATTTATAAAAGAAATTTACTGTCAAATAGTTCTCTGTGCAACACAATGTCAGCATTTTCAAAGCACAAACTTACTAAATAATTAAAAGTTACATCTCCATCTTATGCTATGGACATTTCTATAAAGAACCTTATTAACTAAAGTAACAGAAGCCTGTATCTCAAACAAGAAGTAAACATGCAATGCTCAGAACCCCTCCATTTTAGAAAGCCAGGACAGCAGTGACCTTTGTCTACTTGAGCCTGCCTGCCCTTGTTTGACTTAAAGATTAGGAATACATGGAATGCTAAATGCGAATGTGAGGTATAAAATTGATAAATATGTTTTAAAAATTCTGCATATATGTAAAAAGTAGGTGTCAATCATAAATTATATTTTGAGTATCAAATTGATTTCAAAGAGGGCAAACTGCTCCTTGGCAATATTTACTGAGGTCATAATAAACTATTTTACATATGAAGTCATTTAAATAACCTTTTAAAGAAAGCTCTTGGACTTCTGTGATAGCGCTGTTGCTTGTAGAAATATTTATGTCTATGGCATGGGATTAGTCACAACACATATTTTCTCAAATAATCACATTAAACAAATAAATAAATAAAAGGCACATGTTCATATGTTCGCCAGCAGTTATAGTAGCTGAATTTGGAGGAAGGAACTGTGGATGTCACAAAGCATACCTGAGTGTAGTGCGTACAAACAGGGCCAGAGCATCTGAAAGGACAATAAGGGTTGCACTCATGCTCGTATGGGTAGCTAAAGTCTCTCACTTCATCATACCATGCTTGTACATGAAATGTAGGGGGTCGATATCTGTTAAGAGAAAAAAATAAAACCAATTTAGATTGACAAGGCTTGACAGAAAGTTTCTTCTGTGTAAGCCACAAATCTTAAATATACAAATGAGACAAGAATAAGCTAGCAAATCAGTGACTGTTCTTGTAGGATATTTGAGCTTTCTGTTTCGTGACTAGCTCTTGCAATCCGAGGCACCAAACATTACAGAGATTGCAGTGATGTATTAATCGAGATTTCATTCCTGACATTTGTGTTTCCAGAAATAAAAAGCTGCGTTTTCCACTACCTTCCCCAGTGTGCTCCCAGATTCTGTCCAATGGAGGGCAGCAGGCTGGCAGGTCCATGCTCCCAGAGACATGTTTCAGCCCACGATTCTGCAGATCTTTCCAGCTCCACATCCCACGTCTACAGGACAAACAGAAACAAAGTGCAGGCATATGATGTGCACTGTGAGCATTCCTTCAAATGTGCATCGCTGGGTTCTTGTTCTCTCCCTGCACTATTAAGTGAACACATGGGTTTGGAATTTCCCTTATCTGTCACCTAGAGATTTTTCTTCAGTAGCTTCCTACTCCACTTCCTTGACTACAGCTGTTCCTCTTAGAATGTGCCTACACATTTTAGAAGTGCCACAGTGATCACAAATGCATTTGCCCGACTCTTCTCCCTTAGCCAACACGATCCCACAGGTAGCTAGAGGAAGGATCCCTTATCATGCAGCATGTTATACCTGCAGGACTTGACCATGGTCTCAGCATCCTTTGGTTATGTGCCAGGCAGAATTCTATTCTTGGCTTGCTATCCTCCATTACATAACATGGTCTCTGGGTTACGTCTCCAATGTTCCCAGAAGTAAACTCCACCCTCTCTGATACTCTCTGAGCTTGGCTAATTCCTTTGTTTTGGCACTTTTACCAAGCATGGTAATGTTTATTTACATGACAACCTCTCCCAAGATAGGATGAGTTGCCTGGAGATAGTCATTAAACCCCTGCTGGTAGCTTTAGCCTATTTTCTGTGTTCATTTAATAGACACAGTGACAAACATATTTTGGTTACCTGAAAAAATAATGAATCTGACTAGGATAGAGTATAGGATATTCTTATTTACAAAATTCAATGAAGGTAGACTGGTTCATTTAAAATAATTTACAAAGAATCAAACTTAAACTGATAACTTAATGAACTTTTACAAGTTCTGGATTTAGTATTCAAGGTGTTCCTGAGGAAAAACATAGTCTCTGCACTAGAATTAATATTAAAATAACAAAACTCCACAGAATTGAGCTCATTGGCGCTTTCAGAAATGGACTCCACATGATAAGAGGACAGGAAAATAGTCCCAGATGTGGAACATTTGAACAATTTAAGTGACAGGGCTGCTAAGAGTAGACAGCACAAAATAATACAGAGATGTTTAAATACCTCAAAGTTGATGGGTGTCTGATGTTAAACTGTCAGGAAAAAGAAACGGTGGAATAGTACAGTTACCACAAAGGGATAAAGGGAATAAAAAGCATGTGCCTGTGTATTCCTCTGGTGGAATTTCAGAAGATTACAATGTGTACACCAAGATGATAGTTATATGCGTGGCAGGTAGACTGTAAGAACATACAAAGGGAAATCTAACCAAAGATATGTCCTGAAGATATAAAATTTTCCATCAGCTATGAAGACATTAATGACTTCAGAGCAATGATATAGAACAATGAGAGTAATGAAAAAGAATTAAAACTGGAAGGAAGGAAAACAATGAGGTTTTCCTTTAAGCTGAGAAAAATAAATCCTAGAGGCTAAAGAAAAACCAGTCACAAGTTCAACTATAACAATATCAGTGAGATTCCAGGCATAGATGAGCAATGTTGTCACCAAGAGAGCAAGACATGAGGCTGGCCAGGTAAGAATGCATGGATAAGAACAACTCCAGGTCATGGATGGAGGAATTTGGCCAAATAGGTTAGAGAGTGAGAGGAAAGCAATATTGTTCCAATATTTGACTTCTCCAATAATTTAGGAGAGATGGTGGAGAAACTAAGAAAGGTAAGATCATGGTCCAAGAAGCCTTGTTTGCTCTGTTTGGCTTTAGAAGCTGAAAGAACCCGAATATGACCATAGGCTGAATGATCACAAGAGACCCTCAGTCTTCGTACACATGCATGCACACACACACAGGTGTACATGTACATGCATTTACACACATTCATATATGCACAGGCACACACACTCACACACATGCACAAACACACATAGGTATGGAAATCTTTCTTCCTCATTCATATCATTTTTCATAAGGGGTATTTCTTCCATTTCAATTGTGTTTTTAAAATATGGAGAATGTTTTCACAGAAACAAAATAAAATTTTACAGTAAGTAACTATATTCTTATTAGAGTATACTTTTATTATTTA
This sequence comes from Acomys percivali, assembly GCA_907169655.1. Taxonomy (NCBI): domain Eukaryota; kingdom Metazoa; phylum Chordata; class Mammalia; order Rodentia; family Muridae; genus Acomys; species Acomys percivali. Next base: position 85,411,717 of record OU015743.1, on the reverse strand, counting down.
CCACAAATACCAAAATCTCTCTATAGTCAAATAAATTGTAAAAAAATGATAAACAATATTTGATTTTCACTAAAAGCTCTATTTTCATTTTGGATTAATATCAAATAATCCAAATTAACATAGACATCAGAAGTATATACTACCAATAAATATTTAGCAGGTAAGTACTTCATTTGGTGATATAAATATGCTGCAAATTAATTTTATTATTTGCTTAATTTAAATTACACACTTTAACTTATTATACAAAGTAAAAAAAAAAATTACACAAGAAAAAGAATTCGGATTAAGTACCAGAGGATGGGGAAAACACTATCTTGCTTTTGTATCCAGAGCACTGAAAAAATAATCACTCCTCTAGAACAATCAGGCTTCCAGACGGAGTCACCTGGAAAGTAAAGTGTCTTTAAGAGAGAAAAAAGTTTTGCCTCCAATTTTGAAACTCAGGCTTTCCTACAGTGCTTTAAATCACATTGCAAAAACCACACTAATCCATTGGTTTTCCCAGCAGGCTAACCTCATGCTAAGGGACATCCAGAAATAAGGGGAGAAAACACAAATAGAAACTTACAGGACTAAAAAACAGAGAGAGTCTGTTGTGTTGGTTTTTAAATACTCAGCCTACACAAGGCACTGTACATTTTTTGTCTCTCCCTTTCAATCAGATCCACAGCGGCTTAGTTCTAACAAATAGAGTGAGATTCTGCGAACCCTGGGGCTAGGCTATGAAACGGATTTTCTGTTTGGTTCTCTTTTCAGATACATCTTGACTAACTTGAGCCAACACATTATGCAGCCTAACCACAGGGGAAAATTGGCGGGAAGGACACTGTGGAGAGACCACACAGAGGGATCAGCAGCTGTGAGATTTCTTGGCCCAGGCTTGAGGCTGGAGAAGAGTACAGACCCTCAGGTGATGGTGGCCCAGGTCCAGTAAATAAATGCCTCACACCCACCACCCCCTCCTGAGGACCACCCAGAGGAGTCCACAGAAACGTCCTGGAGACTCTCCTGAAGGCCAGTTTCTTCTCGCTTTGCACTTGACTGTATACTCTGGGCTGAGTGGTTTTCCATAGAAACTGGAACTTTAGAGAGAGAGGATACAAACCTGCTTCTCAACTCACAAATTTGTGTTTTTCCAAAACAGTGTTTATATCTGTTACATGGAGAGGGAAATAAAAGTTAAAATGTGCTCAAACCTGTTAGGCTAACCTTCCTTAACTATAAAAACCTATCAGATGAAATACAAGGTAGCTCAAAAAGCTGGCTTACAGACTAAAATCTCTTCATTCAGTACATATTATACAGAAATCATACATGTACATATACATATATGCATGCATATATATACATGTATAATAACAATTAGTGAAAATAAGTGGCCATGAGTCTGAAAAAGGATCAAGGACAGGCATATGGGAGGTCTTGAATATAGCAAAGTAAAGGGGTAAATGAAGTAATGGTATTATAATCCCAAAAAATACATTTTTAAAAAGTATCAATTATTTTTTCTTAACCCATTGAAAACAAAAGTCAAAAGTCAACAAAATTTATAATTTACCATTTATAATACATTCATATTAAAATATATTCATAAATCATATTTGAATATATGGACCACAGCAGAAAATAATGTAACTAAATTTAGTTTTAAATCAATATTCAATAAATATTAATTGTTAATAATTTTAAAGCTAATGTTTATCAAATTTAATTATACCTAAGTGTCTAGGTGAAAATCAATAATGTAAATTTAAAATTTTTTCCAAATAAAGTACTGAAAATATAGCTGCCCTGGAAGAATTACTAAGGCCTAATTACAGCATGATACATGTTCTATACCATTATATAGTACACGTGTATTTTCACTCTACAACATGATATTTCAGGCTTTAAGACTGCCAATAATTCATACTCATACTATTTAAATGTAGGTTGGACTCTACATATTTCTATTTAACTTATGGTTTGTAAATCAAATCAAGATGGCTTAAGACGCCCTTTTTTCTTCCTCTGAACTATTCACCCAGCACTAATTTGAAGTCAACCTATACTACAATTACCATTTCTTCATAAAATGGGTACATGGGGTATGTAAAAAAGAAAACATGGTTATTTCCCCACTACATATATAACACACACAGGCCTATGGGGAAGAGCTGTAATGCATTCCTTCCAATTTAGGGATAACTTCGGTTATAAGGACTGTGTCTCCCTTGTTCGAAAGGACTCTGTAGAGAGATGGAACATGCGGAAGGCTCACAGGCTGGAGAGAAAGCAGCATTAAACCGAGGCAGTGGATGTTACAGCAGGGTGTCCAGCAAATTACAGAGACATGAGGTGTGTTTCTCTTAAAAGCAGCTTTCAAAGAAACCCTCGATGACAGTACAGAAAGCATCAACCTAACCATTTGGAACAATGTCTTTTCATTGTACCACACTTAATTTCTGAAATGGAAATTTAATATGCAGGTAAACTCAAAAGACATTATCAGTGGTCTGCTTTTACACAAACACCATGTTCAACACCAAAGGCATGCGTGTAGTCAGGGCAGATTGTCCTCATGGGGCAGAGAAGATAGTAATCTGATACCATCCGTACATTTGTCTATACAATTTGTACTTGTTAGTCTCCTGTTACTGCAAAGGCCTTTATAAAACAACCTCCCTTGTTGCAGCCCCTCTACTGCTTCCACTATCAAACTTTAAAGGGCTTCTTGTCAAAATGCAAATTATGATTCAGTTGTACAGAAGATGCTATGACATGCCCAACACACGAGCCAGGACAGTGAGAACATAAAGCAGCAGGGTCCATACCTGTGCATTCACATTTCTTGGATGCTATAGATACATTAGTGCTTCTCCAACAGGACTGTGCATTTTTTTCTTCCTCTCCTGAATTATTCAAAGATTTCCCCCAAAGTATCATAGCACTTCAACACTGCCGTTCCCACACCACCCTCTCAATCTGCTTAAATCACAATTTACCCATTGTTACGTTTTTCTTCTTTTTCTACCTCCATTAGTCTGGGCTTTAATTCCCAATGAGAATTTTCAAACCACAACCCTGTTGCATGTGTCCTGCGAGGCTCTGTGATTCCTAATATGTAAACTGGCTCAGAGAAGACCTAACTGTCCAAGTGGGCTTCCTCCTTCTCATCTCTCCAGATGCCCAAGAGCAGGCAATAACTTGGTCCAGAGACAGGGAGCCCACATTTTCCTGCCTCAAACATGGTTGAGGGAGTGAAGTACAAGTGGTAGAGTAACCACAATGCACTAGTGTTACACAAAAATAAAGCCTGAAAACGTGAATGTTTTGTGTGAATGCCATTACCTTCTTACAGACTTTCTGGTAAACCAAAGATTATGATGCCTTCATTATTTTAATTGACATTTAAATAAGAGGAGATTGGCATTGGCTACTCTTTCATAGGACCTGGGTTTGATTCCTAGCACCCCTTGGCAACAACCAGCCATCTGTAACTCCAGCTCCGGGAGACTGAAGCCCTCTTCTGGCCTTTGGAGGGAGGCACTGTATGCATGTGGTGCACAGAAATACATGTGAGCCAAACAGCCATACACATAAAAATTGCCTTTTTTTTTTTTTTTTAAGGAAAAGAGTAGTTTAATCTTTAAAAATGTCTTCTAGCTAATTCAGGAGAGCACAGTAATTAGGGAATTCTTTTAGTAACTGAAAACCTATAATCTAGGGTAAAGCATTTGTTAGGGTAAAGCACTTCCTACTTAGCATAAGGACCTTCATTCAGATTTTTGCAATCCACATAAAATCTGGAAGCAGCAAGAACATTTAATCCCAGTTCGGGGAAGGTGGAGACAGGAGATCACTGCAGATTCCTAGCAAGGCAGTCTAGATGAGCCTGAATTTCAAGGGACATTGAGATGTTGTCTCCAAAATAAGATGCTTAGTGATAAAGACACCCACTGTTGACCTCCAACCTCCAAATACACTTGCATACACACACATATGTACACAAATACAAAGTTATATTCCAAAAAAACCCTAGACAAAACAACAATATTTAACTTATTAGTTATTACATCTTGATTTGTGGATATGGGATCAATTTGTGGCAATGATTTTATTCAATAGGTTTATTTACATCCAAATACATTTCAGAAAGTCAAACATAGAAAATGCATGATGGGAAAATTTCTCACAATAATTTATAATATCTATTTACATATTAGTTTTTAAATTTACATATTATATTAGTTACTTTGCTCATCACTAGGACTAAGACCCATTCTTAATGACCCCTCTCTGCCAGCTGGCCTTCAGGTGACAAAACTCTTATAACCTCCACTATACCACCAGCTGATGGCCAGCTCTCAAGCCAACACATGAGATGTAGATGGCATTTCACAATCAAACAGTAACTACTGATATCTTAGGTATTTGAAAGAGAAGGAAAAATGAATTGTTTCTATTTAGTGTACTTGAAAGAGCCTAGTTTATTTTATAAAGGATTTAAAAATTAAAAACCTTTTTCTTGGATAAATTAGTAAAACAAAGCTTATGGAAATAATAATGAAACTGAAGCCAAAATTTACAAAAAAAAAAAAAAAAAAAAAAAAAAAGAAATTAAGAAAATCTTCCATTTAAACCAAAGACTGATATTAGAAACATTTAAATGCAAGTTTGCATGTCTCCGACAAAACTGCTCTAGTCTACTCTTAGATTTTCTACACTATTATATTTACACTGAATGCTGTCTGTATCAATAAGTTTTCCCTAAAGGTAAAACATTTGTATCTTTCCAGGCCAGTGACAGCTACATAAATCCTATACTCCCAGTTTTCCTTAACTGCTAGGAGAATTAAAACCAGTTTAAGAAGCAGAATATTTTCTATAAGACTTTTAGGGATTACTGAGAAAGAACTTTCCCTGAACAGCTAAATAATAATTGGTAATACTATACAAGGAATATGATGATTTATTTCTATGAGTATGTATATACAAATATATGCACACATACATATGAACACACATATATAAAACACATATATAGTGGATATGAATATAATGGATTTTAGATATTTCTATTTGATCATCTGAGAAAAATTATAGTAAGCAGCCTCCATTTATCTCTATGCTGCCATGTTAGACCCTGATGTGATGTTCTGTGCCACAAACGGCTCTGCTCACATTGAGCTGGTTCTTAACTTAACTCATTTGCCTTGGATTCTGTATCTACTCAGTGGAAGACACTGTTGGACAGAGAGTATATGTGTATGTACACACACACACACACACACACACACACACACACACACGCATACACACATGCACAGACACACACACATTCATTCTCTATTCCGAGCCATGTCCTTGCCCGAGGTGACTGTTTCCTCCCACACAGCTATGCCCAGGCCACATCAGGCTATGATACCACATCTAAACCTGAGCCCCGTGAGACAAGTGAACTTACTGTAGCTCAAATCCCACTCACTCTTGACTCCACCAAGATCCTTGCATAGTAGAAGCAAAGACACTGCTTCAAATGTTCTCCTGCCACACCCTCTTCATTTATATCTCTCAGACTCAGCTGATGGATTTGCTCTAGAGCTCACTATGGAAACCAAAAGAATTCACATGAAAATAATCCCTGTTTGTTATTAAATGAATCCTGTGGTTTACACACTGTGTCCTCAGATTTGTGGCTGAAATGAACGAACTGACATTGTGGCGAATTATTTCTCCCTTCTATGCAAGGTCCTTCCCTCAATACACTTCCTCTTCAGCTGAAGAGCAAAGGCTCTCTCAACTTCTCCATTAGTTGTCCTCTTGTTCATTCTCTGGTAACCATAACAGCATCTCAGAGGTCAAGATGGTTCACAACCTGCTCCGTCCACTCTTCTCATCCCTCCAATATGGTGTCTGGGCACTGCTCACTACTGACATTCATTAACATGGATGATGGCATCACTGTTCATTTGTCGTCTTCACCTTAGGAGCTTTTTAAAAATACTGGAAAGCTGTTGACTTTGTTATCTCTCCTCGTGCCATAAGAGAAAGAAAGCTGTCTCTGCCATCTGTTCCTCGGTGTCTTCGCTTCCCTTTCCTTTTGGTTTAACACCCATCTATCACATTTTGGTCTCAATCCAAAGCATTTAGTCCCTTGTCCATATGATCTTCTCTTTGACTCAGGCTGTTCCCCACTCAGCTGGGGTAACTCCTAACAATGGCTACAACCATCGCACTGTTTTTATCTCAAGCCCCACCTCTTCACTGAACACAAAATATAATTAAGGATGGTATGTCACATCAAACTCAGTCTACCCTTGAAAGACCCTGTGACTCCATCTTCACTTTCTCCTGTTTTTTGTTCCGCCACAGAAAATGCTTCAATTAGTCATCAAGAGGCTGTACATTCTGAACATAATCTCAAATTCTTCCTTAGCTTTTGTCCTTCCATGTAAAGTGAGTCAATGGTATCATCATTCTGAAACCCTCTGTGTCACCCCATCTTATCAGTCTCATGCTGGCCCAAACCATCTCACCTAGTGTACAGTGTAGTCTTCCTTACTTAACTCTGTTTTCTATCACACCATGTTCTACCAGATAAACAGAGTATTTTTATGACATTTCACAACATTTCAATAAAAACTCATCAGTCCCTTAAAAGAAACTGTTCACTGGTTTTGCATTTATTGTATTAGAGAATACAATCATCCAGTTATATTTTTACTTGAGACACAATGATTCTAGCCAATGCTTATGTAACCACACCATTTTTACCACCCTAGTTCTTCAAGGGCGTTCAGTCACCTAGGATTGATTCGGAAAACTCTGATCTTATTCTTGAGTAACAGATTTTGTATATGGTGTTCCTTCTTACCTGCATCTGTGTTTAGCTGATACATTGTAATCTAGTTGCAAATGAAAAGACTTAATAAGATGTAATAATAATAGCAGGGTAGTTTCATGTCTATTATTTTTTCTCTTATCACTAAGCTTATGTTTGTGAACTTGTTGAATTTTCAAACATTAATACATTTCTTAGACTCAAATACAACATCTGAAGCAAAAATGTACAGCCAGTATCTACTGGATATGATAAATTTTGGAAACACAGATATATTGACACAGATAAGTTGTTTAAGGCATTATCATAGCTTTGTCACATACTCTTAAAATTATAAAGGCAAGAGATACTCAGAAAAAGGTTAACAGATAACTTACATCAGTGGTTCTCAACCTGTGGATCACAGCCTATTTTGGGATCACGTGTCAGCTATCCTGCCTGTCAGATATCTACATTACAATTCATAACAGTAGCAAAATTACAGATATGAAGAAGCAACCGAGTAATTTTATATGTGGGTGTCATGACAGCCTGAGGAGCGGCATTAAAGGGTTCAGAGCATTACGACAGTTTAAAAGCATTGCTTTAGGGAGACTTGTTACAATATTGCTACCAATGAAATCCTGTGCAATGCTGTGATCATATAAATTCCTAAGAGAAATGTGTGAGGAAACATAATTTGGAAAACAGCAAAGAGAGAATAACCCTGAATTAGTGTCATCCATGACTGTAATTACATTTAAATAAATGGATATATAAATTGTATTATATAAATGAATATTTTCAGTTTCTTGTGAGGGTTCACAATGGGGACAACTAAATATGGAGAGAAATTGCATTTTCTTTTAAACTCACTAAATCTGAGATATGATCTCTAATTGAAGTTGAAAATGTTTGGTTTGAAAAGGTGGACCACTGTGACTACCCTCAGCCTATATCAGCTGCTGATTTGAAAAGAGAATGAAAAAAACCTGCTAATTTCTTCCACCTAATCTTTGAGTCAGCCTTGGGCTATCTCAAGTCTCCAATAGCCTTGTTCTTGTTTCCTTTGAGAGGTTAAAGGACCATTTGCAAGAATAAATTACCCTTCTGCTCTCCTCCATTCTGTGTTCAGTCCAACACATCCTCCCCCCCTCCCGCTTCCCAACTCCTTTGTCTTTGCCGTTCCTTCCACTCTATCCACACCTCCAGTCTTCAAGACCTCACATCATGAATATCTCTACCTATGAGGATCTTTGCTTTCCTCCTGACTTTACTGTCTGAATGTGCATGAGCCATAACTTCATGCTGCAGACAGGACATCATTATTCCTACGGCTGCATGTCTAACCACATTTAAATAAATTCACTTGGATATCTACAGTGTCCAACAATGCACTCTAGTTTCCTCTGACTCGTCTATACAAACAGTTCTTCAAGCACATGCAAGCTGTTTGTCACATGTACAGCATAATCAAACGACTTCAAAAACGACCTTAAATGTTCCCCCCATGACAGCACAACGATGATCTGGATGGAAATTGGTCTCTGTGATGTTCTGCATCTCATGTTAAAGTCTCCATCCTTTATTACAGAAGAAGTAAGAAACAAACTGGTGTGTTGCAAGAGGAGGTCAGACAGGGTTAAAAAAAAAAAAAACAGCTAACCACTCTGTCTTGGTAAAGGAAGAGGCAGAGTGTGTGTTCTGCCTCCTTTAATCTCTAGGGATTGTATTGAACCGTGTAATCAGTGACCTCTAGAATTTTCACAACATTCTGAAAGTTCTTGCAAGTTTGTAGGATGTATAATGTTTTCCATTCATATCTAAACCAGAGTGGAAACTGCCACTAATCTTCAAAAGTCTACACCAGGCTTGGATAGACAGGTCTTTCACAAGGAGAGAGAATTCTGTCTCCTGGCTGCCTGCTAGCCTGGGCAACTCTATGCATCTTGGAACAAGGCTTCATTTTTTTTTCAGGATGAATGAACTGCAAAGAGGCAATATTTGTATTCCTGCCACTTCTCATCACCTTCGCACTGCAGCCCACTCCTGGTCACTATCAACTTAACATCCGCTGTCACACCTAAATATATTGTTGTATACTGTTGGGTTTCAGCCACCTAAAACCCATTGCAAGTGAAGCCTGGAACAATCCTAAAATCCCTCCCTCCCCCATGTAAAGGCCCAGAGTGGCTTTTAGTACTGATGAAAAGGAGCCAATAGCATCCCTCCCAACTGACTATGTATTTGCATTTTCTATACCACTTCCCAGGCGCAGTCAGCCACACAGAGCAGCATGCTGAATTTAGAGAGGCAAGAGTTTCAAGCAGGGGTTAAAACTCATATTGGCTACCAAGATCTAGCTATTGCCTGGTTTATAGGCACCTCTCAAGGCATGCTAAATGGAGGAATGGATGGCAGCACAATCCTCAGCCCCTGCACCCTTCTCTCAAAAGCCTAGGCAAGTAGATTATATTTGAGAGAGAGCCTGTGAGAGTATCCTGAACTGCAGCGTGTTACTCTGTGAATTAAAACTTTTGCTGCTGTGTTCTTTCTTTCTCCAGTGTTGCCATCAGAGTAGCAAAACTTCCAAAGAGAAAATTACATTAATTTTAAAGTGCTAATTTCTTTACAAAAATATGCATCCCACTAACTTTAGATTTTTGTAGCTAAAGATTATTTTATAAATATGACTTCATTGTTTCTAAGCAATACTATTAAAAAATTAAAACAGTGTTGAGAAATGAAATAAGCTATCTTGTTTATTATTTTAATTTCTATCTAATGACGTTCTCCACAACTGTCTCAGATATTATCCTCCTTAGTCTTCCTTCTATGCCTTTAACACATATATTTTAGAATTTAATAATATCCAAAAACAACCATTTACTGGATAGATAATCCTTTTGTTGCAGTTGGCAATGGTTACAAAGATAAATATGGTATAATCCTTACCCTTCTAGAAATTCAAAGTCTTAGAAAGTAAATAATACATGCGTGTATCTCACTGAAATTTAAATAATATAAAAAGGGTGCCAAAAGGTATTTTAGAATGGGGCAGAGGAGTGGGCCCACCAGAAAATGCTTTAGAAGGATGACATATGAGCTCAATTTTGAGGAATTCATGGGAGTCTGATAGGAAGAGGTGGAATGCAGGCATTCAAATGTGGAAAATACCAAACAGGCAAAGAAGCTGTGGAAATATGTCCCTCATTGAGAATAGCAAGTGTGTCAGTGTGGACACATGGAGCTGACGTCGTGGCGAAGACTATAGATGTGTCCTTGCCTGAGTTAACTTTGGAGACTTTAACTTCTGAACCATGAAGGAGTTAAAAGAACTTTTGTCAACTGAGTGACCATCACAGGCCAGACTTAGCAGCCAGGAAGAGAGTGAACTAAGCTGTAAAAGAGGAATGAATTAGTGTGGGCTGATAAATGGGACGATGTGATGCTGATACAGGTTTGAGTCAAGAAAAAAATGCTGAGAATGAAGTAGAAAAGACGGGCTCAAAGACATCGATAGGACAAATGGTATGAGCTGGATTAGCAGGGGTGTGTGTGTGTGTGTGTGTGTGTGTGTGTGTGTGTGTGTGTGTGTGTAAATCGGGTTTCTGGACTAGAACAAAATGATTTGTCCATTTCTTGGAGAGGACTGAACAGACATCATAAAACCCTCGGCTTTCCTTTGATTTTACTGTGGAATGAGTCGACATGGAGGCCATGCCCAGCTTACTAAGAAATACATGAAGACTATGCAGAGGCTTCCTAGATGGATATATGGAAGGCAGAGCCATGGAAGCCTGATGACATTTTAATTGAATCCATAATGAGGAGATATTTTTAAATGTAGAAGAAAAGAATATAGACGACCAAAGTATACCCCAGAGCCATAAACCCACAGGAAGGCAGGCTGGAAGAAAGCACATCAGTTAGACAGAGGCAGCCCTCTCACTTGAATGCAACCTCTGGGCTGTGTATTTTCCCACCAGCTTTATCATTGAAGTAGCCTGGGCCCAGAAAGGCAGCAATCTATCACAGGTCACATTCCAGTAAGCAAAAGGGGTAAGATGTGAGCCTGCTGCTGGACACAGGCAAAGCCACTGGTTTTCTTCCATAATCCCTTGTCCCTTCATTTCATGCCCTAAGGCTCATTCCTCAACTCACCCTAAACCAAATGCAGATAACAGCTCTCCCTGGGGGTTTCTGGCTTCTTTCATCATTTCTTTGGTTCCAGATTCTGCCCCAACTCCAGGCTTGCACCTACTTAGTCTGATTGTCCCAAAGCCAATCCCTGGCATCTGTCTGTCTTACCTATGACTTCTCCTCTTACCTTTAATTAGTGGTGCAGGCCACCATTCAGAAACAGTGCCCAACTCACAGTTTGCCTTAAAAAGCTCGTACAAAGGCAATTCCACTACTCTCAGATAAAAGAATTCTGTTCCCATGTATGTGGAGGGCTTAAGCATATTTATTCTTTTCCCCCACTCAAGCTAAAGGCCTGGCTTTCTACAGTAAGATTTAAGATTACAAGGTAGGGGAGGATAAGGGTAGGAGTGGAGACATGACATTACTAAGTCAGTGTGTGGCTTGGCTAAAATAAGCACCAATTACAAGTGAAGAGATTGGCTATTTCAAAAGTTAATCTGAAAAAGACATACAGAGTATAATGGACACTGATGGTTACATAGAAAAAGGGTTCTTTGGGCAGCTTTTAGATTTAAGTTTTATTTCTTAAGACAAACTCATTTTATTTAATTGAGCTAAGTGTATTTTATAAGACTAGTGTCAATACTTTCATTCCTATGAAATTCATAAAATCAATAATATTCTCAAAAACTAAATGTTTAAATACCCCTTCAGTGTGTATTCTAACATTAATGTCTCCCAGTATTACAGTGCTGCACAGAGCTCAGCAGCCTGGTTAAAGCCAGCACACAGTTCCAATGTTAATAGTATCTAAGGGCAACCCAACACAAACCCTGGCTGGCTCATGATTCTGCATCTCAAGCATAGAAAGAAACCAATGAAACAAAGTCGAAACCCATGTAAACATCCGAAACTAGGCGTCATACATACTCTCTGCGGTTAGTGTTGTTGTTGTTGTTTTTCTGTAAGTAGAGATGAGAATCACAGAACTTATTTTTCATAATTTGGATATTAAATCACACAGAGACCATCCCAATCCTTTTTGTAGAACTGAGGTCCTAAGCTCTTTATTTTAAATAAAAAGCCAATGGAGTGTCAAACACTAAAACCTGGGCTTAGGTCTTTAGCCCGGTGTTAAGTGAGACACTCTCCTAAGCCAAGCAAGGTGGTATAAATCTGTAATGCTAACACTGGGGAAGCACAACCCAGAGGACCCATGGATCTCATTGGCCACCTAGTATTGCTGACAGTAAATTCGAGGTTCAGTGAGACCCTATCTCAAAACTAAGGTGGCGAGTGATATCAGAAGACATCTATTATCAACTGCTGACTCCCACATGCGTGCATGCATGTGTTCATGTGTACCCACAAACACACATGTGCACACACACATATGAACATCTACATAGATGCATATTCATACAGACAAGCACACTCACACAGGAAGCCATCCAAGGCCTACCATCATTGAATAAACTTACAGAGGTCAACTTAGAGAGACCCCATAATTTGCTCGTATTAAAGGCTCACTGTTAAAGGAAGTTAGAGAATTTTTTGTCTTAAACAAACATTGCAAAATAAACATAATATTGAATGTAAAATAAATATGAGACATTGTAGATGTCACATCCTTCATGGAATTTTGAGAATAAAGCAATCTTCTTAGATACCAAGTGTAAACAGTATGAAGAAGCATGAGAATGCATTACGTATTTCTTCATGATATATTGTCACCTGGTAATATGTATATTAAAGAATTAAGCCGCTAACTGCCTCAATTAAGCATCACACCCCTGTTGGCACAGCCTTGAAGAATAAGAAGCAAAGAAACATAAGTAAATGGCCATTCACAGTCAGTGAGTGAGGATGCCAGAGTTTCCACCTGCTGTGTGGGCCTTGACTCCCAGTTCCTGATGAAGTGACTTAAGTACTGCCTGTTTTCTTTAGGGTCAAACAATGTTCAAGCAAATGTTAAAATAATGTAATGCATTATTTTGCAAAGGGTAATGGACAGTCAGAAGGGCTATGTTCCTATGAATGTCTCTAAAGGGAAACCACCAGCACTAATGTAAATACAGGGGGAGGGGACATCTAGAGTGCACTGAAAGGAACCACACCACACAACCTGTATAAAGGAGGAGGCTTCTGAGTGTGTTCATTAAGTGATCTGTGGGGCCACTGAAGTACTAGCTAGCCGCTTCCCTAGCACAGTGCATTCTGAGCTCAAGGGAGTAACGTAACAGTGTGAAGGCCTGTCTAAATATGTAAGGTATGCAAATAATTTTAAAGAACTAGTTTTGTATCCCAAACCTGTGCATTCATATGAGGTGATTCAGGACAAAATGATTCTTTAAAGTTTAATTCCTTGCCTAGAGTTCTATTTATACTTTGAAGCTTATAAACAATAAATTGACTAAAGGAGTCTAACATAAGACAATTATAAAGTGGTTTGCATATTTGAAAGAAACCAAAGTCTACTTGAGGACACACACATATGTGTACCAACAACTCAGAACTCTTCACCAGGTCTCGGGCTGAGCTGTCTGGCTCTACTATTTGCAGAAAGGTTCTAAGGGGTATTAAGGCATACTCTTTTGACTAAGTAGAGAGAGAGTCAATATGGGGGCTGGCCAGATGGCTCAACCAATAAATGCAAGCCTGCAGCTCTGAGTTTGATGACCTAGAATCACATGACCTCTGACTGCCACCAATTTATCATGGAATGTGGGCCTCCTACACAAAATAAGCAAATGTAAAGAAAAAAAGAAAGAAAGTTAAAGTCAATACAGCAGCTATTTAGGAAAGGGGGTCACCTTCCTTTCTGTCAGAACAGAGTTTAGAATTCTTAGTAGGAACAGTGGATCTGAAGGTACTTAATTTTATGCTGAAATTGAAAGAGCTCTTAGCAACAGGAATATGAAGAGTGTGGAGACAAAGATATATTCGAAAAAAAACCTTTAAAAATTAAAACAGAACTAGTGGTAAGAGATTAAAGAACAGCATGAAAGAATTGACCTATGATGCTCAACGCACCAATAACATTTCTTTGATATACACCACGTGAAAAAATGCCTTACCATATACTCCATATTAGAAGCTGTTGGGTACACCTGACTTCTCAGTTTATTATGGAGATCCAAGATGCTCTGCATGTCATTGTCTGTGATGGCTCTTTTCCCTCTCTGCTTAGCTGTCCACCATTCACCATCCTCATCCATGTACTTTTCCAAAAGTTTCTCCAACAAAGTGGCATTAGGAACCACCATAGCTGGAACAGCTCTAGCCACGAATAGCAGTGCGGTCACTCTGAGCCACTCCTGTGCTGTACACATCATAATGAATGGCCTCGGGGTTTCCCCGGGAAAATATCCAAGACAGGCTCTTCCACTCCTTTTGCCTATAAGACAGGTCACGTGATTAAGATGAACTTAACTTTCTAACTGCAAACTCCAACACGTAGGCATTTAGGTTTTGAAAATCCCTTTTCTATTGCCCCCCACTTTCCCACTAAGAGCTTTCACAATGCACTGTTTGCGCACAGTGCTTCCAAGCTACCCAGGAAAAGGGTACCCAGGAAAAGTCAAGGGCAAAAGCAGCCACTGGAGCTTAAAGCTTAAAGGAACAGTCATAGGGGAGGGGAATAAGGGGAAAATGGGAGGGAGGGGAGAATGGGAGGATACAAGGGATGGGATAACCATAGAGATGTAACAAGAATAAATTAATTAAAAATAAATAAATTAATTAATTAAAAAAAGAATTTCTGAATTACAGGGTTTTAAATGACGTAGATTGCATTTAGTCTTCAACAGTACAATCCATATATAGTTTTAGTTTTGCCTAGAGGTCTGTATTTTCTGTAGAAACTGCTTTTTGTTTGTTTGTTTGTTTGTTTTTGTTTTGGCACATTTTCCCAACATTTCACTTGATTCATTGCTTTTCATACACTATTCATGCCTGTGTTCCTGGGTGCCTGGAGCGGGCCTGGTGAATCACTGCAAATAAGTGGCTCAGGTCCCTGGAGCAACTTTCTTTCACCCACAGGCAGATGGAGGGATGAAACCATGTTTCATGAAAAGTCTGTTCCCACCTTAGGAACCATGCCCTACCAAGAGTGCTGGAGAACTTCGGGGTGCGTCTAGCACACACAACGGAAGCCTGTGCCCAAGACAAGGTGAAACCAACTCTTGCAAAAACTGACCTGGCTTATCTTGGTAGCTGGGGGTTTCTGCCCTGCAACCCGCCTACTCTGTCTGGGCTAGACCTTTCTTTACAACTTGGTTGTTTTTCCTAGAACGTGTTTCCAAGAGGGGAGCAAAGAAAATCTGGCAGCTGGACTATTTCGGATGCAGCTTGTGAATCGCCCTTACCTCTCCAGTGTGATGTTCCCCTGAGAGCGGACCCCAGCAGGATGGCGGATCTCTGCAGCTGCCTCCAGCCTCTACAACACTGCACAGAGCCAAGGAAGGAAAAAGACCGGACCACCGCGGGAGCTCTGAACAAGGAGCAGGCTGACTACTGGAGACGCGAGCGAGCCCCTAACTCCGTGACTCCTCACAGACCTGGGAGGAGCAGCAGGCGCGGGCTCCAAAATTAGCCAAGTGGCCCGGCAAAGCAGCTCAGTCGGCAGTGTGGGCTCAGAGTTCGGTGCTGGAAGATGGGGTGGGGTAAGGGGAAAGCTCCGCGGCAATCTCGCGCTTTAACCCGATGTGGTATAGGCGTTCAGAGCCGGGCACAAGGCTCTTCCGCAGCTCCCCAGCTCTCAGGGGCATTTATTGAGGTCCCTGAGCAAGCACGTGACGCCAGAGCCCTCCGTGCCCACCCCCACCTCCACCTCCACCTCCACCCAATCCTGGCCCTAGGCCCACGGGAGTTGACTAGCAGCAAGCCAGGAGCTTTAGTGGGCGTGCTCTGGGCCTCTGCGACTTGGAGCAGGAAAGGTCCGGACCCAGGGGGAAGAAAGCCCCTAACTTCTCCGGCCCCTTTTAGCTGGACTCCTATCAGACTCCATCCCCCTAGCTCTGCTCTGACAGGGACACTAGAATTCCTTAGCAGCCAGGGTGCAGTGGATCTGGCTCCAGAACTTGAGGTGGGTGGGCAGGGAGGTGCACTCAGAACTTCAGTCTTGTGCACACAAAAGGAGATCTAGGGAGAGAGATGAAGAGAGAACTGCTTTTTATTTTCTCTAATGGGTCCCCATTGGTCTCTAGGCTCTAGTTTCTAGAAGGGAGAAATCTTTCTTTGTCTACTAAGCCTTAATGAGGACCAGATGGGGAAGACCTTTGAGGTGGATATTGCCTGACAGTTGAGACCTACACTTCAGCCATAAAACATGCGAAAGGCGCGTCTCAAAAAGGATCACAGCACTTGGCACTCATGAAAATAAGAGAATTATCCTTTAAATAATGTATCAATGATAGGTTGACAAGAGCTCAAATCTCTGGCCCAGAACGGACAGTTAAGAAGGGAGTTCCCTCGTTGCCCATGTTGCAACCTAAAGGAAGAATTAACTAATTTTACATTCATAACATGTTGCCCTACTGAGTGCAGTGCTGTTTGTACACGCGCATTTTTTTTGAGTGGCTTGTTTATTCCCCCCGCCCCCCTTGCATCTGTTTCTTTGTGAGTCCTCATCTCTGATTTCTGTCTGTCTGTCTGGAGTACCCCACAACACCGGCTCATTCCAACCACTATCTGCCTCTGTGTACCATCCAGGTGCCCTTCTGTAGCCAGATTCCCAAAGTCTCTGATGACAGGAGTCCTTGCTGCCCGAAACAGGGAAGAAGGGGAGCAGACGTGTCAGAAGGAGTAAGTATAGGCCACACCGAGTCTTCTTACGTGTAGATTCACAGCTTTTCTCTTCAGGATCTCACACACAAAGTAGCTGTAAATTTGTAGTTTGATATGATACTTCATAATTCTTATGCCTGGCATTCAAGAAACTGGCTTTTGCATTGGAAACTGATAGCTGAGTTCATAGTAAAGGAACGGTGTTATTTCTGAAGATGGAGACTATGTCTATACTGCACACTTTATGTGTCATTGAAAATCATATAGGGAATTGAGTTAAACTTGTTAAAAGTAATTTCATAAATTTAAAATATTTGAAAAAGAACTTAATTGTGATTAAATAAATTAAAATGATAAGAAATTCGGCAAAGAAATTAGGTTTTAATAAAAATAACTTAAATATTCGTCATGTTAAGCATTAAACTTTCAATAATCTTGTCATTCACAATTCAATATATAAGCTGTTTTGATACAGTCTATGTCTTTATTTATTATTGCAAGGTCGATTTGTCAACAGAAGAAACCATCTTGTCCACACTAAATTCATGGCAAAGCAGCACTTTGCTTTATGGCTAAAGCAGTCTCTTGTAAAGCCACAGTGGGTGGTAGCATTTCCATTTTTCTTGTGGCAGACATTGTTGGGAATTTGGTCAGCAGTGAGTCTCCCAACTCTTCGTCCCTTCCAAGTCCAGAACCTCTGCTCTTACCAGGGGTGCCCACCTTCTCATATCAATAGCAACCTTAGGAGATATCTATTGCTCATTCTAAGCCAGTCATCAAACCAGGTCTCTGCGCGGTGAGTAGCGCAGTAAGGATAGCTCGAACAGTACTTACTCACACTGCAAGGAAGGCAGGGTTGGAGTTAGAGCTGAGGAAAGGGCTTGGAAAGGTTGCTTTTGTGATAAAAAGAAAATGTATCTTTAAGTGCTAATCTGTGAGGTTTGAACATACAGATGTCACTGTGCGAAGAGGGACAGACTAAAGAACAACTTCTTTGTTGTTGTTGTTGTTGTTGTTGTTGCTGTTGTTGTTGTTGTTTTTTGAAACAGGGTCTCTCTGTGTAGCCTTGGCTGTCCTAGACTCAATTTGTGGACCTGGCTGGCCTTGAACTCACAGAAATCCACCTGCCTCTGCCTCCCGAGCGCTGGGATTAAAGGCATGCGCCACTACGCCCAGCCCTAAAGAACAACTTATTAACCTGTTGTGCAAAAGGTCAAAGAGTGTCTTTCTCTCCCTACTATTGACCAATCATTAACAAGGCTACCCTCCATTTTCTTGTTACGTCACATAAGAAATGCATGTTTAGCTGCAACAGCTTGGTTTGAGTATTTAGCTACTTGTGGCCCAAAGCACTGTTACCCACACATTGCCACAGAGATGATTCATCCTTTGCCAGTGTCATACTGTCCACACTGTAATTTTCTGTATGTGTTCAGAGTAAGGAACTACCTTAAAGTATGTTCTAGTTTATCCCTAAGTTTCCGAAAGGGAGTGTATTGTAGAGATGGCTGTGGCTCTATATGGTCATAACCCATATAGACCAGATAAAATAGACCATCGTGTCTCATCTATCAGAACAGTGTTCCATTTCTTCTCCTTGGGATAGATTTCCTGTGTTTGGTATTTTAAGAAATAGAGTTGGTATGAAAGTTTGTTAAAATTTTATTTTAAAACTAATTTTTTTTCTCTTTCATGTATGTGTAAGTGCTTGCATGTATGTGTGTATGTACACCACTTGATTCCATGGAGGTCATCTGTGTATATATAAGTGTCTGGAAGCTTGTTTGTAAAAGATCCTGCATGCATTTGTGTATATGTGTAAGAGCCTGTATGTTTGTGTGTTTATGTACCTCATGATGCCTGGTGCAGAAGGAGGTCTTCCATGTATGTATAAGTGCCTGCATGTTCTGTGTATGTGTAAGTGCCTGCATGTTGTGTGCATTTATAAGTGCTTATATGTTTGTATTTGTGTACCCCATGGTGCCTCATACTAAAGGAGGCCTTCCATGTATGTATAAGTACCTATATGTTCATGTGTATGTATAAGTGCCTGCATGCTTTTGTGTATGTATACAAGCCTGCATTCCTGTGGGTATGTGTCAGTGTCTGCATGTGTGTGTGTATGTGTGTGTAAAACCTTATGTATGTATGCATAAGAGCCGGCATGTTTGTGTGCATGTGTGTCTGCATGTCTGTGTGTCTGTGTATGCACCTGCATGTTTATGTGTGTGTGTGTGTGCGTACCACCTGATACTTGTGCTCACAGAGGCCAGAGAAGGCATCAAACGCTCTTGAGCAGCAATTACAGGAGGTTTTGAGTCACCATTTCAGAGCTGAGAACCAAACCCAGGACCTCTCCAACAGCGATACCCTGAGCCATATCACCAGCTCTGGACCCCGCAGGAGAAATACTTGCCTACCTCAAGTCATGAAGAAAATGCTGCTATTTTATTGTTTAATTGTATTCTTTTTAAAATGTTATTAATTTATTCAGATTACATCTCAGTTGTTATCACATCACTTGGATCCTCCCGTTCCTCCCTCCCTTAATTGTATTCTTGCCATTTTCCAGTCATATCGTTGTTTCACATGGGGCGGGTTTCTGTTATAGGGTGAGTAAGGAACAGTTTATAACGGAAGCAATTTTAGAAAGAGCTATTTGCCATCATCGCTGTGAAACTGCCACAAATTGTTGAACATAAAGTTCAAATTTCAAAACTCAGATACAGAAATAAATGTTATTGCTGTGGCCAGCCTTACTATGATGTTTCAGTTAGACTCCCAGAGACTGTAGCTGCTGGGACTCAGATTCATGGTAAAAGTTGGAACATCTCGGAAGTGTGCCCTGATGTCTGTTTTTAGATTTCAATGAAAAAACGTTATCATTCTTTTGTAGGCTGCTGCTCTGCACTCACTCCCTTCATTGGTTTACCTTTAAGTTCTCTTTGCTCACATCTGTGGCACTCTATGCATTTTAAAACGTTCAGTGATTTTTATGTACTTTTCTGCCTTTCTTGATACTGCTGTCTGTGCACTAAATCTTTAACTTTCAGTGTGATAATATATACCCAAACCACCCTGCCTCACAGGTTTTCATGGTTTAGCCATTCTTCCCACCACTTCAATGTCTTCTTTCTTTTCTTTTCTTTCTTTCTTTATTTCTTTCTTTCTTTCTTATGTATACAGTGTTCTTCCTGCATGTACACCTACACACCAGAAGAGGACACCAGATCTCATTATAGATGGTTGTGAGCCACCATGTAGTCGCTGGAAATTGAACTCAGGACCTTTGGAAGAATAGCCAGTACTCTTAACGTCTGAGTCATCTCTCCAGCCCCCACTATCCTCTATCTATTATTAAAGTGATAGCTATTTGTATACTTGCCCTATATCCCAACCATGGTAAAGTTTCCCAGCAGAGTAAATTGTGAATATGTGTTGGCTTTGGTTATTTCTAATGTGTATTAAATACACAGACAAATGTATCTCTTTGGAAATACACAACATGATCTTGCATAGCTGCTTTCCCATTGCCTTAATAAAATACCAGTGAGAAGCACTCAGGGAGGAAAGGGTTTATTTGGGTTTACAATACAGGACACATACAGTCTTTAATTGCTGACTGTATGGCTAAAGAACAGTTTCAACATGAGATGGCTGCTCATAGATGGGAGGTTTTTAAGGAAGCACACAGCTCTGGCCACAAGAAAGTCAGGCAATGACTCTTAAGGCCCAACTCCAAGGCTTCCCTGTGCCAGCTAAGCCTCCCAAAGGCTCAATGACCTCTTAATCCAACAGCACTAGCCAAGGACCAAGTGTGTAAACACACTCAAGCTTAACAGTGTTTCTACTCCAGGATGCGCATGGCAGACAAACTGGAATCTACAAGATAAACAAAGCTTATCATGCTTGAGATGAGTGTCACCTAAGATATTTCCTCGAAGGGAAACATCTATGACTGAAATAGTGTGTGAGAGACAACTATGGCACAGAGCAGAGGGGCAATTCAGATTATTTTTAAAGTAGAAATTGGACAGGACACTCGTAACTCAAGGAATGATCTCCAGACCAAACAACATTAACAAAGTTTCAGTGCTTTCTAGTTAATGAGTACTGCCCTAAGCTACTCATTTAAATTAGAATTTGTGGATATAAACAATCCCATAAACAAATAAATGCAGTGCATATCAAAACCATTTATTATTTTCAATATAGCCTTCTTAACGATCCATAGAAAATGTTTTCTAAAGGGAGAAAGGTCACATTATATTTCAGGAGGGTGCTGTATTTGTCTTAGGAATGTTGTTGCAATTACTGGATTGTATTTCTTCATATCATTTTATAGCCTCTATGCATAATTACAGCATCAGCAGAATTTTAATCTATAGCACACCCAAGAGATGATAATATGCATCCATCAACATGAAAACATTCATCTGGTTTGATCAGTGCGTTTTCACTTCTTTAAAGCAAAATGTACAGAAATGCAAAACTAATTTCAATTTAAAGAAGTTTCTGAGGTACATTCAGGGGTGGCCACTCCCCATGTAGGCCTGCAGATGTGCTCTACAGGTGGTTTTGAGTAGAGATCTTCCAGGCTTACTGGGAGAAGCTGTTGAAAGGGGAGCATTGTTACAGGGAGAGCCTCCACCCTTTCATCAGCAGAATTAATGGCTGAGGCAAGGTTTTCATTCCAACCTAAAGGGATGATGAAAGCTTCCTTGGCTGTGATTAGCTAGCCATTGAGGAAATAGTCGACTAAAGCCCATACTCCATTTTAAATGACAATTTTACAGAATCATACTTAACTACTTAACTAAAGCGAGTAAAACAATCTCAGTGTCTGGCATATAGATACACTCTACATTTGTGAGAGCGAGGGAGAGAGAGAGAGAGAGAGAGAGAGAAAGAGAGAGAAAAGGGCGAGAGAGACAGAGAGAGACAGAGGTGCCTAAGGATTAAACCTTCATTAACTATACATCAAAGGAGTTATTGGAAAGATTTAACTGTAACTAGGCAAATTGTACAGAAAACACTAGATATACGGAAGATATCATCAACTTTTTCATTTGTAGTCTATAGCCTCCAAATATTCTCCTGAAAATAAGCACCAGAATTTGCATGGACCTTATCAGCTCTTTCAGTCTAAAACTGGTCATGGAGGAGATGGCTCAGCCAACAATGTATTTGTAATGTAAGCACGAGGACGTGAATTTGGGCCAGAGCCCTTGTGCTGGACAAAGCAGCACAAGAATTGAGTAGGCAGAGACAGGAGCATCCTTGAAATTCAGTTGCCACACAGCTTAGTTAATTCAATGAGCTCCAGATTCTGTGAGAGACCCTGTCTCAAAAAAACAAAACAAAACAAAACAAAATAAAACAAAACAAACAAAAAACCCAAGGTGGAGAATATATGAGGAAAATAGGTGACATCAACCCCTAGCATGCACTCACATAAATGCATACATACTGAATGAACACAAAACACACTCATGGAGAAGGGGAAAGAAAGAAGGAGAGGGAGAGGGGAAGGGATGGAGAGAAAAAGAAAGAGAGAGCGAAAAGAAAAAGAGACAGAGACAGGGACAGAAACAGAGACAGAGACAGTAATTACTATAAAATAAAATCTCAGATGACCAATGACTATGAATAATAAACAAGCAAAGCATATGGGCAAAAAGGAAACTATGTATAAATATCCAGCCTTTGCCAACACACCTGAAACATCCATCAGTCAGTATTAAAAACTGCATCATTGGCAAGAGGCACCTGTTTCTGCATCTCCGTTGCTTGGTCAATGGCCTTAATTTCCATACCAATTTTTGGTGTCTTACTGGTTCTAAGTATTTCTTTCCTTGTGCTGTTTGTACAAAATTTTTGACCAAAATATAATATATATCAATTACTACATGTATTTCCTTTCCTTTCCTTTTTTCCTCAAATCTCAATCGTCCAAAAGACATTCATTATCCAACTATAAATATATCTTACCTAGAGTCTAAAATCTGCATATAGCCTAAAATGCTTAATAAAAGCCGAGAGAAGTAGTAAAACTATCATTTCTTTTAGACCTAGAGAGACTGTTAAGATTTAACTACAATGGGGATGTGGATTTCACGCTCTTTAAAGTATTTCTTGTACATGCATGTGAATATGTTTCTGCATGCACGTGTACATTTGTGTGTAGAAGCTAGGGGCAGACATCAGTGTAATTCTATCTTGCCTCCCTTGACACCAACCTTATTTTTATAAGTTTTGTTTTAACTATTTGTTAAACATAACATTTGTTTATGTAAGAATGCCCATGAGTCCATGTGTCTGCAGAGGCCAGTGGTCTCAGACTTCCCTAGAGCTGGAGTTACGGGCAGTTATGAACCTCTAAACATTAGTTTAAGGAACCAAATACAGGTCTGCAAGAGCAGCATGCACTCTCAATCACTGAGAAACCTCTCCATCCCAAATCACCATATAGTTCAGAGAAATCTGGAATTCATCAGTTCAGCTGGACTGTCTGAGCAGCTTGATCCTCCAGGGATCCACCTGACTCCTCCCATCCAGTGCTGCAAGTACGGGCACATGCCACAATACATAGTCTTAATTCTGGTGCAGCAATATGTTACTAACTGATCCACCTCTCCAGCCCCAAATATAATCTATTGTTATCTGAAATAAATGCATAGCAGCCTATTTTCATAGTAAATGCAATTAAGTTTAATTGCTGTGATTTGGGATTTAAAAGGGTGTCCTTGTATGGAAAGGTTTCTTCTGCCTTTCTCTGAGTATCCATTGTTAACTAAGCATCCCAGCTGTAGTGATAGGTTGAATTTTTGTCCACAAATCTTTCTATTGCATTGACTTTGGATTTGACCCTTTTGCCTTCATTGCCTGGTTGAGTGTTAGTAGAAGTGACAGAGTATTTATGTCAAACTAACACTGTGGAGACATAGCACCTTGTACCCACCATTTTGGAATTTCCTTCCATTGTCCTGAAACACCACTCCATGGTCACAGTTGCTCTTTTAAAATGGGCCTAAATTAGACAATAAACCACAGAATTTAGCCTACTCTCCTAGAGACTATCCAGGATTACACCTACTAGACCCATGAGTGCCCAAGGAATGTTCATCTAAGCTCCTGAAATGTTACTGTTGTGTACTGCACAAGAACCATCAGAGAAGAGATAATCAGTAAACAGTATAAATAATGAACTAGCCATGGAGAATAAATGTTACTAAGGCTCAGAGAGATTAAGTAAATGAAATTTAATGACCCATTTTTTCCTCAAAATTAATGACCTTGCCAAAGCACTCCCATAACCAAAGCTTCTTCCACCCATTGCTCCTTTCTTAGAAGTGCAAGTAAAATCTTTGTACAATGCAAAAGTTGCATTGGAGGTAGGAGGCAGTAGAAAGCTAACAAAGGACATTGACATTAACCATTGTGTGTGTGTGTGTGTGTGTGTGTGTGTGTGTGTGTGTGTGATTCTAATAGTACTTTCATAATACTTAGTGCAAGTATAATAACTCTCAAAGGAGCAGTAAATCCTCCCATTTGTCTCAATTTCACATTTAAAAGACAGTGTGGGGGGGTGTGGATGTGAGAGAGAGAGAGAGAGACAGAGAGACAGAGACAGAAACAGAGACAGAGACACAGAGAGAGACAGAGAGAGAGACAGAGAGACAGAGTGACAGAGAGACTGAGAGGCAGAGAAAGAAACAGAGACAGAGACACAGAGAGAGACAGAGAGACAGAGACAGAGACTGACTGACAGGAGTCTGTACATGTATAGTAACCATTTTAATTTGAAGTTTCTAAACTTCGCTTAATTCTCACTTCACTAGTGGCTTGCCATTTGAAAAGTTGGAGGTTTTTTGTTTTGTTTTTATTTTTCTATGAATCTTGTCAATATTCCAGTTTGTGTCTCTTAACATGATACTAAATAAGTAACAGAATAATTATACCTTGGTGATTCAACTTTAAAGAAAAGCAGGAAAACAATGGATAAAATGATGTACCAAGCTGTGTTCCATAGATGTCCATTCTAAGTGATTGTTCACTTGGAAGAATTGATGTGATTTTCTAAAGAATTTCAAGATTTAAAAGTGTTCACTTTAGCCAATCATACTCTATTGTGAAATAATATCTTAATAAATGAGATACTTATGAAAAATATTACCTGTAAAGAAAGAATGCATCAAACCAAAGAGTACTTTTTAAATTTATAAACAGCTAGTTGTGAAAAAAGGACCACTCATTTTACTGAAAAAAAAAATGACAGGAAGTAAGCAGGGTCAAATCTAAGTTGAGACACATTTCTTGATATGGAAAAATAAAAATGAAGTACAAAGACTTTCTGCCCTCAAAATTATTATATAAAGGAAGCAATGTTCTGCAAAGTCAGGTTAAGCTTCTGCCAGGAAGGAAGTAGTAGGTGTGTGTTTTGAGACATGAACTGTGGCTGGGATCCAGATGGCCAACAGAACGGCTGAGTGAGGAATCAGAAAAATTCAAGACACGTTTCTCCACTTGCCAAGGCAGCAGTCTATCCAAGTTCATTCAAGATTTCATAGACTAAATTGAGGTGAAACTATAATTTTAATTATATATTTTGAATATGTAAAAATTAAGGTTGCCTGCAGTTACAAAAATATTATTTGGAAAGGAATATGTAAGAAAAGTCATTCACTTCGGGAAATCCCAAAAGATGGATCTGATTTCTACTTTAAATTAATAGCTTTTCTGTCCATAACAATTCAGCTCACAGACTATCTATTAGCAGGCCGAACATTGCTCCCACATGTTGAGCAAATTGCCTTGTTCTATCTAACCAGATTTCCTGTTCTACTTCTGGTTTCTCAAGATTTGTTTAAAGCAGGCCCTTGGCTCAGTTTTCTAATTCAAGGGACAGGGATAGATAGAATTAAAGGAATTCAAACCAAGAGAAAAATCATCTAAAGACGTGCAGACCCATTTTCTTTCTCCTCGCCTTTTTACTGTTTTATCCATGATTTTCCTTTTTGTCCTATGTATTTTTCAAAAGACAACTTTTTGTTTGGGACACTCTGGGCTACTTTGAGCATTAGCAACTTTACGTGTCTTTAAACACGCATTCGGCTATGAACTGTTTTCTAAACCTTTCTGAAGCTATTTAATTTGGTAAAACATACCTTGCAATTGATCTTCAGTCTGTGGCATAAGCCTGGCATCATCCTGTTTCTGTAGCCATCCAAGGCGAATATAATTTCCTCAGACAGAAGTGGCTCTGTCTTGGCATTTCATGAATAGTCAGTGATCATGGCTTCCTGCTTAAGTCTTGGGACTGGTTGCTTTCCACTGGTAGTCAACACCACAAAAATATCTACCAAGGGTTTCAGCAACCCTTGGGAAATCTATTTTCCTCATCACATAGCTTTCACTTAGTCATTTATTTTATAACAACATGGTAAATACCTCTAGCTGTTATAAAACTGAGCTGCCCCTATCATTATTGCCATAATCATAGTTCATGAAGTGCATGAAAAAGAAATCTTCATTTAATTTTGCTGTTTACTAAAAAGTAAGTTGAGGTAAAAGCAATAGCCACTCCCTGTGCTGTTGTGTATATCTATTTACTCTAAGACAAATTACCATTTAATTAAAAAGTTGAAACTACAATGGTGGTGGGTGGGGAGACAACAGTAAATGTCTGTAAAATTTCTGCTGTATCTAAACATTAAAATCCAAGCTCAGATATCCAACACCCATGGAGAAAGCCAGGCATGGCAGACTATACCTATATTTGAGTACTAGAGAGACAGAAACAGGAGGTCCCTCTGTTCCCTGGACAGCCACTTTGGTAAGATGGAGGTTCATTGAGACATCCAGTTTCAAAAAATAATAGAGTGGTTTAGAAAAACATCTGAAGTCAAACTTCATTCTCCACATCCACATGCACACCTCACAAAAATCTAATCTAATGTTCAAATTTTCCTACCAAGAAAATGTCAAACTTTGGTTTGACTTGGTTTGTTGTGAAATGCAAGAATCATGTTTTTCAAGACTATGAGAAAATAGTGAAAGCCAAAGGTCAATCTATTTTTGAAGTTTAACCAACAAAGATATTATCTCAAAACCCAAAATGTGTTCAAGGTACTAAATTCATTATGATGTTGCCTTAATTAAATGGTACATGCAAAGGCCATAGTATCTCCTAGGGACACAACCTTCATTCCATAGTTTGAGAAAAATTTCCACCTAGTTTTCCAATATCAGCAACACTATTTTCTTTTAGTTCATGCCATTTCCAGATTTCCAATACAAGAAATCACCTTTGCTTCTAGAGTCAAGTCTGCTAGAATTATACTTCAGTCATTAAAACTTGAATTCAAAAGATTGAGTATACCTGGTTATTTTCTGTGGCATTTATTGTATTTTGGAACTTTTCTAAAGCTACTCTAAATTATTCCTTTTATAAATAGAAGAGTAAGTTTACAAATAAAGCCCAACCTAGGTCCCATATGTGTCTTGAAGTTCAATATTTATAACTCTGGACAAATCATCTTCCACTTGACAGAGCTTTCAATAAAGCTGACTGCTTTGGATAAAATCTGAGATAAGTCCTTGAGGCTATACCAGATGAGGGTACCAGTCATGTCCTGACAGTGTGGCAGCATTTTATCTTCTATCAAGACCAGATGGCTTACCTACCACAGATGCTTATAAAAAAAAGAAGAAGAAGAAGAAGCTAGTGAGGAAACAGTACACGGAAAAACACATCTTTTGATGGAGTGAATGGGTGAGAATTCAGATTATAAAACTAGAACCAATGGGTTCCACTCTACTATTCTATGTAGGTACAAGGTTTTCATCTATACTGTAATTATGTTTCATAATTTGAGAAAGTAAATTTTCCATAATGTTTAATATTTTATTTTTTTCAAATATAAAAATTATACTTTTTATAGTAAGAGGCCAAACAAATAAAAGTCCATCTACATACACAAAGTCCATCTACACATCAATCCTTTGCTTGGATTGATCAAGACAAACCTCAAGCAGAACAAGTGATCCCAGACAAAAGTACAGAAGATTTCATAATTTCAATTTTGGAAAGAGTAGAAACAAGCCAAGTCATAAGCAAAGGTTGTTCATCTCCTAGAGATTAAATAAACCTATTTCTTGATATCATGTTCCTTGAACTATGGCTGGCAACATTTGACAGGTAGTTTCTCCTAAGAAATTCCACTGGATTCTCCACAGTTATGATTCCTCCAATTTGACCATTTCTCACATATCCCATCTGTACAGAGCTCCATGTTGATAAGATAGTAGGTCACCCAAATTTTAATCATGTGCTGTGTTTTATTATGTGCCAAAATTACCAGGTCACTTCTAAGGTGATTACTAAGGTCTTCTCTGTAGAGAGTATTGTTTGGTAACCTCTCTGCCTAATCAAAGTGAAGCAACCAAAATCCTTCAGTGTGGGAAGAAGCAATAACCAAGGCTGTCTGTGTGTGCTGCCATAGAACATGTTAATTACCTTCTATTACCTTCTTCTCTGGTTGCCATTAAAAAGTTATTTCAAGCTTAGGGATTGAAAGCCAGGGAACAACAAACATGCCCCCTTTCTCTCCCTGTCAATGTGTGTGTGTGTGTGTGTGTGTGTGTGTGTGTGTGTGTGTGTGTTGTGTGTTTGTATGTATGCACATGTATTGTGTGTGTGTGTGTGTTTGAAAGTTTAGTATAGAACAAGTCTGAGATTTTGTATTAAAAAACTTGAATTTGACCATTCAAAAATTATCATCAATATAGAAAGATGAAGTTGTCTCCATAAATAAATATGGTATTGATTAAAGATTCTTAAAGTCAGATTATATAAAAGAAAATCATTTGCCTTGTCTTTTTAAAGAAAGGGTTCTACTGGTTAACCACACTGACTTTAAACTTAAAATCATTCTGTCTCAATCATCACAATGTTGAGATTATAGGCATGTGCCATCACACCCTACCAAGCAGAATATCTTTATATTATAAAATAAAGAGATAAGTTCTCATATAAGATAGAACAATCATAACACATATACCTGACTATGATAAATAAGTCATAAACTGGAGAGTAATGTGTGGATTGGGAATAAGGGTGACAGAAGAACAAAGTGTTCAAAATAAACAAGCAACTTCAAAAATCACTCACTAAAATACAAATGACTTCAATTATCAAAAATACTAAAATAAGCAGAAGGAAAATGCTAGTTTTAAGACAGGAGAATATACACTTGTTATTAATTATGTTAGTTCGGGCTTAAAAAATACCATCCTACTCAGAATATACTTGAGTCTTTAGTATGAGAATCAACTTTTCTGTGCTTTCTATTGAAAATTGATATTTTATTATTGATCTAATTTTTGTACATAAATAGATAACGGATAGAGGAAGGACACAGCAGCATACACAGAGGTTATGCTGTTTCTACACTGACAGAGCAACAGAAGGATGTATTGGCAAGCTATTTCCATCTACTATTATTTTTAAAGGATAGAAAAGGGAAGAGTGGAGGGAGAGAGAGCGACAGAGAGAGAGACAGAGAGAGAGAGAGACAGAGAGAGAGATGGAGAGAGAGAGAGAGAGAGAGAGAGAGAGAGAGAGAGAGAGAGAGAGAGAGAGAGAGAGAGATCTGGCCCTCATAGAACTTTTGAGATGTCTTGATAGTATGGCTTAAAATATTTACAGTACCTTTAAGAAAGTACGGTTCCCCATCTGAAAATGCAATGAAACAAACACCACAAGACTCTCATTGACTTGCTCAAAACTGGCAATTGATGGAGTTAGCCAACCAGACTGTTGTGCTCCAAGAATATTTTCTAGCAAGGCCTCCTACTGGTTGTATCAGGAGACAGGAGTGTAAAGTGTGGGTGGAGGTCTAATCCAAGCTCTGTCATTTGTCAGCATTCTAAACTCAGGGAAGTCATAAAACACTTTATGCTCTCTGCATTTTATTTTATTCACCTCTACAAAAGGGTGATAACAGTTTCACCAGAAACTTGCTGTACTCTATCAATGTAAGGTTACAGGAATTTATTTTAAAAGAGGAAACAATCTTTTACATTAGTACTGAAACCTCGTTTCTCTCCTAATAATGATGTCATTGCCCAGATAGGTAGCCAGGAATCAATGGAGTTCTTTACCAAAGTCTTCAACATTTACAGTAAGATGTTTCAGATACACTCTAACCTCCAAAAAGTTCATGTGTAAAATTGTTGGTCCAGAGGGTAGTGCTGTGGGAGGTTCAGAACCTTAAGAGATGTGGCCCAGTGAGAATTCCTAGGTCCTACAGGCTATAGCTTCACAATGTAGTTCTCACATGAGCATTTGAGTTCTCTTGGGAAAGTGAATCAGCAGACGTCAGCCTTGCCCGTTCTGTTCTCTTTTGTACTCTGCTCACTGGCTGAAGGTAGAACCACCCGCCCTGAGCTGTATTGCTGCCATTGTCTGCATCTCATCTGCCATGGGTCCTCACCACATCTGACCTGACCACATGCCATGTTCTTGAATCTTCTAAACTATGACATAAATAATATCCCTTCTTCATAAGAAGCATGTGCCAGGATTTATTTACAGGGATGACAAGCTGATGAACGCACTCTGCAAGGAGGGTCCTAAGCTAATTTAGGAACTGAAAAAATATATTTCAACTTATCTGTTACTATACAAAACAATTCCATATTAATTGATCATTTATTCCTTGAATAGTAACCTTTCTTCCTTCTTTATATGCTAATAATTTGTACTTTTTCTAAAATATAATAGAAAGATATTTATATTTCCTCTAGTATAGCTGATCAAATAAGCTATTTCTTATTTTTTTTATTAATTTATTCTTGTTATATCTCTATAGTTATCCCATCCCTTGTATCCTCCCATTCTCCCCTCCCTCCCATTGTCCCCTTATTCTCCTCCTTTATGACTGTTCCTCAGAGGGATTACCTCCCTCTGTATATGCTCATAGGGTATCAAGTCTCTTCTCGGTGACCTGCTGTCCTTCCTCTGAGTGCCACTAGGCTCCCCCGCCAGGGGACACGGTCAGATGTGAGGCACCAGAGTACATGAGAAAGTCAAATCCCTCTCTCCACTCAAGTGTGGAGATTGTCCTGTCCTTCTACATAGAACAAATGTAAATGATATAAACCCATCCCTTCCATTCTAAATAATGGATGGCAGCCTAACTCACCTCTAAGGACTCAGAAATCTCTGGGTGCTTCCACATCACTGGACAAGAGACGTGTCATGGAGAGAAAACAAATTGAACAAATGGGAGTCTTCAAGGTTCTCAATCCAAATACAGTGTCTTTAAACTTTTCCTTAAAAACATAAGAAGTGCACAGGTATGTGTTGTTAGTGCTTTCCCTGGGGTACTGGGTGGGGTCCAGACAAATAATTGTTCCTGTGTATTGCTTCCCGTCACTTTATGGTTGATGGCCCTTGTTGTCCTCTCTGCACAGTCTACTCTTCGGCATGTCTCTCACTAGCCCAGAAGTATGGAAGGAAAGGCAAAGTCAGTTACCTGAAAGTTACCTAGGTGTGGAGAAACAGTATTCCTCCCAGTCAGCCTGTCCATTTCTCTTGGCCTTGGCATACTTTTAGTTGTCAAGCCAAGTTGAAAGCTGGAAGAAAACTGGGGAATTTCAAGTCATTCTCCAGTGGAAACTGCTGAAAAGAACATCAACTTCTTGCCAAAGCTAATACTCTCACTGTTAAAGAAATTAAAATCCTAGTGGCTCTTCATTGATGTTTATAATCATATACACTGATGAAAAAAGCATTTGTTCACATGGGAAGACCTTGCTTGCATTAGGTCTTTAGGAAGGTGATTCAACACTGATGCTAAAAATATCTGGTTGGTGTTGCTAGAACCACAATGAAGGAGAGAAGTAAATGTGATGCATGAAATAATATTGTCTCTCATATCAGTATTAACAGTACTAACAGATAGCTCTATGTGCTGCATGGAACCCTAGCAGCATTCTTGCTTACCATAATGGGCAAACTCATCTTGTATGTTACCATAGCTAGGCACTCCATCTGCTACAGAGGAAAGTACAGCTCATTGTGAAATGACGCTCTCCTTGCCCTTCCCATTTAGGCCACAAAGAAACTGGAAGTTCAAACAGGGACAGCTTCACAGAGAAGGCGACTTCACACACACACACACACACAACACACACACATACACACACACACTCACACCCTGAAAACCACACCATAACCATCTTCATAGTGACCTGGGCCTGTGGTGCCCTAATTCCAGTAACAGCCTTGGCTTATGTCCACTCTGCCCAAGCCTCTCTCCCTAGACTGAGTGATCTGAGAAGTATGTGTGTCTTAAAAGAGACACAAGGAAAGACTATTTAACAACATAGCAGAGCCTTTAGCTATGTGAGTTTTGAAGAGATGAGCCAGGCTACAAAAAGAAAATAGTTCTTCCCAGTTCACAGGTAGCATGTTGGGAGGGTTCCCATGTTACAGATTAACCAAACTTTCCCTTACCATAACCCTGGCAAAAATATTAGTTCTGCATTTACTATTTATAGGTGTACCATATGTTCATTTGTGTGTCCAGTTTCTTGGTTCATGTATGCACATGAACTAATACTTAATATGGACAAGTTTTTACTTAAAAGACATGGATAATGTAATAATCTCAATGTGTGGAATGCTATACTCTAGACATTGTCCCTGACCTCTTGAGTTGTAAGCAGCTGTAATTGCCCAAAGGAGACATACACAGAACTGGGCACACTACTTTCTGCCAGCCATTATTTGCTCATGCCACTGTAATTAATCTAAATGAAACTCATTGGTTGAGCAAACTTCACTGGTTTGTTTGTTTGTTTGTGTGTTTGTTTCTGTTTCTGTCATAGATGTCCTATCTTGAGTAAGGAGACATTTGTTCATGTCTCCTCAACAAAGGGTCCTACAACACCTACTCAGTCTAGTATTACCCATAGACACAGTCTAATCAGGACCCAAACTAGATTGAGATAAATAGTTACCTTATTGTTTAGGCTGTAAAATAAATGCCAACACATTTTTGAGGAGATCAGTCAAGGTAATACATTATATACTGTAATTAATAGAAAAAAAATGGATGTCTACTCAATCTCTAAGTGACCACATCAGAATAAGTTGACATCATCCATGGCCAACGTATACACTCTATTTATTAAAATAGTGTAAAAGCAAGAGATACAACATGAAAATAATCACCCAATATCACTGGATCTTTTCATGTGCAAGTGGTCAAAATAGTTTCAATGAAATGGAGGAAAGCAGTTGGTAACCCCTATTACACTTATATCACACATCTTAATTCTGTGTCTGTTTCTTCCAGGATTCTTCTCTGACTATACCAAGGGCTCATTGAATTTCTTCAAGAAAAATAATTAAACTAGTTCGTTCCATAAACACTCATTGCCATTACCATAGTATAAGCTAGAGGTATTACTTTCCTTTATGTTTTATTTTGATAAGCACAAAATGAAACTTGAAGATGCCAAAAGTACACTCATATAAAACCGTAGCTAGTGTTCAAAGTGGTGAAGTAAGGTGGCCATATGAAGCGCCCACAGACTGGCTGGGTGGCTCCCTCTTCTGGTAGCTATATATTAAAAAGAAAAGGCGATGTGACTCTTTGGTGAACACAGGTTTAATCAGTCAAAAACATAACTGTCCTACTAATTATTGGCAATAGAACGTCATTAAGAAACCACACCTCCACACTGAGACATTAGGAGAGATTTAAAGGTAGGTCTGTAGTAACTGGACATATATTTTCTTCGTTTTAGTGAGAGGTGAGATTTTTCTAGGCTGGGAACACTTGAGAGGATTCCTTGACCACCGACCGCTCTTGTAGATAATTACAATTCAGATAGTATTTAAGGTGTCTGGAAGCACTGTATGTTTTGAGGGAATCTGCTTAAATACGACGATGATTTTTTTTCTAAATCTTTATGAAAAGTGAAGCTCATTTCTCCCTGAGGTTCTGTGTATTCAATTTTGTTTATTGCTGAACAGGGCTGAAGAGAAGTCAAGACAGTGGCTTATGGCTAAAATGAATTCTTAAAACACCTATTTGAAATTTTACTTCTATTTTTTATTATTATTATTATTATTATTATTATTATTATTATTATTATTATTATTATTTTATTATTTTTTTCTTTTTAGAGAACTGAGCTGTGAGACTGTGTTAGTTTCCCGACAGATAGACGAACATAGAATGTGGCAGAAGAGAGATAGGCACGTTCCTATGGATGCAGGCATCCTGCTAAGGAAATTAGTGATGAAGATTCTGATGTCTGCCTCAGCTGGACGTGTGCTGTGTGCTAGACCTGTGGGAACTAGAGGAGAAAGTCCTAAAATATCGAAGAGCAGAAGAAAGCAAGCTAACTCGCAGCCCTTAGCTTGGGTGAGTGAAGAATTTGTCAGAATGCTGCCCAACTCTTTGAAAACTCCTTTGTCTTCCGACCCACAGCAGCCATGTAAAATAGTGAGCACGCCGGTGCCCTCTAGAGGCTCCTGTTTGAAATTGTTGAGGTTTGAGGCTTGGGAGTATTTCATTACATGCTTTAGTTACAGGGAGGGAAAAATACTCCCCCTGGCATGGTCGGTGACCAGAGGTGCTAGACAATGTACCTTATTCAAAATTGGCCTGCATAGCATTTCTCTAAACAAATCAAGTCCTTCTTTCCACGTGTGAAGATATCTGTGCTGGTTAGTTGACTTACTAGTTCTGCACTGCTTGGTCATGGGGGTCTAGTTTGTAAGACCTCTTACACACTTCCTGGTCTTGTTTCCCCAAACCAAAAAGTATAAACAAGAAAAGCATAAACGCAAAATAATATGGCTTTTTGTACTTTAATACAAGCATTATTTTCAAATGTCACGTATAGAAATGAAATTAAACAAAGCATACAATGGAATGCTAGGGACAGATTTTAGAGCACTGTCCACGAAGGAACAGGTCACAGGGTTCGTCTGCAGTGTGTAAATATTCCTGTCTGTGAACTAAGGCAGCCTGCCAAGATGAAAGGACAGCAAATCGTAGGAAGAGTATGATATGAGAGTATGTCCTACGTCTAGGATGTTAAGGGAGGGCTGGGAAATTATAAGTTTACCAAGGCATTCTAAAGATCTCTCATTAATATGATAAAGTTTCAGATGACAGTTAAAAAATAGGACAGTTTGTAAAGTATAGTGAACTACATGTTAATGAAGAAAATAGAAATCGCACTAAAACCATTTCAAAAATGTTAATGTTGTCTTCAATCATGTTGACAACATTTCATTGAATATGTGATATTGAGTTAGAGTTTGATTTGGTAAAAAGTAACATAAAAATTAAAAGTGCAATAACATGTATTAAAATATTGGCTTATTTTATTTTATTTTTATTTGTTTATTTTTGCAGTCTTTCTACAAAGTGTTTCTCTGTGTAGTCTTCAGTGTCCTGCATTCACTTTGTGGACCATCCTGGCCTTGAACTTACAAAGATATGCCTGCCTCTTCCTCCCCAAATGCTAGGATACAGGCGTGCATAACCACACCCAGATGCATTTCATTTCTGTATAGAGAAAATATATCATCAATTTATCAACAGTTTCTCAAATATACTTTTGCTCACCGAAATTTTTCAGTAAATTATTTTAAGCAGATATGATAAGCTCATAAGTATTGACTAATAAGTATGTTTCTTTTTAGAGACTTTTAAAAAGTATCATGTTCAAATTTTTTAATAAATTTAAAATACTAAATTGATATCAGAGAGATGAAACATGATAAAAATTAATAGGAATAATTACTTTCACACAATGTTTAATTGCTACACATTCAGTAATCCAGTCGAAGCTTCCATAGATAGGGTTTTGATAAATGGCAACTTTTTGTTAACATTCTAATTCTGTTGTATCTGGAAGTCTATACTGGAAATGGAGCTAATGAAGCAACAATTGAGGATTTCAGTCTATGTGAGTGAAATATTAAGTTGTCAGAGGAAAAATATGGGAATTTCACACAAATTTATTAATGAAGCCACCAAATGAAACAGCTCACATTATTGCCAGTTAAATATCGAACAGTATGGAAACCAGTCTATTCTGCTAAACTTCATATTTAAAGCATGTACTTATTTTTATCATCATTAATACATTTTTATCTGACATGAACCCCAGAGTTTCCAATTTCACTTTAGATAGAGTTTTTCTTTGTTTATCTGTTTGTTTGT
Source organism: Acomys percivali (assembly GCA_907169655.1). Classification (NCBI taxonomy): domain Eukaryota; kingdom Metazoa; phylum Chordata; class Mammalia; order Rodentia; family Muridae; genus Acomys; species Acomys percivali. Next base: position 85,375,720 of record OU015743.1, on the reverse strand, counting down.
TTTGCCTTCTGTTAGTTGCGACAGGGTTGTCATGTAGTCCAGGTTGACTTTGTAGCTATGACTGGCTTTAAACATCTTGCCCCTACCTCCCATGTTCTGGAATTAAAGCTATGGACCAACAGTGCCAGAATGGATACATAATTGTAATATTTTATTGTTGTTTCTACTTTTCTTGGCTTGGATGACTCATCCCCAGTGCCTCTTGGAATCATTACAAAGTGATTATAACTTCACAAGGGCCTAACAGGAGGTTCCCAGTCACTGGGACTGGCCTGATGTAGAATTTTTGAAACTGCTGATGATCTTATCTTTATTTGGCTTTCTTACCATGAGAGGAGTAGGCCTTTTTCTCCCCAAACCATGGACTTTCAACATTCAAACTTTAAACCAAAATTAGTTTTTTCTTAATAAATTGACAATTTTAATTATTGTAATAGATAGCTAACACCTAATTTTTTAAATGCATATCAAAGTATGTTAATTTCTCTTCAATATTATGAAGAAGGTTCCAGGTTAATTTTTTATCATTATTGTTGTGAGATATTAATCATCAATAAAAACACATAAGCAGTATTCACTTGGTCAGTTCTCTTAAACTATCCCTACCTTCCTCATTCCTCAGCATGAGGCAATAATAAAACTTGAATTTTTTTCTAATCACTGTTGGAGCAAAAACCAACTAATAGTACATGTGATTTGAATACAAAACAGCTAATGTCACCATGGCAGAACAAAATCTGTGTATAAAAGGGCCCAATTTATTCAGAAACATAATTAAAAATAAGTACGTTTATTTATTTCTGACTATAATTTTTCTTATTTTACATAGTAATTGTATGTTGACAATACCAATGTAAATAAGAGCCACACAAAACTGTTTCACTTTTGTAAACAAGAGAGGATTTAAGCTGTATTATTATAGATTTTCCCCAATGGAAAATGTCTAACAAAGTACTTGAGAGATATATGTGACTTAATGTTTTTAGGCTGTGGTCTGTGGCCCCCCAATTGGGATGGTAACTATTAGTTATATAAACATTAAGTTTCATTTAGTTTAATTTGTATCTCCATAGTATTTAAATTTCAAAGCCTTATATTTGCTGTAGATAACCATGACACAGCAATTTATATTTATAAATCTTTAGTTACCAATGACAACACTAAAATCTATAAGTATTAACAAATCATTGATTGTATAAATCAACAACTGTTACTTTGGCTTTATGTGAAGAAATTTTTAACATCAAATGAAACTTGTTTTTTTAATTTTTATTTATTCTTCTCTCATATATTACAACCCTACTGGAGTTTTCCTTTCCGCCTCTCCTCCAAGTCTCTCTCACCAAAGCCCCCACGTCCTCCAGATCTCCTCTGCCTCAATTTTACTTCAGAAAAAAGACAATCTCCCAGAGATATCAAGAAAATAGCATAACAAGCTACAATAATACTAGACACAAACTCTCATATCAAAGCTGGATGACCCAACCCAATAGGAGCAAAAGAGTTCCAAGGACAGTAAATAGAGTCAGATGCACCCCCCCACTCCCACTGTTAGGAGTCACACAAAAACACCAAGATACACAGCCATAACATATATGCAGAGGACTCCCTGATTGCTGGATCAGTCTCTGTGAGCACCCTATGAACTCTGCTTAGCTGAAATTTTTTCAGCTGTGTTCTTGTGGTGTCTTTGTCCCTTTTGGCTTTTACAATCTCTCTTCTCATCTTCCACTGGATTCACAGAGTTCTAATTAATGTTTGGCTGTGAGTCTTAATGTTCAGATGAGAGCACCTGCCGTCATCACTTTCGTCATCACTTTCTGGATGAAGTCTCGCAATTACGCTAGGCTCCAGTTTAATACTACAGCAGAGTCTCACTAGGAATATCATTTATTTTGCCTATCTTGTTGACACAAATGTAGAAGAGAAAATAAGAAATCCAAAGCAGGAAGTTGTTAAATATGTTTTTTAAATGGCTGTGAATTATCATTAAAAATGACCATGAACTAACACATATGCAATACTGCGTCCTCTCCACTGCTTTGTCCCTCCTTTTCTTTCCATTCCCTCTCTCTCTCTCTCACTCCCTTTCTCTCCCTCTCCCCCCTGCCTTTCTCTCCCTCTCCTCTTTTCCCTTCCCCACTTCCCACATTGAAAGGATCCAAGTCACTGTGAACAGCCTCCTCTATCATGCGCAGAGGAAGGTTGGCTTTAATCCAGAGCAACCAAGAAAAGTCTGTCTTGGTTCGCTCTGCTAATACAGGGCGCATCCTGCTGCTGTAGGCAGAGGAATAAGGAGAGCACTTGGAATGGAGCCACACCGCCCAGTATGCTTTCACCACTGCTACCCTAATCAGAGTCATTACATCCCTTTGATGTACTATAAAGGCACGCCGTTGGCAAGAAACTCTGGCATATCTTTTTATGTTCTGAATACTATACTTTCTTACATAAAATTGTTACCATCTGCTTACTTTACCGGTGTTAGGTGATATAATCGTGTGAATGAAAGACCTGCTTTTAAAAGCTTTGAAACCTGCACTACATTTTTTCAGTTGTTATCTCTACCCAGTAAGCTCATGAAGCTGTGTTCCAAGATTTTGCTGTTTCAAATTAAATCAAATGATAACTAGCTTCAAATTTAGGGAATTTTTCCCTTAAAGTAAAAAAAGTTTGTAACTAATAATAATAATAATACTTATTCTTGGAATACTTATTATTATTATTATTATTATTATTATTATTATTATTATTATTATTATTATTAT
>OU015743.1:85354132-85372942 GCA_907169655.1 Acomys percivali | reverse complement strand
ATTATTATTATTATTATTATTATTATTATTATTATTATTATTATTATATTATGTCTATATACATGCATAATGTATGTGTGTGCTATTGTACAGGGAGAATTATGTGAAGTCAGTTTTTTTCTTCTATTTTTATTCAAATTCTGGGATCCTAACTCAAGTTGCCATGCTTAAGCAGAGAGCTTTACCCATCTAGCAATCTTGCCAGCCCCTCCTAACAGTAGCTACTCAACAGGACACTCCTCTCCACCCTGGAGTCTCCAGTTCCATCTTCACAATGCTCAAGCTTCTCCACTTTTCTTTCTCTCCCATCTGACCACCACATGACCACATATTCATACATTATGGTGGTCCCCGCTGCAGGCTGGCCAAGCAGCTGGTGTGGGGAGGTGTTGCTGGGTGACATCCTCCAACAGTGTTGCCTGGCCAGGGAGTATCTATGGCCCACTTGTGCCATATGCTGAAGGGCAGGTCTGTGGGTGGCGTGGAGGTCCACAGGTCTCTGTCTTCCTTCTCCTGTGCTGCACTGCTTAGATTTGATTTGACTTCATTTCATTTCATTTTTATGAGTTCCAGGCATAAGACAGCTTTGGCCATCAAGACAAGCATCAAGCTAGGATGAACAAAGGACTGCCATGTGCTCTGGCCCTAACTGACATAAGAACCACACCACTAGCAAGGTATCTCTTTGTTCACTACCAGGGGTGGAAATATATTAAGTTTAGGTAAATATGCAAACTAAAAACCCATTTTCAGAGAAGTAAGAGAGTTTGAATTTGAATGAAGAGGTAGAATGTTAGAAAGTAGCCATGGGAAAAACTGAGATAGTTATCCTAAATCTCCCGCAGTCCCACAGAAAACACCAACTGATTTTAAATGATCTCAAAGCCAACATATGGTGCATGCCTTTAATCCCAGCACTTGGGGAGGCAGAGACAAGTGGAACTCTGTGAGTTCAAGGCCAGCCTAGTGTACAAAGTGAGTCCAGCAGAGGCAAAGCTACACAGACCAACGCTGTCTTGAAAAAAAAAAAACAAAATTAATAAAATGGTCTTGAAATGAATAAAATGAACATTAAAAGAATAAACATTTTTATCTTATTTTAAGCGGTGCATGGAAAAATAAGGAAAATGTTTCTCTGAAAGACTAGACAAAGAAAATATAAACAAAAGTATGCAAAGGAAAATGAAAAATGGGGAGGAGAGAACAACAGGTTGAGACCGGGCTTGAGCGCAGGTGGATCAGTGAACAGGCTGGACCAGCATGCAGGCCAGAGACACTTAAGGACCTGTCCCGTGGAACGGATACCGGAAGGTTCACTCTTTTTTCCTTTTAACCTTTTTTCCCTCTTGTGTAAGCTAGTTGGTTGTATAATAAAGTTTAATTGTTAAGAAAAAATTACAAATAATAAGTAAAAAATATTGATAATTTGAGACTCAAATTTTAACAAATTAAATTCAATAATACATTAAAATAATTGTCCAGAATACCCAAGAAAAATATGTTTTAATTATGCAATAGGATTGAACACTAGGTCATCTTTAATTTAAAAGTCACTGAGGAAATAAAAATTAAAGGATAGATTAAGAAATAATATTTCAAACAGCCAAGATTGTGTTTCAGAATTTTGGTAAGTGTGATAATCAAGATATCATAATTGCTGGGGTAAACACCCCACTCCACTTTATGGCTCAAGAAATTTAGAGTTATATTACTGCTCCTGTCTCCTTCTTGTTTTTCTGAGTTGCCACCAGAATCAACTATTAAATTCTTCTCCCACATTCTAGGCTTCTCCTGGCCACATACCAAAACTCTCCCAAATTCCTTCCCACACCAGTTCCAAAGGGCTCAGAACTACTAAGCCAAGTCTTTCACACACTGTCCAGCATCTCTGGTACCACTTTTCTCTTCTGTTATCTCCTCTCACTGTTGTGAGAAATACCTAACAACTACAACATAAGGGAAGAGGATTCTAGTTGCTTTATGATTTCAGAGGTGTAGTTCATCATAGCAGGTGGAGGGGGGCCGGTTACGGTGGAGTAGAGCAGTTCATAGCATGGATAGCATGGATACCAGGATGCAGAAAAGGGGAATACAGAATAGGGTCAGAACAAAAACAAATTCTCTAAATACCTTGTGATGTCTTCCAACTAGGGCCGGCTTCCTTTCCTTAAATGTCCTCGTAGAAATAGCCAGAGTGCCCAACACCCTAGGCATCCCTATGTTCTATAAAGTTGACAATAAAAACAAGCCATCATAAAAAATATACTATCATTTATTTTCTCTTTGTCAGACCCCCCTCATTTGTATATGTAAATGAGCATAATAACATCACCACAGACACATATGTCCTGCTTTTCTTATCCAGTCCACCTATCCTGAGGTCCTGATACAGCTTTCCTGTACAGAAGCAGAAGAATGCTTATATCCAGATCCATCTGGCTTGTTTTCTATGTCTTAGACAGACTTTTCTTATTATACTGTGACTACTTTAGAATTTCAAACCCTTGAGAATCATGGGTTTTCAGTGATTTTGATCTTTCAGGACTTCAACATTTAGGATTGGTGGTTGTTAAGCTTTGCTTAGAATTATGTTAAGCAATAGCTATTTCATTGTACCATTATTCAATTTATTTTATTTTTACTTTTATTTGAGATGGGGATATTGATATATAAGCAAAGATAGACTCAAACTGAATATGTTCTTGCCTCAGCTTCCCAAGTGCTGGGATTATAACACACCTGTCTTATTTATGATGGACTTCTTTTTATTTGTTAAATTTTATTCCTCAGATTACACCCAAATTGTCATCCCTTCACTTTTATTTTCCTGTTCCTCTCTCCCACCCTCTTTTACCCTATTCGTCTCTCTTAGACTTGTGACAGAAGGGGACCTCCTCCCCTACCATACAATCACAGCCTATCAGGGCTCATCCTGTTAGTCTGCTTCCCCTTCCTCTGAGTGCCACCAGACCTCCCCAACAAGGAGAAGTGGTCAAATAGGCGGAACCAGAGTTCATGTCAGAGGCAGTCCATATTGCTCTCCACACAACTGAGGAGAATGCTCTGTCCATTGGCTAGATCTTAATAGGGCAGTCTAGTTTACTGCATGCATTGTCCTTGGTTGGTACAGGAGTTTGTGCAAGACCTCTGGGCCCAGATCTGCCAGCCTTGATGGTCTTCCTGTAGGGTTCCTGGGTCCTCTGGATCCTTCTATCTCCCCATTCTCCCATACCACTCTCACCTGGAGTCCCAGTAGCAAGTCCCAGAATCTGTCCAAACCCCCTGCTGAGTGAATACTCTCAGAGGACATCCCTGTTGGGCTTATATCCAATTATGAATGAGTATATACCCTGTGTATCTTTCTGGGTCTAGGTTACCTCACTAAAAATGATCATTTCTAGTTCCATCCGTTTACCTGCAAATTTCAAGATTCTCTTGTTTTTAATAGCTGAGTAGTATTCCATCATGTGAATGAACCACAGTTTTGTTACCATTCTTTGACTGAGAACATGTAGGTTGTTTTCAGATTCTGGCTATTACGAATAAGGCTGCTATGAATATAGTTGAGCAAATGTCCTTGTTGTGTGGTTGAGCATCTTTTGGGTATTCCACTCCAAGGAGTGGAATAGCTGGGTCTTGAGGTAGCCCTATTTTGAATTTTCTGAGAAAATGCCGGATTGATTTCCAGAGTGGTTGTACAAGTTTGCACTCCCTCCACCAAAGAAGGAGTTTTTCCCTTTCTTTACATCCTTGCCACCATGTGCCTAGAAGCCAGAACTGAAACAGATCCTGGAGGAAAGCTGCTCACTTTTCTCAGAGTGCTCAATCTGCTTCCTTATACAACTTAGGAACACCTGCCAGGAGTAGCACCGCTGACAATGGACTGTGTCCTGTCACATCAGTAATTTTAAAGAATGCACCATTGGCTTGCTCACAGGCCAATCTTAAGAAACATTTTCTCAATTGATAGTCTTTTTTTCCCCTAGCATTCATCAGGTTACTATAAAGCATTCTAGCACAGGATATAATTTTTTAAAAGTTTTCTGGGGGCCAGGTAGCAATGCTTTCTCAAATTGCATTCAGCTATAAAATATAAAATTATATTAATAAGTCCTGATGTTATTTAGTTAATGCTGTATTTCTTTGCAGCATCCAATATTAAGTCCATTTATGATTATTTCCCATTAATGAATATTACTACTGAGGCATCAGGGTTAAGAGAAATACTACCCACGGAAATGTGACATAATATTTCCTCTATAATAAGACCCAAGTGGAAAGATTCATTCATTCATTTATTAATTTTCAGTCATTCTAGAAGGCCTGACAGAGAAGTATTTGATAATAAAATATTAGGTTATGTAGCATTTTCAGTAACTGACAGCATAAATCAAGAAAGAGTACATCTACTGATTAGGCATCGACTAGTAAGCGTGAACAACATGAGTGTAGTAGATGTCATTGAGATAAGATTCTTGCAAAGGAAGCCAATGATGAACATAAAAACATTGGTAAAAAATGAACTAAACGAACTTCAGGCATTATCAACCCTAGGGAAAGTTCCCAACTATGCATGGAGAAACTTTGGAAGAACTAAAGAATAACTAAGAGAAGAGAGGCCAGACCAGAAGAGAGGCTGTGGGCATTTGTAAGAACTTGAATTTTTCTTTGAATTAAATGAAGGAAAGTTGCAGCATTTTGAAAGGACATGATGGCCTTCGATGTTGAAAAGATATACTCAGTTATTTCATCAATGAGAACCATAAATAGACACGGGTAACAGCTCATGGGTGGGGAAGGAAACAATTGCCGTAAAACCATGCCATGGCTGATGGGAGCCTGGACAAGGTTAGCAAGAGCAGTGATGATGAGAGATGGTGGGTTTAGGGTATATTACAATGATGGTGCCAGCAGGTTTCCCCAGAAGTTTGGATATGAGATTTGAAAGCAAGGGGAATTAAAAAGAACTCTCTGGTTTGTGCCCTGAGCAGCTTCCATAGTGGAGGTCACTGAGATTGGGAAAGTGAAAAGCAAATCAGTTTGTGGGGCAGGTTTTGCTGGCTTAGAGTAGTTCTAAACATCAGATAAAAATTGAAAGGAAAAAAAAAAAAGGTTGCATAAATAAGTTCCAAGGAAAGTAAAGAACTGTAGAGTGTGTAAATAAATTTTGAGTTTGTTTGAGATGCCAGTTGAAACCATGCAGGTTTGATGAGACCAGCTGAAGTAGGCCAGAGTCTGGATAAACACCGAGTTCTCTGAACACACTGTAGTAAGTGATTCTACAGCATTTGGTGCCACCTAGATCATGGCTTGGTAAAATTTTTGTGTAAACAATGTTTTTTTTCACTGGGGAAATGTTTACATGACTCTAGGTACATGAGTGTATAAAGTAGGCATACAAGTTAAACATTTGGTGGTCATAAGTTATTTAAAAACAATTCTTTGGTAAGCATATGATTTCACTGTCCATTAAAGAGAAAGAAACTTTGTATATTAGTAAAATTGTTGTTATTTTTTATTTAAATAACTAGACTTAGCTGAAAATTTTATAGTGAAGGACATAGAGCATCTTCAAAGTTTTTCAGAGTTGATCCAAATATTGATTTTATAATTCTCATTGTAGAGAATGAAGTTCCTCAAAAATTATGAAATTTTCTTTCTGGCCCCATCAACACTATTTCCTTTTTTCATTTCTCAGGAATTCCACAACTCTGGCAAGGAACCCTAAATGTATGACTTTTTGTTTATTTGTTTCTGAGATTGTAATTTAAGTATATTCTTATCTAATCTTTCTTACCTTCAAACCTTTCCAAACGCTTCCATATATCCCCTCCCTGGTCTCTTTCAAATTCATGGCCTTTTCATTGATTAACTGTTATTGCATGCATATGCATACTTGTGTATGCATATCCACGTTCCTGAATACACTACCTGTTGAGTCCATATGGTGTTACTTTTTATGTATGTTTATAGGACCAACCATCTGGCACTGAGCAGCTATGCTCTTCCCTGGGGAAGACCACTTCTCACACTCCTGGTTTGCCCAGTTCCCTGTGCCTCTTTGGGTACAGTTGAGATTTTTTTCATTTATATCTTACAGTGTTGTCAGTGCTGTACAGGTGGTATTGTTGCATCACAGAAAAATCTGTTTGCTTGGTCCTGTACTGCACATATCTTTCAGCAAGAAGCTCTGCTCAGATACTGTATTTGGCAACTTTGCATGTTGGAGTAACTGTGCTAGTACCTAAACACACGTATGTTTAAGACACACGGATGAAGTGCTTTTCTGGGCTTTGAGCAAATCCTGGACTTCCTTTCATATGTCTTCTAGTAATGGCTTATATATGCAAATATCCCTGGATTTGCTTCTTTTACACATGTTACATGTAATAAAAAGTGTTTATCGCCTCCTTGGCCCTGGCTTCTTTTACTTGAAAGAATGAATGTTCAAGGTTTATTTGCAATGTACACTGTTTCAAACTTTGTTTTTGTTAATATTTTTATCATAATGTTCCCGTATGGATTATAAACCACCACCAGACAAGGGCTCACTGTGTAGACTAGTTTGGTATTAAACTTACAGATCTACCTGCCTCAGCTTAAAATGTCCTTATGCAAAATGTTTTGGAAAATGCAGTTTGATTGTGCTAGGGTTAATATTGTGTGGTGAAATTCTAGGCATTTGAGATATTACTTCAGGTTTATATCTAACTACCAAATCTTCCAAAAGTAGTTTTATTTTGTTATGCCAAAAACAGTGATGAGAATCCAGTAGCTCTAAAGCACTGTGCCTGTGTTCAGCCTCACTGCTTTTTGTAACCTCACCCTCTGGTTGAGGTGCAATGCCATCCACTATGGCTTCTTTCCTTGAAGAGCATAAATGACACTGGCCACTTACATTTTTGGGATTCTTAATATGTCTTTTTCTGTGGAGTGAGCAGTCTCCTCCAAGCCACTGCTCCCTGAAGCCTTTCTCTCTGTCTATCTGCTCAAAACTGCAACACCATCCATCCCTGGTCTCTTCCAACTGCTACATTCCACAGGCCAACACAGCATGCCATGTCATGCTCTCTCTGTGCTCTTATTTATATCTTCAGACCCCTATACCACGCCCCTCTCTGTGCTGCACAAGGAAGGCCTTAACATCTGGCAAAAGCCACACCCCTCAGACAATTAGCAGTTATGGACAAGCTAAAGCTCAAACTAAAATCCCACACATGGGATTAAACCAAAAACATACTTACATAACATAACTGCATTTACCAAGAAACCAAAACCTCCATTACAACTGAACACGTTCTCTTACATAGTGGCCTCACAAGTCAGCTCTTCTAGAGGAAAGTGATTAAAAAACAAGCAAGAGTCCTGATCTAAGACATCCCTAGCTCCCTTTACTAGGGGACCCATGTAAAGATCAAGCTGCCTAACATGTATCTGTCTGTGGCAGAAATAAGGACATTTTTCCCAGTGGCTGTTCTGCCACATTTGAAGCCATCTCCATAAGGAGATTCATGGGTGCTCATCATCTTCTTTGAGGCAGGCTGGGTGTTGCCAGGAATTAACCTGTCTTGTTGTCAAACATCTTTAAACTTATAAAAACATCTTTAAATGCCATATTCTGTAGGTCTCTGAGGCTTTTGAGGACCTTACCTATTTTATCATATCTATCCATAGAATCATATTTATCTGTTAAACATAGGATGTATATTCTTATAATAAAAATAGACTTGTAATTGACATAACCATGGTTTTGTCAACTATCAATTAACTTGTATTACTTAATTATCCTAAGCAGCTTGCAATAGCACTTCCAAAGTATTAGCAGGAAGCATTGTATTATAGTTGAGTTGTATGGGTACAATATTTCATATTAGAGTATAAAACTGTTACGTGATCTTGATCATATCTATTAAAAATCATCCATTTCTTTAGATTCCCAGTTTGGTGGTGTATAAGCTTTTGATGTAAGACTTAATGATTCCTTGGATTCCATTGGTGTCTGTTGTTATGTCCCCTGTTTCATTTCTGACACTTTCCCACTGTCTTTTAGTTAGTTTGTCTAAGGGTTTATCTATTCTGTTGACTTTTCAAAGAACCGCATCTTGGTTTTGTTGCTTCTTTGTATTGTCCTCTTTGTTTCTAATTTATTGATTTCAGACTTGAGTTTGATATATCCTGCCATCTACTCTTCTTGGATGTGTTTGTCTTTGTTCTAGAACTTTCAGATGTGTTTTTAAATTGCTACTTTGAGATGTCTCCAATTTCTTTATGAAGGTTCTTAGTGCCTTTTCTTCAAGCACTATTTTCATTGTGTCCCATACATTTGGGTATTTTGTACCTTTGTGTTCAATGAATTCTAAAAAGTCTATAATTTCTTTCTTTAATTCCTCCCTGACCCAGTGATCATTGAATAGAGTACTGCTCAGCTTCCGTAAGTTTGTAGGTATTCTGTTGTTTCTAATGTAGTTGAAGTCCAGCTTTAATCCATGGTGTCCTGATAGAAGACAAGTTGTTTTTGCAATTTTCTTGTATTTGTTGAGACTTGCTTTGTGAGCAAGTATGGGTCAATTTTGAAGAAGTTTTGGGGAGGTGCTGAGAAGAAAGTGTATTCCTTTGTGTTTGAATGGAATGTGTTATAGCTATCTTACAGGTCCATTTGATTCTCAACGTTGGCTAGTTCTACGCTTTCTCTGTTTAGTTTCTGTCTCAATGATCTCTCCATTGGCAAGAGAGGGTGTTGAAGGCTCCTACTATTAATATCTGGGGTATGATGTGTGATTTTTAAGCTTTGGCAAATGTTTCTTTTATGAATATGGGTGATCTTGCATTTGAGCTATATATGTTCAGAATTAAGCCATCATGATGTTGGAGGTTTTTTCCCCCTTTCTTTCTTTGATGAGTAGGAAGTGCCCTTCTACAGCTCTGTTGTTTATTGTTGGTTGAAAGTCTATTTTATTAGATATTATAATAGCTAATCCAGCTTGCTTCTTGTATCTATTTGCTCGGAAAACCTTTTTCCAGCCCTTTATTCTGAAGTAATGTTTGTCTTTGTTGCTTAGGTGTGTTTCTTGGATGCAGCAAAATAATGGATCATGTTTCCACAAACATTTTATTAGCTGTGTCTTTTTATTGGTGAATGGAGATCATTGATGTTGAGATATATCAATGACCAAAGATTGTTAATTCCTGTTATTTTGATATTAGTTGTGGTAGTCTTTGTGTGTGTGCTTTCCTTCTTTTGTTTTTGCTGCTGTGGAATTATTAATTTCCTGAGTTTTCTTGGATGTAATTACTCTCATTAGGATGGAATTTTCTTTCTAGTATTTTCTGTAAGGCTAGATTTGTGGATAGGTATTGCTTATATTTGCTTTTTATTGGAACATCTTGTTTTATCCAATAGTAGTTTGGGCTGACATTTGTCATTTCATATGGTTTGCAAGATGTTCAGGCTTTTCTGCTTTTAGAGTCTCTGTTGAGAAATCAGGTATAATTTTTATAGTTTTATATGTTACTTTGCCTTTTTCCTTTGCAACTTGTAAAATTCTTTCTTTGTCATGTACCTTTAGTGTTTTGATTATTATGTATGAGAGGATTTTCTTTACTGGTCCAGTCTAATTGGTGTTCTATATGCTTCTTATATGTTTATAGACATCTTTTTTCTTCAGGTTGGGGAATTTTTTTCTATAATTTTGATGAAAATATTTTCAGCCCTCAGGAATGCATGTAAGGGTGAGGTTCATTAGAAGGAGGGCACAGGGAGCTGAGCACAGTTTATTGCTGCTGTGTTTGCCCTGCATACTGGTATAAGGAGGGGGCTGGCTCACAGAGACCTGTAGTACCCAATTGACTGGGAAGGGCCTCCAGGGATCAAGGTGCTGGACTGAGAATGGAGTCCAGCCTGTGTTTCAATCCACAGAAACCATACAAACAAACTTATTTGGTCCTATAATGTACTTTCACTTATCAATGAGTGAAAACTCAAGAATTAATATAGAAAACAAGATAAGTTAATCCCCACTATCAGGCTGAGTGACAGAAGTATATAAATAGCATATACTGGTTGCCACTCCTATAAAATTTTACTTAAAATTCAATTTAGAGGGAATATGGTCAAAAGATTTTGGGGGGATTAAAAAATCAACAAAACTACTGGAAAAAAGAAAATGTCCCTGCACTTTTAGGCAGTTCTGTATCTCAGTTGAAATAGGGTTGCTGACAAGTCAACACTTCACAAATGTAGTTATTATTACCAAAAATATATAATTATTGAAAGTAAATCTTACATCAGATGAAACTGAGCTTAAACTGTAATTAATCCTATGAATACCAAATCAGTTAGGGAGAGCACACTGTCTGAATTAATCAAATAAGAAAAATAAGGTAGAGAAATAATAGATAAATGGAAAGATGTTTACAAATCAGATATAGTAAAACAATTTTAATTCAAAGCAGATTACAAATAGACATTCCCTATAAAATGCTTTCAATGAATATCTCAGTATTTTATAAGAATCTGGGAAAGCTTCTTATATTTTCAACTAAGAGTAAATTATTCACCTTTCTTGGGATGTTGCATTATTTTATAAAATGTCCAACAAGAAAATAAAATAATACAGACTACATTTTGTGACTCTGGGTCACTGCTATATGTCATCTCTCAAGCTGATTAAGACTGTATTGAAATGTTAGCACATATGAAGATATATTTAATGCCTCTTAAAATAGTCTCTAACCCAAGACTGACTATTTACAATTCTAGCCTATATTCGTATCTTTTCATAAAAATAAGTTCATATTCTAATACTGGCCAGTCGGACTGCATTATTAGTAACATACAATTTTTCACCGTAATCTTCATTCAAGATGATCTCATCTTGTACAATATGAAGGCACATGACTGTAGTTCTAGTACTTTGGAAGTAGAGTCAAGACGATCAGGAGTTCAAGGTCATACTCACTTCTCTAGCAGGCTGCCTGGTCTCTAAAAGATGTTGTTCTAATTAGCCTAGGGATGAGTATTCTAACTGGCTGATTACCTAAAGTGTCGATCCCTGAAACTCTATCCACAAAACAATAAAAATAGGCTCAATAGCATATACACAAATATAAATAGACTATACATATATGCATGCGCGCATACATACATACACATATACATACAAACATATACATATGTACATACATACATACAAACCATACATATTAGTATGTGTAATAATGATAATCAGAGAAGGAAAGGCTCAATCTGAAAATGAGGAAAGACATGAAAGGAAGTGGAGGGAAGAGTCTTGGGTGTGGCTAGTGAGAAAAAAATAGGTGGAAACATATAACTATTCAATTTAAAATGTTAAGCATATAATAAATACATTTTAAAATAACACGTGTGATTTTGAAATTGTATACTTTTGTTTTCTTTTTCATGACAAATGAATAGTAATCATTATAGTCAGAATTAATGTCCATAAACATAAGTCTTTGATCACCAAATAAATTTAGTAGTCCTTTTTTATCAAAGGAACTTTCATTTGGCTCACAGAGCAACGTACTAGTGTGAATTGATCTGCATGTGAACACTGAGAATATTTTGGATACATCTAAAATCCAATAGATGGCAGTGAGATACAGAACATGTACTGAAGCCTGAGTCCTTCTGACTGTTTCCCCTGGTAAACTGCCAGTCTACTATCATTTAACAGCTGCTGTGAACTAGTAAATCTCACCAGAATGATATATTTTTTAATATATAGTAAAGTTCTGAGTAAGAAATGCTCCAAATTATGTCCCTAAGGTGCTGCAACTGTGTGGGATGCTAGCTTCCCTGGGGGTCACATGAACAAGTCTGGGTAATCACCAAGACTCCCCACTGCCTCTGTGGATTCTGAACCCAGCTTACAGCTGTACTTTCTAGAGAGACTTTTCCTATTTTCAGATAATGCATGAAAATGTGAAGGAGTGAAAAGGAGAATACACTGCAGATGGCAGGGGAAAGGTTAAGCCACGGAGGAACACTTAAACTCCCCTGCTACAGACGTGTGGTGAGAGAGAATCTCGTAGAAGTTAATGGTATGGCAGGACAAAGCTGCCTTCCTCATGGCAGCTAAACGTTACAGAGTAAATAAGAAGGGAGAGAAAATGCCAGGTGACAGGGAGTATCTCCCAGGAGCTTTTGGCCAGGGGTCCATTCTTTTTTTTTTTATTAATTTATTCTTGTTACATCTCAATGGTTATCCCATCCCTTGTATCCTCCCATTCTCTCCTCCCTCCCATTTTCCCCTTATTCCCCTCCCCTATGACTGTTCCTGAGAGGGATTACCTCCCCCTGTATATGCTCATAGGGTATCAAGTCTCTTCTCGGTGACCTGCTGTCCTTCCTCTCAGTGCCACCAGGTCTCCCCCTCCAGGGGACATAGTCAAAGGTGAGGCACCAGAGTACATGAGAAAGTCATATCCCACTCTCCACTCAAGTGTGGAGACTGTCCTGTCCATTGGCTAGATCTGGGTAGGGGTTTAAATTTTACCACCTCTATTGTCCTTGGCTAGTGCCTTAGTTTGAGCGGGACCCCTTGGCCCAAATTTGCCTATCATAATGTTCTACTTGTAGGTTTCTAGGACCCACTGGATCCTTCTACATTGCTATTCTCCCATGCTTCTCTCATCTAGAGTCCCAATAGGATGTCCTCCCCTCTGTCCCAGTTTCCTGGTAAGGGAAGGCTTTCCGGGGACATGCCCATTGGGCTAGTATGCAGATATAAGTGAGTATATACCATTTTTGTCTTTCTGCTTCTGGGTTAACTCACTCATTATGATCATTTCTAGCTCAATCTATTTATTCACAAATTTCGGGAATTCTTTGTTTTTAATAGCTGAGTAGTATTCCATTGTGTATATGTACCACAGTTTCTTTATCCATTCTTCCACTGAGGGACATTTAGGGTCCATTCTTTTCAGTAAGGTCTTCATTCCTAAGTTTTACTTCCTCCCAATAGCCCACCAAGATAATGAGATTAGTACACTGACAAATGAAAACTTCATGATACTAGCAGCTCCTTGAGGGCCCACCTCTGAATCATTGCATTGGGAACCAAGCCTTTCAAACACGAGATTATGGGAAGCATTTCTGATCCAAATCAAAATAAGAAGGATGGAAGTATTACACTATCTGCAATGAGTTATAAGAATCCAGACTCTGGAACAAGTGATGATCACAAGCATCTTGTTCACCTGTCATAGTCTTCTTTGAAGTCTGTCATAAAATAATAGCTCCAGTCAGTTGTTCAGTTATAGGAAGATAGTTGTCTAATTTATCTGAAAACAAGACATAATCATTGAAGTCATGGGCTTCCATTAAGCAAGCCAACTTGGTTAGATGCCAGTGTGTATATACCATATCGTGATGACTGAAACATTGCTTAGAAGGTGTCATAAGTGGCTATTGACATGGTATTTGAGTTGTGGTGTCTGTAACAACTGTTTATTGTCATATTTTTTTCTTCAGAGACAATTTTCTTATCTACATAAATAGACCAGGTAT
Source organism: Acomys percivali (assembly GCA_907169655.1). Classification (NCBI taxonomy): domain Eukaryota; kingdom Metazoa; phylum Chordata; class Mammalia; order Rodentia; family Muridae; genus Acomys; species Acomys percivali. Next base: position 85,359,411 of record OU015743.1, on the reverse strand, counting down.
TAGGACAGAAATTCAGTTTGACGATTGTTCTGGTTTGGGTATAAGCTTTTCACTCCACGGGTTTAGGCACTGGACTCCATCTCCACTGCTGGGTTACTATTTGAGATGTGATGGAAACTTTAGAACGTGAAAATGACCTGCAGATCACTGAGAACAGATTCCCAGAAGTATGCTGTCTCTCATCCCTCCCTGACTTCCTCTATGTGTTTCCTATCTGTCCTGAGGTAAAAGCCATCCTTTGCCACAGATGACTACTACTTGTTATGACCAACCTTTTGAGACCAAGTGACCATGGCTAAACCTCTGAAACTGAGAACCAGACAACAAAAAAACTCATCCCTTTGAACAATGTTTCTCAGATAAATGGTTACAAGGACACAGATGCCAAGGGGAAGTTTATCCTAGGAGCAAGCTTATACAAAGATAGCTTCTTGGTCCTATTCATATTGAGAATTAGACTCACCACGTAGTATGTCCGGGAGATGATTTCTATGCCACTGCCTTACCAAATTAGGTGGGAGGAACACAAGCTGAGTCTTCAAGTCTTTTCTTTGCTCATAGCATAGCATCATAAGTCAGCTCATAGAGCTCTTTCTGTGATCCTACTCTCAAATTTCTCCATAATCCATCCATCCTTATAGATAATACGGTAAGGCTCTCTGGATGTATCCTTGGACCCTGCATCCACCCTTTAGTGCATCATACAGAAAGAACACTCCTGTGGACTACAGCCCTGCCTTTCCCTCTGCAGATGATAATGAGCATCTGCTGGAACTGAGCAGTACTTCTATGCAACTTGAGCAGACCAACCATGTGGTTTTTATTCTTATTGCTGACAGGCTCCTGAACTTTGATTTTTCTAAAGCAAATCCATAGAGGGGAGTGATGAAAAGAATTCTGCCCAGGTTGCCAGTTAGAGCATCAGTTATGGCTGCTCTCCAAGGTTCTTACTAACAAGGACCATACTGTCCTGTTGGACTTCCCCTAGTGCTGATTGCAACTCCTGGCTCAGACTAGGGCCAAGGCTCAAATCCACAACCTGTACTTAATAGAACTTCACTAATTTGTTTCCCTTGTCTGTCTACCCCTGAGGCTGTTTCCAGTTATCCTCTCAAGGGGCAGGGCTTTCCTGTCTCTGTGGCAAAATTTATTAAAATTTTAAATTGCAATTAAATGCGTAAATACATACACACAGCATAATTTTAATATAAAAACTCATACGAATTAGGTGGTACTACTTGGAGATAAATGACTTTGGTGTTAACTACTCTGAAGACTGAGCTCCTAGAATCATTAACACCTTAGCCATCATGTTCACATTCCTTCACTACTGACATCTTTTTTTTTAATTGAAAAATAAAATCATTCATATTACATCTCAATTGCTATCCCATCCTATGCATCCTCCCATTCTTCCCTCCCTCCTGCTTTCACTCCATTCCCCTTCCCTATGACTGTGACTGAGGGGGACCTCCTCCCCTTGAATATGATGCTAAGGTATTAAGTTTCTTCTTGGTAGTCTGCTATCCTTCCTCCGAGTACCATTGGGCCTCCCCATCAAGGGGACATGACTAAATATGGGGCACCAGAGTTCATGTTAAGTCAGTCCCTAGTCTCCACTTAACTGTAGAGAATGTTCTGTCCCTTGGCTAGATCTGGGTAGGGGTTTGATGATGACTGTATATATTGTCCTTGAGTGATGAGGTAGATTGAGCAGAACCCCTAGGCCCAGATCCGCCCATCATAGTGTTCTTGTAGGTTTCTAGGACCCTCTGGATCCATCTATCTCCCTATCTCCTGTATTTCTCTCACCTTAGGATGTACTCACCTCTATCCCACTTTCCCAGTAAATGAAGACTTTGATGAGACATGCTCCTTGGCCTAGTGTTCAGTTATAAGTGAGTATATACTATCTGAGTCTCTTTGCTTCTGGGTTAGCTCACTTATTACCATCATTTCTAGTTCAATCCATTTGTCCACAAATTTTGGAAAGTCCTTGTTTTTAATAGCTACATAGTATTCCATAGTGTAAATGTACCACAGTTTCTTTATCCATTCTTCTACTGTTCTGGCTATTATGAATAAGGCTGCTATGAATGTGGTTGAACATATGTCCCTGTTGTATGCTGGAGCACCTTCTGGGTATATTCCAAGGAGTGGAAGAGCTGGGTCTTGAGGAAACCCTATTCCCAGTTTTCTGAGACAGCATCAGATAGATTGCAAAGTGGCTGTACTAGTTTGCATTCCCACCAGCAATGAAGGAGTGTTCCTCTCTCTCCACATCCTCACCAACATGTGGTGTCACTTGAATTTTTGATCTTGGCCATTCTGATGGAAGTAAGATGTAATCTCAGAGCATTTTGATTTGCATTTCTCTGATGACTAAAGACACTGAGCATTTCTTTAAGCGTTTCTCAGCCATTTGGTATTCCTCTGTTGAGAATTCCCTGTTTAATTCTGAGCCTCATTTTTCAATTGGATTATTTGGTTATTTTTTTAAGGTCAACAATTAATAAATGGGACCTCATGAGGCTGAGATGCTTCTGTAAGGCAGGAGACACTGTCAACAGAACAAAGCGACAGCCTACAGACTGAGAAAAGATCTTCTCCAACCCTACAGCTGACAAAGGGCTAATATCCAAAATATATAAAGAACTCAAGAAATTAAACACCACTACTGACATCTTACAGTAGCTGATTTTGCTACTGAATCAAGACTGTAATTAGAACTGTAATATTGATCCACAAACCTGTCCCGAGAGGCTCCGACGAGAAGGAAGCACATTAACAATTGAGAGTGTATGCCTTCCTGTAATTATTACAGTCAGAAAAGACTGCCTAATGAAAAAGTGCAACTAATCAACTGCCTTTGAAGCTCCTAGAGCAGGAGATAGGAAATTAATGATGTTCAGAACAACAACAACAACAAAAAAAACTACTGGCAAATGAAACAAAAAGGAAAACAAACTAGATAATATCTACACTTTTATTCTTACCTAAGCCAACATAGACCATAATGCACAGACAAAGAGGCCACACAGGAAGACAGGATTCAAGTCGAACTAGTTTCTTACCATGTATATTCATTTTTGCTCTGTTTGATGAATTAGATGAGTTGCAAGGAGCAAGAAAAAAGGAGGATGGGGAGAAAGAAGGATTGAATAAAACTTTTGAAAAATAATAGTTTATATTATTTGGAGGTTTCATACAAATACAGTGTATCTTGATAACATCCACCTCTCTTGACCTTCTCCAGTGCTCCACCAAGAACTCTTCCATCACACCGCAATCCTAAGTTCACATCCTTTTTATATTTATTTTTATTTCTTTAACCCACCAAGTCCTGTTAGTGCTGTTCATATGTGCATAGATGTGGGTCATCCATAGAGATGAAAGAAATCTACTACTGTCCATATTTCCAAAGAAAAAGTGACTATTTATCATTAACATGCAGTATGATGGCTATAAATAATAAGTTCTCTAAAGGGAATGGGTATTTATTGTTTTCAGTTTGCATTTATCATGTATAGTGAGTATATCCTAACCCAAGTAAGAAAGTCTTACCAAGACCAGAAAGGTGGTGTGGCAAAGAGCTCAAATTTCTAAGTTCAAAAACGATTTGTTTAGTTTTATTTTCTTAATGTTTTTGGATATTTTGTATGGTTTTCTGTGTGTATGTGGGTATGCATATGTGCATATTTGCCCTCATACATGCTCATGTATATGGAAACAAGGCTTCAATGTTGGGTGGTTTGCTCCCCAATTCAGATAGTCTTGCATAAAGCTCTAAAGATGCACCAGTTCCTGCCTGTCCAGTGTAGAGATAACAGGTGACAGCTTCCATACTCAGCTTTTTTATGTAGATGCTGGGATTTTGAACTCTAGATGTATGCTTATATGACAAGCACGTTAATGACTGAGCCATCATCTTAGTCCCTTGTTTAGTGTTTTAAAAAGAATCCTGAAGCATTGACTTTGTGTCCTAGGCATCTATAGCAGTAAGAAGAATGAAGTTCTTGCCTTACACTTTGCCTTTGGGAGCAGGGAACAGGAAATAACCATATAAACAAACAAACATGTGTTGTGGTCTTTGATAATGAGAGTGGCCATAGCCCTTCTGCCTGAGCATGCTTAGGTAGTTTAGATTGAAGTCATCAGAACACCCATGGATTTTTTTCCTAGTCAGAGTTGGGGAGCATTGTTTGTAAATTCTTCTAACTTAAGAAAGCAAAACCAAAAACAAACAAAAACCATGCCTCGAAATCAGATAGAAGCAGTTAAATGTTTGTGACAATCTTTTTACTATTCATGCTTATAGCTCAAGGTCAAATATTTACTTTCATCCCCCGCTGATTTTCCATCAGCTGCCTCTGCTCTCCTGGGGATCAGGCCAATGTTTGTATAACTTTAGTGTATGCTTCCAGCTAGGAGCCTGAAACTGCCCACTCTGCTGTCTTGGAGTGCTTGTTTGCTCTCATGTGCACATTTGAATTAGAGGGACTTCCATTTTAAGTATTTACATTTCTGGAATTCTTCTGTATTTAATTTTGACTCTGGAGGAAGTAAGGACAGGAAGTGAGATATTACAGAACTTTCCTCCATTAGGATAGAGTATTTAGACCATGAACAATTGTACCGGAGGTAAAATGTGATAATATCAAAAGTAAATATCTACTCTCAAGAAATTCTGGAATTGTTTCAAGAACTCTAGAACTGTATGGTGATCTGTGTGCAAGGATGAATGCATTTTTCAGTTGTAAAAAGACCAGTCTGCACTTAGTCTTAATATTTTAATAATATGTAGGCTCTCAATAATATGTTCAGGGCTGTAATGAGAACATAAAAGTCACTTGTCTTTTTTTCATGCTGGTTCTGACCAATTTTAAACCAGCATTGCCCCTAGTGTCAATAAATATATACTTTCCACAGTTATGAACACTGAAAAATACGACAATGTGCAAAGAAATGGTTGGAGCATAAGAAAGACACTGGAAACAAGAAAATTTGTAAAGACAAAAGATAAATAGAAGCCCACTTATCCTTCTTTGGAATCTTTATGTAATGTTTAGGGTTTTTGAATTATAGGTTTTTCTCTAGAAATATATAGTAAATGGGGATTAAGAATATTCTTGATTAAAATTTACCAAAATTGTGTAGAACATCATTATATTTTCTGAAAGAATTTAAAAGATATATCTTTATTTGTGTATGTCTGTCTGTGTGTGTGTGTGTGAGAGAGAGAGAGAGAGAGAGAGAGAGAGAGAGAGAGAGAGAGAGAG
>OU015743.1:85330548-85354122 GCA_907169655.1 Acomys percivali | reverse complement strand
GAGAGAGAGAGAGAGAGAGAGAGAGAGAGAGAGAGAGAGAGAGAGAGAGAGAGAGAGAGAGAGAGTGTATGTGTACCATGTCTGCAGGTACCCAAGGATTGTCTAAAGAGATTGTTATATTCTTACTTTTTCCCCAAATGGTTTTAAAAAATGTTACTTATGCATATGTGTGCATGTTAGGTGTGTGCTGGTGTCTAAGAAAAACAGAAGAGGGTCTCAGATGTCCTGGAATTGGACTTTAAAACATTTATAAACTGCGGGAAGTGGTGCTGGGAACTGAACTCTGGTCCTTCGTAAGAATAGCAAACACTCTCAACCACTGAGCAATCATTCCAGCCATAACATTATTTTTTAACAATAGCTCACAAGTCAGTGACAAATGCATACCAGTTATATTTTTCATTTAAATATTCATAATTCAATGAGCCATAATTTATAACAATAAACAATGCAACAGTTGAATGACTATGGAAACAATGAGTAGATAATTAAGGCTTCAAGGAATATACTCTAAAATATACAGTAGGGTGATAGAGTATCCTGTGAACTCCATTTCCTACATTTGATGCATCCATAACATCCAATTGGACATAAAAAAATCTTGGACCACTATAGAGAATGGCTTTAATCAAGAAACCACAAGGCCATAGTTTAAGGTATCTTTCTATCTCCAAGAGATGCCAGGATTCCCAAATTAGCACTCCTGAAAAACTGCATTGAATAATCCAGCCCTTGTTCCTGATTTATTCAGTGAGTTTCAGTCATGACCTTCATATAACACTGCTATATTGGCAATAAAGAAACAAAGAAATAAATTCATGTACACCACACAGACACAGAAAACACATACATATACACACACACAGTGTCATTGCTAACAAAAAATGTACTTTCTGTAAGACAGTAAAATCTTTAGTTCTGGGCTACAGAATCTGAAAGAGAGTGAGCACATCACCATTCTCTTTTTTGTGCTTATTTACTTTATATTCCATCTTCCTTCAGGCAGAATACAGCAGGATCTGCTCCATCTCTGACCCCTTACTTTCTGCTTCATCCTTCCTCTTGCTCGAGAACCAGGCACATCAGTTTAAGATGTGATTTTTTGTGGGGACTTTATTAAGCTTCTTTCCTCTTTTCTGCTTGGTGGGCAGGAGCCGAAATGTGCATGGGACATTGACTGAAACTGGTCCTGCATAAGAAGATGTGCTATGACAGAGACACTGAAACAGCACTTTAAAAGGGCCCTCAGAGACATATTCATGGGAATCCAGTGCCAAACTGAGGGGCCATCCCCAGTTCTCTTGGGATTAGAAGAGCAAACAGCGATTGTTTCTGTGTGGAATCTGGGATCATGAACATCCCTCACAAGACTGGAAAACCAAACTGTAATTGCTTTTCTGTCTAAACAAAGGCACTCAGGGCTTAAATGATAATCAACTATTTGTAATGAGTTAGTTTCTACTGGAATAAAGGGAGTTAAATTTCTACCAACAGAGAAAGTCACGGGTCAGTGTGAACTCAGCACATGACCTACTTGATGGGACAAACGATGTCGTGGTTACTTCCTCCACCATTTTCTTCATGTGCCCTCAAAGCAACAGCACCAACTATGGACACTATGCACACCTACCTACTCCTGCTTCTCTCAATGGCTCCTTTCCCAGCAACTGCGTTTGGTGAGCCCAATTAAATTGCTTATAATGCACATAGACTCCATGTGTACAGACCATGGAATTTCTTATTATTCTTTGACCTTGTATGTTTTAGGCCCACATGCGTCGTCTACATATACTGTCTCCTGCTTTATCCATGCTAACCTAACTCAGGTATTCTTTTTGAAAAGCTACTTATTTTCTGAGATTATAATGAAGTTACATCATTTCTTCTTTTCCCTTCTCTCCCTTCAAATTCTCCAGTAGGGCACTCTTGTTCTATTTCAAATTCATGGCCTCTTTTTGCAGTAATTGTTCTAAATAACTCCCCCCTGAAACACACACACATGCTCATGCACACATCTTCCTAATATGTACGTGTATCCTGCACAGGCAGTATGTTAATTGTATGTTTTCAGTGAGACGGCTGCACTTATGCAATACAGTCTGCATGTCACTATTGTTGTGTTCTAAGGTCATAATATTTACTATATTAAGTTGAGTGTGTAATAACACATGTCTATGGTATTTGTTTGTTTTTAGTAAGTCTTAATTAGGACTTAAAGTTTCCCGGCTATGTCAGCACTATGTCAGCAGCCATTGACTTCTAGCTCTTGGCTGGATAGACCTGACGCTCAAGTGAATTTTGAAGCAGTTCAGGCCCAAAGTCTGGGGATACACAGTTGACAGCTGGGATTCAAGCAGTAGCATGCTGAGGACTAGAGTGGCTGCTGCCAATGGACAGCTACAACCACCTGGCTGAGGGGCATCAGCCTCCTGGTAGGACGCGGATGCTAGCTCTTCATGCTTTCTCTTTCTACTTGACATATCTAGGTTTCTTTTTCTGTAGCTGAGATAGAATGTTCTTTTCTCACCTCAGATCTTCCTGCCATATCATACCTTGCATCTGTTTCCATTCTTGCTTTTGTTTCCATGCTTTAACTGTAGAGAGAAAGATGAGGCTGATATCATCCCTTTGAGTCCTTTTAGATGTTATTTTCTGTGTTCAGTGTTCTCTAGATTACAGACCTGAATCTAAGTTACATGTGTATATTACAAAGATGCTCTCCGAATCATGCTTATCGCCTATCTCCATTGAGAAATGAAATACAGACTGACATAAATTTATTTAGAGAGGTGAAAGCCACAAGACATATTTAAGGAAAATAGTTTCAACCCCACAAGGAATCTAGACTTCCCTGATTCATATAATTGTTAAAAATTGGTTGATTCCCATGACATATAAGGCTCAATATTTATTTCATATATATACATTTGTGTGAGTGTGTGTGTGTGTGAGTGTGTGAGTGAGTGTGTGTGTGTATTACTTTTTTGGTCCTGCTCAGGAAAGAACGTTTAAGCAGGTAAAATGTGGAAATATGTCAATGTCATAGTTCATGGTACCTGGGAAGATTGTATAGTAGGCCTCATCATCTCTAGAGGTCACAATAGGGAAAACAGCATGGATTTAAGGATCAGGTGTGTCTGATAGACCTCCTCCTTTACTCATGGAAAGGAAGACAAAGGGATAACCAAGGAGCACCCTGATGAGAAAGATGGTAACTACCCACTGTTCATTTGACCCACAGACCCTGAAAAAATGCCTTCTATTTTTGTATATTTGAGCCTAGCCTAAACAAAAGCTAGTGAACCGAGCAAGTGGCCCTCAATCAGTCTCAAAATATCTACCCCAAACTCTCAGTCTTTATCAGGAAGGCTCTGTAGCTTTTGAGTGAACGTACTGTGCCCTCGAGAACAGCTGAAAACCAAACCCCCACCCCCAATAGATGTTACTAATATTTATTCCATGGCATAATGGTGCTTGTTGTGAAAACAGCTAATGGGAGAGAATAGCAGAAGCTGGCCTAAGCTTTCCCAAGGAGTATCTCCATTGTCATAGTTGTAACATGTCTTCCTCCTCTGATTCCTGTTGGATGCTATAAACACCCATATGATGATGTTTTGCTGTTTATCTTCTGCTTTTGTCTAGCACTTTCATTCATCCAAATCAAAAGCATGCATGTGGCAGATAATTATCTTGACTATACAACACACAAGATTGACTGCCTTGTGTTCTATGGGGTCTCCGTGAGTACTTACAAAGCCTCTTAGTTTAACAGTATGTGTATGATACCATAATTTATTATATTATGCTATATATGTAGTTTTAACTTTCTTTAAGTAAGATGGGAAATTTATTTATTGATGTTATGTCAGTGATACTAAAAGAGAAAAGAAAAACACAGTAAGTAGGAAAAGAAATATTTAAAAGGAAGTAGGAATTAAAATAATTTTAGTAAAGATGGATTTTTATATACGATTGTGATTGCTGAGTGTTTTACACAGAGTGGCAAGGAAATGTTAAAAAGCCTGAGAAAGTCATGAAGGTCTGGGTTAGTTATACAAGGGATATTAAAGATGAGGCAGAGAAAGACAGTGACATAGAGATGAGACAAACAGAGGCAGAGAGAATATACATTCAGACATACATATAATATACATATAAGCACATGTATGTGTCTGTGTGTGTGTGTTTGTGTTTGTGTGTGTTTGTGTGTGTGTGAATGCATGCTTCTAGAAATGCAAACTATTCCAGCCACTATGGAAATAAGTATAGATGTTTCTAAAAAACTAAAAATAGATTTGCCCCATGACCACTCTAAGACTGAAACTTTAAAACATGTTTCCTACAAGACTATCTGGTGTTGTTCCCCAGCTTCCAGCTTTGACAAAATGTCCTCTGATTTTTAGGTGCTAATAGACTGTCATCAAAATAAAGAAGGTCTCATTAATCCTTTGTTTTGGTTTATAATCACAAGATGATTAAGTAATAAATTAGTAGCGAGGAGAATTTACAGTATGATATATTACACACTGTTGGAGAAAAGCCACTGCAGCAAAAATTCTACCTACTTAGTCATTTATGATAATATAGGTCAGGAAACATCCAGATCTACTGTGAAATAAGGTTCATCATCAACTGTAGGGAAAATGGATGGACAGAGAGAAGAAACACCAAAGCATTTTTCCCATGCATTAGATTGCTCAGAAGTTGTCTAGAAAACTGGTGATTGCCAAAGATAGTAAGACTGGCTGGACGACTAGGTGAAAAGTACAGCCAACATTGCCAGAGGATGCAACCCGAGACAGGAAACCAGAGAACAGGGAACTGGGCTACAGTTCAGCCTACGGTCTGCATATCTTACTACTGAAAGGAGAAAAAGTTAAGACCATTATCACAGCAAAATGTACTCTGAGCAGTACAAAGAACATGGTCAAATGCTACACCAGGCTCAGAAACAAGACCAGTGCCTATCACTTGATGCACAGAGAGATGATAGTGTGTTCATAACATGGAGTCATACACCATGAGGTGGGGAGGGTGCATCTAGAGACAGGATGGTTTATGAAACTGCCATCATCAACTAATAATGTTGCTGAAAAGAAATTTTGGGTCCATTTATTTCAAAGTTCACAATTTAAAAGCCTTGATGTGTATGAAGGTGTCTTATTAGACATAATAATACAATCATGTATCACCATATCATTTTGTGTATGTTAGGAACTTACTCACTTGACAACTCCATTTCTTACATGTAAGTTGAGGTCATATACATAGGATTTAAAGTAACTTCCAATTCAAAACAAGTATCCAATGAATGAGTTTCATAGCTCCTAATTTCATATTTTTCCTGTTTGTTAAGTATTTGACCCTTTATGAAGAAAATAAATTTAAAGTACTACTAGATTGGTTTAGAGCCACATAATACACAAAAATAACTATATTCTGTTTCCATTCAGTTGTACATCCAATATTATTTGGGTGCTGACTTCAATATGTAAGCCTAGTGGGGTTAATTAAGGATCTCAACTATAATTTGAAAATGTTTACAGACAACACACTTCAGATTGCCAAGCCCATGTGTGGACATTGCTATATTAATGACACAATATTTGCTTTAGAGGTCATAGTGTTACTTGCCAGGTTAAACATTTGTAATCTGGACCCAGCTTTAATATCCCCTTTCAAAAAAAAAACCCACAGGCTGCTATACACTACATCAACAGGATTCTTCAATTGAATGGTTTGTTAGGGTTAGAGAGGCAAATCAGCCAACATCAACAGGCCCCTTACATGTGGATGTTAATTAGAATGTTGACATGCTAAAACCATTTATAGGGACAAGTCTTCCTTCAGTACTCACAACCCAACATCATGCTGAAGGCAAATCTGTTAATAGAATTTGTCCCCAGAGTGACCAAAGGCACAGTAGTTAAAGCCTCGTTTGTCTCCTGTGTAGCAGTGAGTGTGTGGGTGTAAACTGCTGGCTCTGTGTTACTGCTTGTGACCACACAGTGGTTAATTTGTATTTCTCCTCTCAAATATCATCTTAAAGGTCACTCTTCTGTATTTAAATATGTACCTAGGTGTGCAGCATCAGAAGAAAGCCTAAGTATGCCTGGAGATCTGTTACCATTGCAGGTGTAAAGTGGTTTTCAGAAATTTTTTTCTAAGTTTTATAATCTAGATCTTTGCATGTAAGTAGTGTTGCTTTTTTGACATTAAAATAATTTCACTTATCATATATGCTTTTAATATTACTCTTGAGATAACAAATCTTTTTTTTAAAGATTAAGCAATGATACTTTTTAAAGAAATGAAACAGACTTTTTAGGGTATAGCAACAATAGCAAAAACAAAACCAGATGATGGCAAAATGTAACTTAAAAAAGAAAAAAAATGTCTTCTAGAGTAGGCTTAGTAGGTAACTTCTGTTCCCTCAGAACTATACCCATTTCCTGCTCTAAGACTGTCAGTGGAAACCTATAACAACAGATGTTAATAAACTGTAGAGATTTCTTTACAAATTAGGCACATTGACAAATTTATAATAAAATAAAAGAAATGTATAAATTGACTGTGAATGATGCCTTTCTTTCTCTCTCAGGATAGTTTATTGCCATGTATGGGACATAGTGAGCTCTGTGAGCAAATTCTGGAATGATAGTTGAAGAAAGTACATTATGGTTCCTGTTTATACTACATGAATTCATAAAGCCATCACTCTTGCCTTTGGGGCCATTAGTGAAATAAAGATGACTTGAACAGAAGCATTTTAACAGTATATCTAAAAACCTGAAATAGTTAAGTGACTAGCAGACAGGCAGGCAGGTAGCATATAGTATGGGCACTCTGGATAAAGGGATGATATAAATTCTTCTGCAAGAATGAGCAGGATGGCTTAAGATTTCATCATGCAAGTCAAAAGTGTGTGCAATTTTAAATATCAATTATTTGTTTCTGTAATTTCCTATGTAATAATTTCAGGCTGCTATTGGTTATAGGGAACTATACCAAGGAGAGCAAAACCACAGCAAAGTGAGAGAAACATGTGACACATGCACTTAGAACCAACTATTATTGAGCCTGTTTGATGGTCTCAGCCCAATTTACCTCTTTACCTTTCGAGGCTGTGATGCTACATTGAGTTTATTGTAGTAGTCTTACCAAAATGTTGGGAAGCCCCACCATACATGCCATGTTTTATGGAGAAAATTGGGAGCCCTTCTTGGGATTCTCAGTAATCTCAGTAAACTCAGGAAAAAATTTGAGCACAGTTTTATTAGAGCTTAAAAGAGAAACCCCAGGACAGGCAGCTGTCCAGGGGAAAAACAAAGAGGAGGTTTAATTTTTGAGTTGAGAGGAGTTGGTAGTATCAGAGAAGTTTACTGGAAGCCAGAGTGTCAAGGAAGGCAGACATGCTTAGGAGAGAAATCAAAAGGGGGCACTATTTACACCTTTTCTAAATAATTTAGAGAAGTGGGAAAGTTTAACACAGCTACAGGAATGCTACTCCGTAAGCAACTATAAGGGCTGAGATTCTGGGAAATAATCATGCCTCATCTCATTTAGGGGATAATTATTCCTCCCATTTCTTTAGCATGAATCAGCCTTCCTGGGAGTGAATTAGCTAGGTGGTTACCTAAAATGTTAGAATGTTATGCCTCTACTTAGGGCTCAGTGATGGCTTCCTTTTAATGGACTCCCAATATTACTGAAATAACAAGGCATTACCTAATAGTATAAAATACATTGTCCTTGTGCGACCTGTGAAGCATATCTTATCTTTCACTGGCTGTGTGGTGACTATGCTTTATGGTAACCCTGCATGATCACTCTCCCGACCCTTACATTCCTGATTCTAGTATACAGGAGCTAGGCCATTGTCTTCAAACAGACTTACTTCTGACTGAATGGCAGAGTGCCTCATTGTGTACCTTTGTGTAAGTCCAGCCAGTATCACCATGAATTATATAAAATGTTAGCACTTTCTTCACTTACTAGCCATGGTGGGAATGCTTCCTATACTAAACTAAGACATTTAACTTGTAAAATAACACTTCACACCTGATTAGGGCATGTGAAAGTAGGGGAAATTGGTTATTCGATCAGGAAACAACCAGAATTGCTTCTTGGAAGACCTACTAGGCTATAGTTAATAATGACATATCTTAATAAAAATTACTTTAACCATTAAAAACTGGCATTAAAGGCTTTCCTTGTAGTAATGAGGCTGTCAGTTTTAGCATAATTATTAATTACCACATAATATTCTGTAAATTGTGCAGGAATAATACTTCATGTTTTATTCCAACTTCCATTTACAAAAAGTCTGTGAATATTTAGATAAGGTTGATATTCATTCATTTCACAGTATTTATGATTTTACAATGTTGATTCTATTTCTGTCCACTTACATTCTTTCTCCTAAAGGAATTCTAATTTTATGTTCCTATCATCTCATGCATGAGGCACTTGTTTTAATTTAGTTATTTTACTGACCTTTCTAAAACGACTCTATTTTTATGGAATCCATAGCCTGCTCAAACTGTCTCAGAAACATAGTAACAAGAACATAGTGTTTCCTAGGACTCCACCTATTGAGTCCCACTGTGGCCTGCTTGGGCAGAGTATTCCTGTATGGCATTGACATTGTAGAGCTCACATGAGGCATAGAACTTTGGAACAGATAACCTTAGAAGCCATTGTGTGGCCTCCAGCAAAATATTTTACCCACATTCTGAAATCATTCTCTATAAGAGAGATAATTTTTAAAGAGTTGTCATAAGTAAAGTCTTTCATGGGACATACCCCTTGGGGTAGTGTCTCGATAGACTTTACTTACCAGGAAAGTGGGTCAGAGGGGAGGACATCCTATTGGGACTTTAGGTGAGAGAGGCATGGGAGAATGGGGAAATAGAAGGATCCAGAGGGTCCTGGAAACCTACAAGAAGAACATTATGACAGGCAGATCTGGGTCCTGGGGTCCTTCCTGCTTAAACTATGGTACCAGCTAAGGAAAATATAAGCAGTAAACTTCTAACCCCCACCCAGAACTAGCCGATGGACAGGACATTCCTCACCTTTGAGTGGTGAGTAAGGTCTGACTTTCTTCCTTTTTTTTTCTTTTTTTTTAAATTAATTTATTCTTGTTACATCTCAGTGATTATCCCGTCCCTTGTATCCTCCCATTCTTCCCTCCCTCCCATTTTCCCCTTACTCCCTTCCCCTATGACTGTGCCTGAGGGGGACTTCCTCCCCCTGTCTATGCTCATAGGGTATCAAGTCTCTTCTTGGTAACCTGCTGTCCTTCCTATGAGTGCCACCAGGTCTCCCCCTCCAGGGGACATGGTCAAATATGAGGCACCAGAGTTTGTGTGAAAGTCATACCCCACTCTCTACTCAACTGTGGAGAATGTTCTGACCATTGGCTAGATCTGGGTAGGGGTTTAAAGTTTACCACCTGTATTGTCCTTGCCTGGTGCCATAGTTTGAGTGGGACCCTTGGGCCCAAATCTGACTATCATAATGTTCTTCTTTTAGGTTTCTAGGACCTTCTGGATCCTTCTATTTTGCTATTCTCTCATGCTTCACTCATCTAGAGTCCCAATAGGATGTCCTCCCCTCTGTCCCTGTTTCCTGGTAAGTGGAGACTTTCATGGGACATGCTCCTTGGGCTAGTATGCAGATATAAGTGAGTACATACCATTTGACTCTTTCTGGTTCTAGGTTAACTCACTCGTTATGATCATTTCTAGCTCAATCCATTTGTCCACAAATTTCGGGAATTCCTTGTTTTCAATAGCTGAGTAGCATTCCATAGTGTATATGTACCACAATTTCTTTATCCATTCTTCTACTGAGGGACACTTAGGCTGTTTCCATGATCTGGCTATTATGAATAAGGCTGCTATGAACATGGTTGAGCAAATATTCTTGTTGTGTGCTGGAGCATCTTCTGGGTGTATTCCAAAGAGTGGAATAGCTGGGTCTTGCGGAATCCGTATTCCCAGTTTTCTGAGAAAGCACTAGATAGATTTCCAAAGTGGCTGTACTAGTTTCCATTCCCACCAGCAATGAAAGAGTGTTCCTCTCTCTCCACATCCTTGCCAGCATGTGGTGTCACTTGAATTTTTTTATCTTAGCCATTCTGATGGGTGTAAGATGGAATCTCAGAGTTGTTTTGATTTGCATTTCCCTGATGACTAAGGAGGTTGAGCATTTCTTTAAGTGTTTCTCAGCTATTTGATATTCCTCCGTTGAGAATTCTCTGTTTAGTTCCAAGCCCCAGTTCTCAATTGGGTTATTTGGTTTATACAAACTCTGGGGCCCCATTTCTGACCAGGTCCCCTTCATGGGGAGGCCTGGTGGCACTCAGAGGAAGGATAACAGGTCACCAAGAAGAGACTCAATACCCCGTGTACATATACAGGGGAGGAGGTCTCCCTCAGTCACAGACATAGGGGAGGGGAGTAGGGGGGAAGCGGGAGGGAGGGAGGAATGGGAGGATACAAAAGATGGGCTAACAATTGAGATGTAATATGAATAAATTAATTTTAAAAAGAGTTTTCATAAGCAGAAAAGGGAGGAAAATGACCTTTCTAATTTCAAAACTAAGCCAAAGGGGGAGTGTGTAACGACTTTATTTTCACTTATATATGTAGCAAATACAAACAAGGATACTTTTACAAGAGTAAAACAAAGAGAAAGCTAAATTTCTCAGTACAAAGAAAATATACAGACTGATAGGAATAAAGATGAACAGTAAAGACAGGATTTTGATGTGCTGGAGGGCAGAGGGACTGAGCTGGAAACAGCTCAAAAACTTTGGTGCCAGGACAGTTCCACTGAGTGATGATTCTGAAATATTGGGAAGTGATACATGGCAACCTTCTTGCCCTAACACTTAATATAGCCTTTTGCACATAGGAGTTCCTACTGTGAGTGTTATCTTCGGAAATCAAATATAAGGGAAACTGGAAACTACCTGTGGCCTTGGGAACTGAAAAGGGCTAACAGCATGTGGTAACACACTATTGGGAACTGACTTCAGAGGACCCAACAGGCTGGAGAAATCACTGACTTGGAGAAAGATTACAAGCTGCCTAGATATAGAGTCATCTGGAGATCAAGCCCTCCGAAGGATATGAAAGGCTCAAAATAGACATACACATATTCCAAAGAATGTATTTGCTGACCCCAGTTTCTATCTGTGTTACTAAAGAATTCTTTGTGCCTAAAATAGACACTATTTTTAAAATACGTAGCACTGAATAAAACAACTTTTGAGACAGACCACCAAGGTTTTAAGGATTATTTTATTGTTTGTCAGAAAATACCTTAGAAAAAAACGAAAGGGCTTATCCAAGTAAATGAATCATTCAGAAACTGTGGATCAAATATAATTATAAACATTTATTGAATAGTTACATGTAACACTATAAATCTGTTATTTGTGCATCTATACTCATTATACGACAAATCGAATGCAATGAAATCCAATGGTTAGTGGCCCTTGCCATGAATTTCATAAATCATTGTGCATGTGTCACCAGTTGGAATCTCTCCTTTTTCATGGAGCCCATGTTAAATCTCATCTGATACTTATGAAATCTCCTGTGTGCACTGCAATGTACCAACATCCATCACCCCTGCTCATTCCCTCTTCTTGTGCTTTCTTCTAAGCAGGCCTGATTTGAACCATGTTTATGAGTTTTCTCACAGTTACATAAGCTCCAGGAAATGGAAGGTTTCATTTTATTTTCTTCAGTCTTGTTTCTTTCATGCTTAGAATCACACCTGTCATAAAAAGAAACAGTCAATGACTGTTTACCAAACAAGTCACCTAATGACTTATTTACAAAGGGAATCATTAGAACATTCAGTGAGTTTTAAATTTTCAGGTGTAAATTTGAATTACCTCATAAATGTTGTATCCCTATGTGTCACATGCTTCCCTTGTACTATACCCACATTGGGAGGCTTTCATCATGATATGCCAGTAAGGCCTTGGTCCACAGAAGACAAAATTCTCATCATTTCTACACACACTTACTCTAAGTTCACATTTTAAAGACCAAGTGTCTTAGAGAGTTCCACTATTTAAAACTATGTTTGAAGTCTAGTGATTGCTAGTCTTCTCAGACTACTGCAACAGAATCTTAGACTGATTGATTATACACACACACACACACACACACACACACACACACACAAACCCAAATGTTCATTCCTCACAGTTCTTCAGAAAGAGGTCTGAGATCAAGAATACAGCAGATTCTATGTATGAAGATGTTCTGCTCTTCCTAGGTGACTCCTGTCTTGTGTCCTCACATGGAGAAAGCAAAAAACCAGCTCCCCTGTGTGTCTTTATGAGGCCCTAATCCACTCACTAAGCCTCCACCCTTGTGCTGTCATTTCCTAAGGCTCTACCTCTGAATGCCACTGAAATGAGAATGATGCATTAACATAACAAATCATTAGAAGTACACAGATCCTCTAACAAAGCAACAAAACTTCTAAAAAATAATTGTAACTGTTCAAGATTAACCGCTTTATAAATATTAGAGAATAATTGCTGGGGTGGAGAATACTAGGGTTTTATATTGTCACTGAATCCTTTCTATAAGGGACTCTTCTTTCTTTCTCTTGCTTTCTTTCTTACTTACTTACTTTTTAAAAAATTAATTAATTAATTTATTTATTTATTCATTTTACCTTCCAATTGTAGTCCCCTTCCTCCTCTCCTTCGAGTCCCACCTTCCCTCCCTCCCTCTCCCCACATTCCTTGTCCCCTATTCCCCAGAAAAGCAAAGCCCCTCCCCACCCAGCTCCTCAAGTCACACCAAGACTGAACACTCCCTTTTTCCCTGAGGCCCATTGAGGCAGCCCAGCTAGGGAGTCAACAGAGTCCATGCCAGAGACAGCCTTAGCCCCCTTACTAGAGGACCCACAAGAAGCCTGAGCTGCCCATCAGCTACATCTATGTAGGGGGCCTTCTTTGGTGTGTCAGTGTCTGCAAGCCCCTCTAGGCACTGCTTAGTTGGCTATGTTGGTCCTTTTATGGAGCTCCTGTCCCCTCCAGGTCCTTCTATTCTTCCTCCCACTTTTCCACAAGATGCCCTAAGCTTCTCCCACTGCTTAGCTGCGAGTCTCAGCATCTGTTTTAATTCACATCTGGGTGGAGCCTCTCATAGCACAGCTATGCTAGGCTCCTGTCTGCAAGCATAGCAGAGTATCCTTAATAACGTCAGAGATTAGCTCTCTCTCATGGAGTGGGTCTCAGGTTGATTGGACATTCCCTCAGGATCTTCATCCCTGCCCATTTTGTAGGCAGAATAAATTTTGGGTTAAGTTTTTATGGGTGGGTTGGTGTTGCCCTACCTCCACTTGGAGTCCTATCTAGTTAGAGGGTGTCCTTGTCAGTTTCCACGATCTTTGCGTCTAGGAGTCTCATCTAGAGTACTCCCTTTATTCTCCCAGAACTTTAATCTGTCTTCGATCTCCAGCTTGTCACAGAGGTGCCCGACTCATGCTTTCTTTTCTCCGTGTAGGCCCTCAACTCATTGTTTTCTTCTTCTTGAGATTTTTCTTTTATTTTTATTTTTTATTTTAATTTAATTAATTTATTCAGATTACAACTCAATTGTCATCTCATCACTTGTATCCTGACATTACTCCCTCCCTCCTGCTTTCACCCTACTATGGTCTATGATTGAGGGAGACCTCCTCCCCCACTATATGGTCATAGGCTGTCAAGTCTCATCTTGGTAGTCTCCTTACTCTTTCTTTGAGTGCCACCAGGCCTCCCCACCAAGGAGAGATGGTCAAATATGGAGCACCAGGATTCATGTCAAAGTCATTCCCTGCTTTCCACACAACTGTGGAGAACATCCTGTCCATCTTCTTGAGACTTTTCAACTGCTGTTTTTGATAGCCTCCTCTCTGCTGGTATAGTTACCAACTCTGCCCACCAGGCAACTGCTCACATATCTTCGCCAGGACCTTCTCTTCTATTACCAAGACCACAGTGAAGCTAAAGGAGATTAAACTTCCCCTTACATAATACTTCTCAAGACTCCAAACCTAATTATATTTCTAGCTCTTGTTGTTGGGTAAAGCTTCCTAACTATTTCTAGTTTCCTCCTAACACGGCTACATGCATACCGACCTGTGTGAACTGGATGTTCCTATTGCCTCAGAGACATTGTCCAGTCAAAGAGTTTACCATACATAGCCAGAGCAGCTGTATGTGTAGACCACGGTGCACAACCTTCTCAGGGTCAGGGTTACTTTGCAGTCTGTTATCCTAAGCATGCAGAGCCTAGATGCTCCCTGGAGCTCACTCTTAAGGCTCTTGTGGAGATGAACTGTTAAGAGCAGTGTCTTGGTAGCACCACACTCTATCTCACTATCTTTCCAGCCTGAGATACTGTTCTCATCAATGATCAACTTAGGAAAGCATCGTTATGCTTTTCATCTCAGTTTGTAAGTCCAAATACAGCTATGTGCTGGAAAGCAGACTTGGGTAGTAGGAAGAGGAATACTGTCTTAGATTTAGGTTGGAACCAACCACTTATTCCTCTTGTATGACTGTAGGAGTTCATTTTGCATCTTTCACTTCAGTGTCATCATTTATAAAAACAAATATACAAATAAACAAATCAGACAGGAGGAGGCACCAAGGGGAGAAGCAGCGTTTACTTTGGTAGCATCACATCTACTTAGTGAACAGATGAAATCCAGGACACAGCAAAATGTGAATTACAATTTTGAAAATCTGAGAGACAAGCTCTTGAAATTTTATTTGTATATAAACATGGATTCAGCATTACTCTTTAGTTAAATAATTATTGCCCAAGCTCACAAACTTAACCTTCTGAATCATAAAATTATTCAAAGATCAAAAGAAAAACTATGAATGAAGTCATAATTAAAATGTCATCATAATAAAGCTACTGGCTACTTTTGATTCCTTGGGGTTTAGAAACAAACAACTTGCTCAGCACATCTTGGCAGAGTGCCCTTGAGAAAACAAGAAGAGCTGTCTAATTACAAGGCCAGCAAGTGGAAAAACACAACTGTTATTCAGCTAAGGAAGGGGACCAGGACAAATTCTATGTAAAAAATCAGTTGAGATGCTTTAAATGGGAGGTAGTGTGTTTTGCTTTGTTTTTCTTTTTCTTATATTGGTTAATTCTTTCAAGAGTCTTATAAGGGACTTTGGTGTGTGTGTGTGTGTGTGTGTGTGTGTGTGTGTGTGTGTGTGTGTATACAAGTGCATATGCATCTATGTACATGCATGTGTACATGTGTGTGTTTTCACCCCAAAGTATGAGCATTTAAAAAGAGACAAATAATATATAACATCTATATTCTTTTATATTTTCATCTTATTTAAATACATATGGTAGATAAAGGTGTGATTAATGCTAAAAGTACACATTCCATATTAAGAAAATGTGTCCTCAGATTATAGCATGTATGGGTGTAGTAAGAAAATTGGATTTTACGGTTGTGAAGTGACTTCCTAAACATGATACTCTGAGAACATGTTTATGTTTTACCCACCAGCAAGGCAAAATCATAAGAAAAATCAATTCCTGTGAGAAAAGATTCCCTTTCAAAATAATTTGAGTATAACATACTTACCTCAAGAAGGTTCTAGAGACCTACAAGTTTGGGAGAAGTCAAAGAAATAAATCCATTGTTTATATAGCACCACGCTGTACAACTTCTGAATTCAGTTTAAAAATGCTCAATATCTCTTTTATTTCAGGGTAAATTAGCAGTTTACAAATGATTTTCTTACCATTATAATTAGAAAGGGAAATAAATTTAAACAAAGTAAGTATAGTATGCTCAAAAAACAAAACAAACAACAACAACAACAACAACAAAAAAACCCACTGTAGCCCAAAGCTCTCAATTGCTGTCCTGGGATAAACTCGGCCACCACCACTATCTAGTTAACACCACACTACTACTTTGATGTCTAGCTTGTTCACTCACTGGCTTGGCTTATTTCTACAGGACAGTGGTGGGATCCACTGAAACTGCCATGTCTCCTAGACACAGAAGCTCCCTAGGGTCATGATGAGGGCTAAGGATGGTACATTTGATACTCTGCTTCCAGGGCTGGGTGCATTTCACTTGTCAGCGCCCGAGGTGCTGCCATAAATGGAGGACATTTTCCTAGGTGGGACACCAACCTTCTGTTTCCCATCATTAGCCTGGAACTCACAGCTCCACAGCCACCCCGGCCCATCGTTGGTCCCTTGATTTCTATAGCTTCTCCTTGCTCTGATGGACTTAGTGGAAGCTTTCTTTCACCAGTCAGTGTTTCCCAAATGACTAGAATGAAGAGACACTTATGCAAAGAAAAGATTGCATATGATGTAGATTTGGAGTGAAGTAATCAAAGCTGTTTCCTCTAATGGAATCTCTAGGATTTTAAGTCCAAGGTGGAGGAAAAGTGGGAGACTTTTCACAGAATCATTTTATTGGAGAATACTAATTTTCCATCAGTGGAGAGTACTTTAAGAAATGATTTTTGGACAGAAATATATATTACTAGAACTATGCACTTTCAAAAATTTCAAAAACTTTTCAAATCACAATTTGTTTTCAACATATGATTTCCAGAGTACAACTGATTTTGTGGTACTCCAGCCAAAACAGATATATCTATAACACAACTCCTACAACTAAACTCAGGGAACAACACTGAAGTGGGAGCAGAAAGATAAAAAGTCCCAGAGGAGTAGGAAGGCTGCTGTGACAGTATGCCTCATAGAAATAGTTAGGATGCTTCACCCACAGTACCACAACAATATGACTGCCTAAAAAAGAATTTAACAGTTATAACACCAATGGACCTGTTAACATGATGGAAGAAGTCTCACAGGCCCTGCCCCTAGACAACTGCAAGAAACTAATGGATGCAAAGTGAGGAAGAATGCGTCTTTCCCAGAGACAAGGTCCCTAATTGGTTATTCAATACCAAGTGGTGTGTCCTCAACTAGTGCACATATAACAGTAGTAATGGACTAAGCAAGCAAATAGTATATATATTATATATATGTGTGTGTGTGTGTGTGTCTGTGTATATACATATGTATATATATATGTGTGTGTGTATGTATATGTATACCACATGTATGCATGCACATATAGTATATATATTTATGTGCATGTGCATAATAAAAATTCATAATAATAATAACAACAATAGTCTATGCACTTGACAGGAAGCAAAGGGAATGGGAAGGACTAGAGGAAGGAGGCATGGGAATAGTTATAGGGAAGAAAGCAAAGGAGCAAAATGATATAATTTTATTTTAATTTAAAAAATAAATTAATCAGGGTGCTAGATCAGGGAGAACAGAGATGATGGAATTCTAGGGGCTTATTGGGCAGGCAACCCAGCATAATTTCTATGATCTGTGCCTAAGAAAGACCATGTCCTGAAGGTGAAAGTGTTTTTCTAAGAAATGGCACCCAAATTTTTCTTTTGGCCTCCACATATAAGTCCACACACATTCATGTACACACACACACACACACACACACACACACACACACACACACACATACACACACACACACACACACACATAGACAGAGAGGGAGACAAAGAATTTGACTTTTCCCCTCTTATGCTAGATTTTAAAAAGCATAAAGGCCTGGGTAATTAATCTAAATCTATAATATCAATATTTCTATTCTGTAACTTGATTAACTATATTTGAATCATAAATTGAAGGAAATGCTACTCTAGCTAACCTTATCTGAGTGTCTCCATTTGCAGAACAATTTAAAAGATTCCTGTATTTTCTTGTCTTTCTTATTTTGAGTATGTTACATTTAAATAAAGGTATTTGTTGTGCTCACAGGTTAATTGATGAGTATCTGAATCTTATAATCTCACTGGAAGCAAGAGGATGGCTATACAATGATTATAGTGTTAATTAGAGTGGGTTGAAGGAGAAGTAGCAAAAAGCCACAGCAACTTTGAAAAGTTGATGTTACATAGTATGGTGGAAATAAAGACTTCAGAAATGATACAGGAGTTAGGGCTGTCTTAGAGGTTAGAGTAGGATTTAAAATGAAATGAGGACACAGGATCAATATACTCCAAACATGGGAAAACTAAGGTAAAGCTTATGTGATAGCTAATCTGATTGTCAACTTTATTGAAAAGAGGTGCATTAACCAAATGAGTATATCTCATTTTTGAATCTATCTTTGTTCAAATTTCCAGAAAGGAGAAGGAGGGAAGAGGAGGAGGAAGAACAGGAGGAGGAGGAGAATCATCCTGGGTGGCCTGTACCATCCCATTCCACAGCCTGGCTCTCCGATGGACTATATCTCATTCTCTCTCTCTCTCTCTCTCTCTCTCTCTCTCTCTCTCTCTCTCTCTCACTCTCTGTCCATGGCAACCTCTTCTCAATGGCGTTAACGATGGCAAATCTGCAAGCCAAAATGAACCTTTCTTTCTAAGAGATTTTTATGCCAAAAATTGTGTTGCAGTGACAGAAACTCAAGAGTCATGGGTCGAATAAATGCTATGAGTCTACCCATAAAAACATGAGTAATAGGGAAACAGGATGGCCTGCTTTTTCTGAAGTGAAATGGAGGAATAGTGGATCTGGGAAGAGGGCAGGTGGAAGGTGTCTGGAGGAGAGGAAGGAAGGGGAGGCTGCAGTTAAATGGATTATATGAGAGAAGAACAAGAAAGCAAGCAGGAAGGAAGGAAGGAAGGAAGGAAGGAAGGAAGGAAAGAAGGAAAGAAGGAAAGAAGGAAAGAAGGAAGAAAATAAATAATATGATCAACATCACCAGAATTCATGAGTGACCAAAACCCACAGCCCTGTGACGGCAGGATTCCCATGTGGCGTTGCAAAGTTAAGTGATCCTGAAAATTTGTTCATAAACTTCATGAAATCTTTAAAAATAATCAAGCACTGTACTAAGGTCTATTATTTTACTTGTATGAACACTGAAGTTTTCTACAACCGTGGTTATTTGGGGTAGGATTTAGATTAATTCTTAGTATCAGTGTCTTTATTTGGGAGAAACATTTTATAAATGTTTTTAGTTCTCATATCCCTTGTATATTTCCCATTTGTAACAAACTAAGAAAACATTCTGGAAGGCATAGCATATTCAAGTTTAAATTGATCTATCCAGTAGAAAAAAAGGTTGATATTGCATTTTTTATGAATTGGATACAGTTATCTACTTTTTCTGATGTCTAGATTTAATTGAGGTAAAATGGCCTATCTCAAAAACACACAAATAACAAGTCCTCTTGTTTTCTTTTTTCTTTTTTTGATGATCTTTTATTTGAACCTCATGATCATATTTGTTCACATCCTCATTAAAGTTATTTTTTATTAATTTATTCTTGTTACATCTCTATGGTTATCCCATCTCTTGTATCCTCCCATTCTTCCCTCCCTCCCATTTTCCCCTTATTCCCCTCCCCTATGACTGTTCCTCAGAGGGATTACCTCCCCCTGTATATGCTCATAGGGTATCAAGTCTCTTCTCGGTGAACTGCTGTCCTTCCTCTGAGTGCCACTAGGTCTCCCCCTCCAGGGGACATGGTCAAATGTGAGGCACCAGAGTACATGAGAAAGTCAAATCCCTCTCTCAACTCAAGTGTGGAGACTGTTCTGTCCATGGGCTAGATCAGGGTAGGGGTTTAAATTTTACCGCCTGTATTGTCCTTGGCTGGTGCCTTGGTTTGAGCGAGACCCCTTGACCCAAATCTGCCTATCATAATGTTCTACTTGTAGGTTTCTAGGACCCACTGGATCCTTCTACATTGTTATTCTCCCATGGTTCTCTCATCTAGAGTCCCAATAGGATGTCCTCCCCTTGTTTTCATTTTGAAGTCCTATTAAATAAAATTTCAATCTCCCACAAAACTGTTCTAGGTAGATTTAAAAGAACATCAACACCACAGTATTTTAACTATAAGCAATTTTTTTACCTTTTTGTACATGTACCCATCTATTCATCTGTGTTTACATGTGTGCAAGTACATTTAGAAGCCAGAGGTCAGATTAAGGTGTCACTCACCTTGTGTTCTCAGATATACTTTGTCTCCCCCCGACTAATGAGACTAGGCTGACTGTCCATCATGCCTCATGATGCCTGTCTCCGCCTTCTATTGCTGGGGTCACAGGAGTGCAATTCTTTTTTTTTGTTGTTGTTGTTTCTCAGTTGAAATTCTTTTTATTTTTAAAATGTTTTTGTACATATGCATTTATATTATTACTCATATATACAATAAATTACATACAGCAAGAAGAACCACAAAACAACCAGGAACTATATAAATGTTATATTTGTTAGAATTCTGCTTCAGTCAGCCGACCTGTGATGTCATTGCTGGCCTGCCATAGGGGCATGGCCCTGCCTAGGGCTATATAAAGGACAGACCTACTTTCCAACCCCGTTTGCTCCTTTTCTCTAGGAGTGCACTTCTATACCTGGCTTATTTACCTGGGTTTGGGAGATAAAACTGAGCATTTCATATTTGCACAGCCAGCAATTTTTTCACACTTTTCTAGCTGTGCCATCCTTCCAACACCAATGGGTTTTTTTTTTCTTTCTCTTGAAAAGTTCTAAGAGACAAACACTGTGACTTCAGGAGAATCAATGCCCTGAGCTGAATCTCCAGAAATTGAAACGAAATAAGAAAAGAGGGAAGGAAATGGGAAAGAGATGGAGGGATAGAAAGAAGAGAGGCAAGACACTGATGGGATTAGCAGCTAATATAATCAAGCATAAAAACACCTATTTTAGATTCTCATAAAATTGAATTTGAATCTAAGACTCAACAGGAAAAAAAACTAATTAATTACCTAAGCTTCATTTTCTTATCTGTGGAATTACACATATTTTGGGTTGTTTTTAATACTAAAAATGTTTTTCAGAAAAGCTCTTACCATCAAAAACAATGTGATAGTGATTAATTAAGGCAAAGTTCATTGAAATATCTCTTCTAACAACAGTTTTATAAGATGAAAAGAAACACTAGCTTGGATATGTAACTATCATGGATTCCAACTAATTGAAACTATGTAACATCATATCTGGGGTGGAAAAACCGCCCACTGACATTAGACCAAAAAAACAAAGTTCCCAGCATCACTTTAAAATCTCTGCTAAGGTATGAACAAATAGCCAATGCTCAGCAAAAAATTTGAAGGCACCCTTCAATATCGCAAAGGATGAAAAACACTCAAACAAAATAGAACTAGAAATGAAAATGTAAATACAAATGAAAAAAATCTCCTAAGATTATAATTAAAATTCTCAAAAATATATCACCACATAGCAACAGAATGGAACAAAAAGAAAATTAAATAATGTGCATGTAAATATATTCTTACTAAGAACACATAAGTATAATATACACATATATTAAGAACATAATGTGCAAAAAAGAACACAATGTGCATATATATCTAAAATATATAATATAGAAAGTAAATATGCATAACAGAAAATTTAAAAATCCACAAATAATCAAAAAACATTTAAAAAATAAAGTTTAAAGTAGTCTAGATATAAACATAATTTATATAATAATGGAAAATATAGTGTTTTTAGTAGAATAGGAGACGATCAGCAGCTAATGGGAATGTGAGAAAGAGGAAGGTGAATAGGAATAATGAATAAGCAGTTATGAGAAATATGAAAATACTTGAGATCATGAATCATCAAAATGAAAAGGTCAAGTAACTATTTCTTAGAATCAACATTAAATAATACTACAAGGAATTTTTAGAACACTAGTGATGAACATAGACGTAGATCTTTCCAGGATAATCTCTTCAGAAGCTACTCTCAAGGTTATGAAGCAATGCAAATAATGCTTTCAAATGTTTGAGCGAAATGTTTTCAATCTGAAATTCTATGCTCAGAAAATTCTATGTCAAAAATAATAATATAATAACAAACTTTAAAATATATACAGTAGTGCCAAAAGCATTCCTTCTGGAGCCTATGATTTGGTATAGGGTCTCAGGAGACCAACCACAAAATCCAAAGTTTTTTGTCATGCAAAAATATCTTATTCTATAAAACGGTATGCAGCCATGGCAAATCAGGCAGGAGCTCAGACAGGCTTTTATTCCTATGGAAAGCGCTTCAGTACCCTTTTTTTTTTCCCCAGAAAACAGGAAGTACTTTTTTTTTTTTGGTTTTCAATTTTTTTTATATTAATTTATTCTTGTTACAACTCTATGGTTATCCCATCCCTTGTATCCTCCCTTTCTCCCCTCCCTCCCATTTTCCCCTTATTCCCCTCCCCTATGACTGTTCCTCAGAGGGATTACCTCCCTCTGCATATGCTCATAGGGTATCAAGTCTCTTCTTGGTGACCTGCTGTCCTTCCTCTGAGTGCCACTAGGTCTCCCCCTCCAGGGGACATAGTCAAATTCCCTTACCAGGAAACTGGGACAGAGGGGAGGACATCCTATTGGGACTCTAGATGAGAGAACAATGTGAGAATAGCAATGTAGAAGGATCCAGTGGGTCCTAGAAACCTACAAGTAGAACATTATGATAGGCAGATTTGGGTCAAGGGGTCCCGCTCAAACTAAGGCACTAGCGCTTCAGTACCTTATTCTGAGGGGTCAGAGCTCAGTTTTAAATTAATTTCATTGTATGTGTATGAGTGTTTTGACTGTAGGTGTGCCTGTACCCCATGTGTGTGCCTAGTGCCTCTAGAGACCAGAAGATCTTGCATTTCCTTGAACTAGAGTTGTAAACAGTTGTGAGTTTCCACAAGGGTGCTTGGAAGAGAACCTGGGTCTTCTGGAAGTGCATGTAACTTCTGAGTCATCTCTCCAGCCGCTCTAGGTTATTAGCCATCTTAAGGCAGTTGTAAAGCAAAGTGCAACTTTTGAGAACAGGATGCAATTTTAAAGCACTGTCTTTATTCTTGCATATCAGGAGACCACACCAAAGGTCATAGGTTCAAACAAGGCTAAGGCTCATTTGTACTTTCCCTTGTAGTGGAGCCCCTGAAGACTAACCGGTAGTTGTTTGGCCTTTGCAAGTTAAAATTAGCTTTGCTGAACATTAAAGGAGAGCCAGGCCATGCCCTTTCAGTGCATCGGATCTCAGTGACCCATGGCTACCTCAGAGCCGAAGAGGGCTTTGGCCATGAGATAACTCTGACCAAATGAAGTTTTGATGAGTTAAGTGTAGATGAATCAGAAGCATACATATTATATTTCCCCTGAAATAGATGAGGATTTAAAAATTAAGGGAAAAATGGCTTGGAAAAATGTTTTGAAAGTTTTTGCCAAACCCAAAACATTTGAAAAAAATGTTCTGGATATTTGCACAACATCCACTAGTTTTGCCTATCCCTAATTTTTATAGTTTGGCATTTACTCACAGGATCTGGTACAATGGGATTGAAATTTGGAGAAAAAGTAGGTTACCATCTGTCATTTATGCAGCACTGCATTTTCTATAATTAGTTTTTTAATGTATTTCATTTCATTTTACTTATTCTTCCAAATGATTTGGTAAAAGTTCATTTATTTTTTG
>OU015743.1:85300019-85330538 GCA_907169655.1 Acomys percivali | reverse complement strand
TTTTTTCTCCTGCTTAGACATGAAATAGGAAAAAGTTGAAACAAAGAAATAAAAAGGTCCTTGGATCTTTCATTTCTCTTTTCCAGCACAATTCACAAACTCTGGGAAAATTAATCTTTATTCAATTACCGTATTTTCTGAAAGCTAGTTTATTTGAGTTAAATATTTATTATGGGCTTCCTCTCAACAGACAGTCATAGGAATTTTACAAATATGTGTAATTAAATCCTTTGTTGGAGTAAGCAAGAGAGGTGGCAGCATTTCTAATAAAGCCTAGTCTAATTGCTGACGATGTGTGGAGGTCAAGCTCGAGTGCCGCATTGGTTAGATTAAGAAATGACTAGAAGTTTGTTCAGTTCTGAGTGGGTCTGTGCTGGCTATTCCAAAAACACCTAGGTCAAGTGACTTGATGAGTGGTTCAATCCACCAATGCATTAAAATTTAGACTGCATATGGCAGGTTCTAGCAATACAGAAGTTGGGGGCCAATTAAAGGAAGTGGAAGAAAGTAAAATGAACTGAGAAGGTTCATACAACTGATTATAACGTCTTCTCCTGAAAAAAAAATTATGTGTAAAGATTATCCACAAATTTTTGGTTTATAAACCTCTGAAAATTAATGTTCTGATTAGTCTTCTTCAGACTTGTTATTTTAGGTTCATCGTTCTATGTCCAAGATATAAGTTATGATATCGTTCTATGTCCAAGATATAAGTTATGATATTTCTTAGATTGGAGTCTAGTAAGAGACACATTAACTTATGATGTGAAGGGACACTTGGGAATGGAGATAGAGACTAAGGAAGGCTCTGGAAAAGTGCCCAGGGAGACCTGGCAGTGGTGAGTATATTCTTTGTTTTCATTTCTGTGATCATTCTAAAGACACATACTTATGTCAGTATTCCTCAAATTACAAAATACTTGGAGTTTGGTATACTAAAAGTTGTTAGGGAAGTTTTGAACTGATAAAAGTAAGCTTTTATCATTATCTTTACCAAGAAGTCACTCTAAAATACCTATTACACTCAAAAGTTTATTATCTTCACTAATGGGTATCATATTCTCATTTTTTATTGTCACCAGAGTTTACGTAAATGAGAAAAACATTCAAAACTAAACAAGCACACTTTGACTATGAGACATGTCTGTTTAATCTGTGTCTTGTTGCCAAGCATTAACTGGCTTGTGCTCATTCAAATGATATAGCACCTTTTCAATCAGAGATTTATCACATGATCAAGTTCTAGTCCTTGTAATATATGGGGGTACTTGGCCCTTGCCTGGCCTGTATCTTAAGGCAATGGAAACACCTAAAGGAGCCCTGACATTAAATATGGTTTTGTTTATGATAGCAACATTAATTTGTAAGTAATCTAATAATGGAACCATAATTTCAAGGAAAGATCTTGAATAGTTTACTATGAGTTATTTCAGTAAAATACTTAAATAGTCACTACTGTCTATTTTTAAAAACTATTAAACAGTTTTAGCATATTTATTTTTTGGTTATTAAGTGCTTCTAAGATGAAATGTCATTGATGTTACTTGCTTTGAAATCTGTCACATGTCTCAGACAGGCCTATCTTAATAAGGTTACACCCTGCCTCTCTCAGAACACCACGTGTTTTGTTGATTCCAAATGTACCTTAGATGAATGTACTTTTTTTTAAGCCTGCAGAAGCCAATCTCTATTTAGATTTATTCCATAGTAAAGGAAATGTATTGCAAAATATTTAAAATCCTTTGACTGTACAATAAAATATTAATTCATTCACATTACATCTCAACTGTTATCCCATCCCTTGTGTCCTCCCATTCCTCCCTCCCTCCCATTTTCCCGTACTCCCCTTTCTATGACTCTGACTGAGGGGGACATCCTCCCCCTGTATATGCTCATAGGGTGTCAAGTCTCTTCTTGGTAGCCTGCTATCCTTCCTCTGAGTGCCAGCAGGTCTCCCCATCCAGGGGATGTGGTCAAATATGGGGCACCAGAGTTCATGTGAAAGTCAGTCCCCACTCTCCACTCAGCTGTAGAGAATTTCCTGTCCATTGGCTAGATCTGGGTCGAGATTCGATGTTTACTGCACATATAGCCCTAGGCTGGTGCCATAGTTTGAGAAGGAACCCTGGGCCCAAATCCACCTGCCATAATGTTCTTCTTGTAGGTTTCTAGGACCCACTGGATCCTTCTATTTCTTCATTCTCCCATGTTTCTCTCACCTAAAATCCCAATAGGATGTCCTCCCCTCTGCCCCACTTTCCTGATAAATGAAGACTTTCATGGGACATGCCCCTTGGGCTAGTATCCAGATATAAGTGAGTATATACCATTTGAGCCTTTCTGCCTCTGGGTTAATTCACTCATTATGATCATTTCTAGTTCAATCCATTTGTCCACATATTTCAGAAATTCCTTTTTTTTAAATAGCTGAGTAGTATTCCATAGTGTAAATGTACTACAGTTTCTTTATCCATTCTTCTATTGAGAGACACTTAGGCTGTTTGCATGTTCTGGCTATTATGAATAAGGCTGCTATGAACATGGTTGAGCATATGTTCCTGTTATATGCTGGCTTCTTCTGGGTATACTCCAAGGAGTGGAATAGCTGGGTCTTGAGGAAGACCTATTCTCAGTTTTCTGACATAGCGCCAGATAGATAAATATACTTTTTTCTATCCTTTCTTCTACCCTGAACCACTAAATACAGCTGGAGAAAGAATTTTTCAGGAGCCAGATTTAAATGTTGATTCAAATATTTCATTTTAAAAGTGCAGCATCAGTCACTCTATATGAAGTTCCTATGTAGTAAAAGGTATTTAATTGACACTTCATTGTATCTTTATGGTTTTAATAAATTCATAAAATATATTAAAAACAGTTGCCTTGCAAAAATAAATAAGCAAACAAACAAACAAATAAAATGGTGGCTGCCTTTGTGGGATAAATATGGTATTATAGCTAAGTTACTGTAGTGGGAATTTTGGTTTCTTAAAAGGCCCAATCATGTTAGATGGGATATGGGGCTGCTTCAGAAAGTCCACAGCAGCAAACTATGATTGTCTCATACTTTAGGAGGGGTTGTTATAATAAGAAGAAAGCTGTTGCTTCTCCCTGATGCTTCTTGTTGCTGTTGTTGAAGTTTGATGAGAAGACGTTGGAGATATCTGACTACAAAGATTGGACATTCCCCCAAGGAACTCAATGACCCTAATCAACAGAAAGTAGTCTAAAGAGACCCATACCCCATTTCTCCTCTAATCTCTGTCTCTCCTACCTGGTGTTGGGGTGCTGGATGGGTTTAAGTCGGAATAAAGTTGAAAGGGAGGGAGAGATATAAGAATTCAATAAAATAAATAAAAAACAATTATGCCTACAAGTTATTTTTTAAATGTAATTATTCTATTAGATTTTCTTTATTAAACATAAAGATGGACTGCCACTGATAGTGTTGACACATATGTATGCTGTTCCTACATAATAAATAGTAGTGATATTGGACTGACTTGAAGTTTATATGGATATCAGAGGGTATTCAATTACTAATAGGGCATCTCAAATCAATACAAGACACCAAATAATTCTCTTTATTTTCCTCTTTTGTGTGTATTTGTGTGGGCAGGAAGCTGGTAAAAATGAGAGGTATGAAGAAGTTGGGGTATATGTGCATGCTTGAAGAAGCCATTGAATCCAATAAGCTCAAGTTTTTCTAAGTCAAGAGGAGAAATCTACCAGTCAATTGATTATGTTTTAGATAGTGTCTTAGATAAACTTCAGTAATGTTAAATTCTAGTTCAAATGATTAAAACAACTAGAAAATATAAAATCAGTACAGGGATATTAATGAGCAGCAGGTAAATATTGTTTGGTGAATTTCAAGAAAATATGTATTTCTTAAACTTTTTTTCAGGAAATTCAATGTAACAAGAGTTTTTGCTCTTAAATTCTTGTGGTGTTACAATATGAATGAGTAGTGCTATATATAGTAAAAACAAGACAAAAAGAGATAATAGGCAAGAGTAATTTTATAACACATGGCCAGGATAGCTTTTTAAAGTGAATCACTATAACAGGATGTTCGCAACTTGCCAGTGTTTAAACTAAAGACACAGAGACTTATTACTTTTATTATAGCTTAGACCTTAGCTTGGACTGCCTCCTACTAGCTGATCTAACTTAATTCACAGACTATTCTAATCCGTGACCTGCCATGTGGCCCAGTCCCTCTCTCTCCTTCTGTCTAGCCACCTATCCCTCTCTGTGCCATGCTGGTGAATCCTCATTTCTTTCAGAGACTCTTTCTCAGCCCAGAAGTTCTGCCTTTCTTCTGTTGCCAAATATTGGCCATCAGGTCTTTATTAAGCCAATCAACAGGTGAGGGAAGAAGAGTGCTTACAAAATATGAGCAAGTTGATGATGCATAAGAATAACAATACCAAAATCTGGACAGTACATAGCTATCTATCTTCCAGTACAGAATTAACAATTGAGTAATACAGAGACTATCTTTACACAGTGCACAAAAAGATGACCCCAACAAATCACTTTTAAATTTGAGTTTGAATGAGAGTTTGTGAAGAATAATCTGGGCAGAGAGAAAAGTAAATTCAGGGCTCAGGATATATAGCTCTATGTCAGTTCCATTTTGTAAATTAAAAAAAAAAAAAAAACTTTGATGCTATAAGACTACATTGCTCTCAAAATATTCAAGGCCTAACTTATATAAGACCTTTTTTTGTAATAAATAACCATGGCTGTAAATTTGATTTAGAGATGGCTAAGAGATTAGGAAGCAATCCTTCGCAACTTTGGTGTCTGTGAAGGTTTCCAAAGATAGATTAGCTGGTAGGGGAAGACCTGCCCTTAAGGTTGGTTGCCTATTCTGTAGGCTGTGAACACTGGATGGAAAAGAGAAGCTGAAAAAGGCAGCCAATCACAGACTTTCTCTGCTTTTGCCTTCTCATCACCTTGATGTGTGCTGCTCTGTTATACCATGCATACAGGAAGCAGAAAACCTCTCTATAAGATACAACTGTAAAACTATATCTAATTTTCTGAGAAAGCATCAGATTGATTTGCAAAGTGCTTGTACAAGTTTACATTGTGGCACTCAGAGGAAGGATAGCAGGCTACCAAGAAGAGACTTGATACCCTATGAGCATAAGAAGGGGGAGGAAGTCCACCTCAGTCACAGACATAGGGGAGGGGAGTAAGGGGAAAATGGGAGGGAGGGGGGAATGGGAGGATACAAGGGAGGGGATAACCATTGAGATGTAATATGAATAAATTAATAAAACTAAAAAAATGTTTAAAAAAAGAAAGAAAGAAAGAAAACAGCAATGAAGGAGTATTCTCCTTGCTCCACATCCTCAATGGCATGTGCTGTTATTTGTGTTTTGAATCTTAGCCATTCTGATGGGTGTAAGATGGAATCTCAGAGTCATTTTGATTTGAATTTCCCTGGTGACTAAGGACATTGAACATTTCTTTAAGTG
Organism: Acomys percivali; assembly: GCA_907169655.1. Taxonomy (NCBI): domain Eukaryota; kingdom Metazoa; phylum Chordata; class Mammalia; order Rodentia; family Muridae; genus Acomys; species Acomys percivali. The sequence continues at coordinate 85,325,046 of OU015743.1, read as the reverse complement.
TTTCTCAGCCATTTGATATTCTTCTGTTGAGAATTCTCTGTTTAGTTCTGTATCTCATTTTTTAATTGGATTATTTGGCTTGGTAGTGTTTAATTTCTTGAGTTCTTTCTACATTTTGGACATAGCCCTTTGTTGATGTAGCACTGGAAGATCCTTTCCCAGTCTGTAGGCTGTCATTTTTTTCAGTTGGCAATGTCCTTTGCCTTACTGAATCCAGAATCTAGAAACAATCTAGATGTCCCCCAACTGCAGAATGGTAAATAAACTGTGGAAAATTCATACAATGGAATACTACATACCTCTTTAAAACAAGTGAATATTGAAATGTGCAGGCAAACAGATGGAACTAGAAAAGATCATCCTGAGTGAGGTAATTCAGACCCAGAAAGACACACATGATATATTCTTACATATAAGAAGATATTAGACACATAATACAGGATAACCACACTACAATAGACAGACCTAAAGAAGCTATATAACATCCCTACATATTTCTGTATTCCTCCTTCTTTATTTTCATTTTTCTAGTTCTCCTTTTTTAAAATATATTCATATTACATCTCAATTGTTATCCCATCCCTTGTGTCCTCCCATTCCTCCCTCCCTCCCTCCCATTTTCCCCTTACTCTCCTCCCCTATGACTCTGACTGAGGGGGACCTCCTCCCCCTGTATATGCTCATAGGGTATCAAGTCTCTTCTTGGTAGCTTGCTATCCTTCCTCTGAGTGCCACCAGGTTTCCCCATCCAGGGGACATGGTCAAATATGGGGCAGCAGAGTTCGTGTGAAAGTCATACCCCACTCTCCACTCAACTGTGGAGAATGTTCTGTCCATTGGCTAGATCTGAGTAGGGGTTTAAAGTTTACCGCTTGTATTGTCCTTGGCTGGTGCCTTAGTTTGAGTAGGACCCCTGGGCCCAGATCCATCCATCATAATGTTCTTCTTATAGGTTTCTAGGACCCTCTGGATCCTTCTATTTCCCCCATTCTCCCATGCTTCTCTCACGTAGAGTCCCAATATGATGTCCTCCCTCTGTCTCAATTTCCTGATAAGTGAAGACTAGCCCAAGGGGCATGTCCCATGAAAGTCTTCACTTACCAGTTTTCCTTCTTTATGTTTCTTTTTTAAACATATTTATTTATATTATTATACGTGAGTAAGATAAACTACATACAGCAGGAAGAACCATTAGACAATCATGAATTTATAAATGTTACATTCATTGTTATTTGGCTATATGTATTTGAGAAACTTCAAGTAAACATCTTTCCTGTCTTGTTAGGCCTAAAGTTCTGAATAGAGATTAATATCTATCATATCTCATCTATCTCTATTAACTTAAACATCTATCTTGATCTGAAAACATCTTAACCCCTAATATACTAAGCTTAATTGAAAGACTATACTATCTGGTCTTCAAACCCATCAGAGACTTACGAAGGGATAAAACCTAAATACTTGAGTGAACCAGGAGTTCAGATTAGCATCTTCCAAAATGAAATTTTGACTGAAACAGTGCCTGAACTGTGATGTAACACACTCTATAACGTTGGAGCATCACTTTCAGCCTTCTGGCCCAATACAAGGTGGCTAAGTGGTTAAGGTGATGGACTGATCTTTCTTTCTTTTCAACCTCTATGTCAAAACCTAAGAAAGAAAGATAAAGGAAAGGAGAGACATCCCTGATTCCACCCTCATTTTCTCTCTAAAAAAGACTAATAGTAACTTATAATCAACTCCCAATGAAAACAACCCTCTATAGGCCAAGAAAGCAACCAAAAACCTACCCAACTGCCTTAGGGGAAATGAGGTGTAATTTTCTTAAGGTTTCTTCTGGTTGATTTCAGATGAATAATACCTTTGTATGGGCCACAATAAAATTGGAGAAAATAGTTAAACACATTAGGAATAACATTTGTGGTCCTCAATAGTTCTTGCCTCACAAGTTTGTCTGTTAGATATAATGAGCCATAAGGATGAAGTTGATGCTCCAACATTATATAGAGTTTTGGGTAACTGTTCTAGCAGCAAACTGTCTCCTTCATCTTCTCATTTGGGATGCTGCTAACTTGCACTCTCTGTATATTAAGTTAATTAATTTTATTCCTTCTCAATCTCTGATGGGGTTAAGGACCAGATAGTTTAGTCTTACAAATAAGCTTAGTTGTTTAGGGGTTAAGATTCTTTTACATATAGATAGATGTTTTAAGTTGAAAGAGATGGCATTTGATAGACATTGATTTACATTCAGAATTTTAGACACACTAAGATAGGAAAGATGTTTTCTTCAAGGTTGCCAAATACAAATAGCCAAAATACTATGAATGTAACATTAATATAATTCTTTATTGTTTCATAGTTCATCTTGCTGTATGTAATATATGTATGCATATATACACACATATATATATGTGTGTGTGTGGTGTTTGTGTGTATATAATAATATAAATGTATGTAAAAATATTAAAGCCCCCTCAAAAAGAAGCTAAATAACAAGTAGGACCCTAGAGATGATAATTAATTCTCATTCAGAAGGGCAAATAGAATAAACATAGGAAGCACTTGAAGAGAAGGAACAGGATGGGAGCCCACCATAGAGGTCCTCTCAAAGACTCCACCCAGAATGAGATCAAATCAGATACTGAGTCTCACAACCAAACTTTGGGGTAGAGCACAGCGTGTCTTATGTAAGAGTTGGGATACAGAAGGACCTGGAGGGGACAGGAACTCCACAAGGAGACTAATGGAGCTCAAAAATCTGGGCTGGTTTATGTGTGTATGGGGGAGAGGCTGCAGAGACTTATGTACCAACTAAGGACCATGCATGATGAGGACCTAGACCCCGTGGTCTGATGTAGTCAATAGGCAGCACAGTCCCTTTGTGGATCCAATAATATGGGGAGTAAGGGATTCCTCTTACATGAACTCTGGTACCCACTCATAGATCACTTCCTCCTGGCAGGAAGGCCTTGCCAGGCTACTGAGGAAAAGGATGCAGGCAGTCCCAAATGAGACTTGATAGTCTGGGGTTAGATGATAGGGGAGGAGAGCTCCCACATTCAGTGGACTAAGGGAAGGGGATGGCAGATGAGGGATGAGGCTACAATCAGGATGTAAAGTGAATAAACTAAAAAATAAAAAAGTACAACCACAGAACATTTTCTTCATTAGTGACTGATGTGCAAGGGTTCAGCCCATTGTGGATAGTGATATTCCAGAGCAGGTGGTCCTCATTTCTATATGTAACCAGCCCAAGAAATCCACAAGAACACACCAGTAAGCAGTAAACAAGCCAATAACCATTCCTCCATGCCTCTGTGTCATCTTTTGCCTCCAGGTACCTTCCCTGTTTGAGTTCCTGTCCTGACTTCCTTCAGTGATTTGGAAGTATAAGACAAACAAACCCTCTCTTTCCCAACTTGCTTTTGGTCATAATGTTTCATCACAGCAATAGAAACCCTCTCAGACAAGACCACTACAGAGAGTCCCTTAGGGAATGCTCCTAACAAATGTGAGCATGCAAAATGACAGATTATGAAGACAAAAGTACCATCTGTAATATCTGGGTCAAGTGTCCCATGTGTTCTTCAACAAGAGTGTACCCACCCTAAGATCAATACTAAATGAGGGAGGAAGAATGAGAAAACTGAAACAAGACTCCACTAGTTTCCTAAGCATAGCGTCAGTACTGTGCAAAAACTTAGAACAAATTATTTAGACTCCAAAACACTTTCCAATCACTGTTTCAATAAAGCAATTGGCTGCTCAAAGAACACAAGAAGCTAATGGAGCTTTGGAGAGGAGAAGCTGCCCAGTTTTTCATTAACTGTCATACAGAAAGGGGAAAGTTATATTAAAATCAAGTGAGATTATCTGCAGGAGGATGTTCTCTTATTTTTAGCTTCAATTTCATTTTTCTCTTTTGACTAGTCAAAATTATTTAGTTTGAAGTCATCCATATATAGTCCAAAGGACCTTAGTGTATGCCAAAATTTTTTTTATCCTTTTTTGAAATTACATTTAAAAATTTTCACTTAATGTCACGATTGTAGTCCCCTCCCTGTCTCTTCACGGTCCCACCCTCTATCTGCCTTCCCCTCTATCTCCCTTCCCCTCTATCTCCCTTCCCCTCTATCTGCCTCCCCTAGTCCTCAGAAATTTGGAGCCCTCCTCCCATACCAACTGACCACAGCCAATCAGAGCTCATCAAGACTGCCTGCATCCTCTTCCTCTGTGGCCTGGCAAAAACAGGCAACAAAAGCCATGGCAGTATTGCTTGCTAAGTTTTCTTGCATAGCCCTAACTTCTTCCAAAATGGCATGACGTTCCCTTTCATTGTTTATTCTGTAAAGAAACAATGGATTAATAGGCTGGATGATGAGGTGTATTGTATGTAGGTCAAACAAAATGCAAGCTTTGTTGTTTTGTTTTCCAAGTTCTCTCTCAACCAGAAACTGGTTTACTACCTTTTGAAAATAGAGTAATTAGAAGTAGCTACAGAGATCTCTGCTCAAGAACCAGCCAAGCTGACGGCACGGTTAGTGGAAATCTTATTTGTTCTGGAAAGCAAATCCATGAGGCGGTCAGTGGTAGGGGGAGAAAAAGACAACTTTTGAATAAAATCATGAAGAGAAACAGATCTAAAGAGAAATTGAAATATTTAATCCACAAATGATAATAATGACTGAATGGAAAATAATGTTCAAACCCTCTTATTTTCACTCCAAACACTGGAAATTCTTTTATGGTCTTAGAGTCCTTGCCACTCCTGTGGATCATAGTGCTCCATCAGCGTAGTTTACTGAAGATATTTCTCTCAGCCTCGGGTTAAATGATGGAACCAAAAATTAGTTGGGGAAATTTCTCTGATAACTATTTTGAGTGAAAAATCTGTCAACTAACATAGCTCTTTGACTAGAAGAGCACTGACAGTAAGTCTCTAGCTGGACAGCTCTAGTGGGCATGGCTAGTTTCTAAACATAGAGGTGAACTTGGCTCAACAGGGTCTCCTCCAGCTGCTGACACGACCTTACTTCTGAATATGCTGGCTTGAAGTTTGGAGGAAATATCAGCATAGATATTTATCCATTCACAACCCATGTCCAAAAGCACTATACTGCTTCCCACTTGGCAAATTAAGATGGAAAATAACCTGGAAAAAATAGCTTTCTTTTCACTGTTGGTTTCTTCCAGATCCCCAGGTGCTTCTCAAATGGCTCTGCTTACTACTTTGTGACTACACAGTTCCTTTCTCTTTCCTCTCTTCTTCTGTCCAATTGTTTTGTTTTTTCTCTCTCTATCCCTCTCTCTCTCTCTCTCTCTCTCTCTCTCTCTCTCTCTCTCTCTCTCTCTCTCATCTCAATGATAGATAGATAGACAAACAGACAGATAGGCAAATAGATATCCATTTCTTCTTCTCTGTTTGAGGTTACTGTTTCTCCACAACACCTGATGTAACCGACCTTCAGCAGGTCACTTGTCTGAACATTCCTTTATCCAACATAGTTCTCATATGCAGTTCACTGTCTTCCTAAAATGTGTCTGCCTATATTTCCTTTCTTAAAATCTCTGGTGATTTTCTTTTAATGACAGGATAAAAATCAAGCAAAGAGTTGACCATAAAAAAAAAAATAGTCTTCTTTATTAACTGTCCCTACTGAGCAAGGAGTGTATTGTTTTTCTGCTTGGATGGAATCTTCTTTGGCCCAGAGTTGACATTTCAAGTAAAAATATATATAATGAGGACGTCTTCATTATATCATTTAATTGGAATTTAAACTTTTATTATGTGAAGTGGTAGCAAGAAGGATGTCCTTTGCTGCTCTTTTACACTATTTCCTGAATCACTGTACTGTTGATGAAGGTGGGATTAAGGAAAATTTCACCTATCTAAGATGTCTTAGCTACTAAAGAGGGCCATATCACGTCCCCTTATGTCCACTCATCTCTCTATAACTTTATTGTTATTTTTTGCTTTTTTAAATTTAATTTTTAAAAATGTATTCACTTTACACCCCAATCATAGCCCCCTTCCTTATCTCCTCTGGGTCCCACACTCCCTCCTTTCCCCCTGTCTCTCTCCTAATCCTCAGAAAGCACAGCCTTCCTCCCCTACCAACTGACCTCAGCCTACCAGATCTCATCAGGACTGTCTGATCCTCTTCCCTGTGGCCAGGCAAGGCCGACCTGCCAGGAGGAAGTGACTAAAGACAGGCAACAGAGTCCATGCCAAAGTCCATGCTCCCCTTACTAGGAGACCCACATGGAAAGTGAGATGCCTGTTGGCTACATCTGAGCAGGTGCATACATCCTCTCCATGCACGACCATGGTCGGTGCATTAGTTACTGCAGGCCCCATGACCCGGACCTAGATTTATTGGCTTTGTTAGTCTTCCTGTAGAGTTCCTGTCCCCTCCAGGAGTCTTATGGAAAAGTTGGATCCCTATATCTTTTACCATACTCCTCAGCTGAAGTTTTTAAACTATAAGTCACATTGTTATATTCTGTTTAAACCCTATGTACTTCAGAGTAAATGCTTAGACTCTTAAAAATGTTAAGTTGCATCTACTTTGACTTCTCTTCAATGTTCTTCAACTCCATGTGTCCGTGGACTGTCAAACATCCCAGTGTGCCTTTGAAATAACAAGCCAGCACTTGTCCAAAATCCCACAGCCACCTAAAGTTTATTGCATTGTACATATATTAGGTGTTAGTTCTATTTTAATATTCATGTTAAATCTGGTTATTTTGGCATCTAATATTGTGTATTGGGAAAAATTCACAGAATTTTATAAGCAAAGCAGGATACCTCAAACATCTAAAATAAACATCTTGCACATTTTAGGACCTAGCCAAGGGATTTCTTAAATCTATACATATAAAAGAATGCCTTTTGTTATCATAATAAAATGCATATTAGACCATTTTTCTCAAACATCTTTCCATGTGAGCTCCAACTACTTGAGCTAAAATTCATTTATACTTAATGAAGAAGAAATATAATATTTTTAATTTGATAAAATATTTAAATCAAAATTTTAGAGTTAACAATTAACATTTCAATAGAGACAAACCAGTAAAATAAATTTAAAATAAAAATGTAAAGAAAAGTCAAACTATAAAACAGCTTTAAAAGTTTATGTCATTATATCAGAACATTGAATTACCCTAAACCAAACTATAAATTTCAAATAAGAATCAGAACCATACTGCTCTATAAGTGTCTGAATTAGTATTGTGGTAAATATGAATGCTAGGTCATTTCTCATGATTATGTGTAAATATAACATATGTTCCTTGGGCGTTCTTTAATTTGGTAGCTTTTAAAACTGTAATCATTTGTTATTGCTTTGAACTAATTACTTAATATTTAGTGACCAAGGTATTATGGGCCACATATAAAATGCACCCACCAAAAGTTCCACATGTTTGGAATGTGGACCACAGGTAATGGTACTCTTGTGGGATTCTGGAAATGATAAAAGGTGATATCGAGCTACATGTAGCTCGTCACTGGGGTAGGGCTCTGTATCTTGTCCCTGGCCTCTCCTACCTGTCTCTCTACCTTTTTTTCTGTGTGAACAACTCTACTCCACCACACACCATAGTGTTCCATGGGGTGAAGCAAGCTCAAAATGAATGGACATCTTTGAAACTCTATACCAAAATAACTCTTCTCATAAGTTGTTTGTGCTAGGCATTTTGGCTAGAGTAACAAAATGCATAACTAAAACAACAGGCAGTACCATTGTTCCACACTTATCAATGCTACATTAATTCACCCGTCATCATATCAACAGAACTACATACAAAATTAGTCATGGCTACAAGCATAGTGAAGGGTTGACATGCATAGGCTCAGATCCTAACTGAGTGGGTAATGATTTCCTTTGTTTTATTAACCAATTATTCACACACACTCTTGCCTACCTTAAAGTGATTTTTAAATTTACAAGTAATATAAGTAATTGTGTATATGCATTAGGTACAGAGTGTTAGTTCAGGTCAAAGTAAGTGGACTTACCCATCACCTCAGGCATGTGTCACTTATCTGTGTTTCCTAACTGTTGTTTTGGCATGATGAGTTAACCATTCTAAACCTTATGCAGTTGAACATTAGAAATCAGTGCTCTCATCAAATTGACTCCTGTACCTATTAATTATCCTTCCTCTGTATGCTTTCCTAGCCTCTGTAATCATTTTTCTACTCTTTGCTTCTAAAAAAGAAAGATTTTTTTCTTCACTAAAGCACATTAAATAAAGTAATTATAGCATATATCATTCTGGTCTTATCCTTGAGCACTGTGAAAAATGTTCTATCTCTAAACAGTTTAAGTCTTAAGGTACCAGTAAGATATTGTCAATAGCTTCTTATCAGAGTCTGGAAATGTCTCAAACCTTAAAAAGAAAACAGATTTTGTGTTTGTTGTTTTGTGTTGAACATTCTCAAATGAATATTCTGCTTCTACATAAATGTCATAAGAATTTTATCATTTATTATAATAATGAAAATTATATTGACTAGTTTCAGAATACCAAATCATTTTTGACTTATAATAAAATATCTTTTGGTCATATCATACATAATGAATGGCCTTTGTCATAAATTATTTGATTTCATTTCAATATTTTATGTGCTATTTTAATTTTTTATTTCTTGGGATGTAATTGATTGCTAAATTTTCTTTCTTACAATATCCTTGTCACACTGGATCATGGTGGCACATCCCTTTAATCTCAGCACTCAAAAGGCAATAGCAAATCAATCTCTGAGTTGGAGGCCAGCCTGGTCTACAGAGAGTTCCAGGCTAACCATGGATACACAGGAAACACCTATGTAAAAAACTGAATAGAAAACAAAACAAAACAAAAACCTTGAGTAGATAGATAGGTAGATAGACAGATAAGCAAAAAAAAAAAAAAAAAAACATGCCACACTGGGGTATCAAAGTCTCAAAGTCACTCTGGCCCTATATAAAACTCGGAAAGCGTCTCTCGCTTTACTTTTCTTTTGGAATACTCTGAAATTTTAACATCATTTCTTTCTCAAGTGTTTTGAATAATTCAACTGGAAACTGTCTGGTTCTGGAGAATTCCCTGAAGGAATGTTTTTAATTATATATTCAGTTCATCCAACAAACATGATACTTCTTACATTTTCTTCGTTTGCTCATTTATTTTTATTTAATTTCAAGCTCTTTGTCTACTTTATTACAATTTTAAAATATTTACATATATTTGTATAATATATTAGCCTTTAAATATCTGCAAAATCTGTAGTGGATTCTCAGTTTTTACCATTAGTATATCTTGATAAGAGTATACCATTTTTAACAATCACTTCAGAGAAACAAACCACTGTCTGATTAATCAATATTTTCTTTCATATGCGTGATTTATTTTATTGATTTCTAGATATATTACTATTTTTCCCTTTAAAACATTTGAGTTTCACCTTTACTTTATTATCTTTTCATACTTTCTTGTAATGTAACTTTAAATGATTGATTTTTAACATTTGAACCACAATATAGTAATTTAAAGCTGCTGAACATTGTTTCACTTCTGTCACCTGTGTCATTGATATTTTCATTGTCTGTTTAAAATAATTTATAATCTCCTAGGATCTTTTCTTTGATCTATTGTTGTTTTAGTAAATTTCTAAAAATGTGTAATCATCCTACTTATTCTGGCATTTTTAAAAAATTCACATTGTGATCAAAGAATATCTTATGAATGGATTCAGTCTTTTTTTTTTTTTTTCTTTTTTTTTTTTTTAGTGTTACCTCCTCTTATATATCCAACTTAGTGTGTGGTCAGTTGACACATACTCAAACATTATTCTATGACAATTGTGGGCAGAAATCTTCTATGTGTACCAGATACATGGCAGTAGTTAACCAGAGCTTCTGTAGCTGTCTGACTTTTGTGCTGTGCATGCTGGTGTTATTAGTTACTAAGAAGGCTTAAACCCTTCAGATGAATGCTTAGTTATCGGTCACTTCTTTCTTTCAGTCTTTGACATTGAAGCTGTGTTATTCTGGTGAATAAATCTTTAAAAGTTATATATCTTCCAATACATTTAATATAAATTGTCCCTTGGTTGTAATTGCTGACATGGATGGATTTGGGCATGCTTTATAGCCATTTGTATTTACTACTTTGTTTCTGAATTCCTCCATTCCTGATGCCTTTCAATTAATCAAGTCTTTCATTTGTCTTTTCTGTTTCTCATCTTTACATTTTTCTTGACTATTCATCCAAAGATGGTTTAACAGAGTGTATCATTTCTTAAATTATTTAAATATACATGGGTAGTTTCCTAACCAATACCAAGATCTTTTTTAATAGCAAAAAGTTGTGTGTATATGTGTGATATGCATATGAGTTGTGATGTGCACACACCATAGCATCTTTGAGGGTGTCAGAGGACAACTTTTGGGAGTTGATTCTCCCCTTACACCCTGAGACCTAAACTCAAACTCAGGTTGTCAAGCTGGACATCAATCACTATTACCCACTGAGTCATCTCACTGACTGAAAGAATGCCACAGAAGCTTAATTTTATTTTTTCTTTCAATTTTACACACATACAGACACATACACATGTGCATGTGCACATATACGAATGCATACATTTATATAATTGTATGAACATTATAAACTTTATTATTAGTAAAACAAAATTTATTGAAATTCATTTCATATTTACCTTTTGTGATCTTTTTTTCTCTTTCTGGATTTACCTTTTTTGTGTCTGAAAATTCTTATTATTAGATGCAGGTAGTAGTCCTTACAATTTATGCATTTAATTTGAAAGTATGTTTCTTTAATGTTAATGTCTGTAGCATAATCCCTACAGTTTTGGAATTCTAAACTGGAATTTTTTTGCTTTTCATGCTTTATGAGTGTTATTATTCAAATTCTATCATACAATTTGTGTGTGTGTATATTTGTGTGTGTGTGTGTGTGTGTGTGTGTTAGTTTTAAACTTTGAGGCAGGATGTTGCCCTCTAGCCATAGATATTCTAAATCTCTGTTTAGCCTTATATTTTCCCTCATCTGTCCCCTCCATGCAGGCCTAGAATCTAGCACACACCCAGCTTGCTTCTGTGACTTCAGGAACTAACCCCATCCCTTTTCTTTCACACTTTGTCTGTGGTGTATCAGGGGCAGGTTTGTTTCTATCTAACTAACATTGCTGAGTTTCTTAAATCAGTGGGAAGATATCTTTGTCAATTTGGAGCAATTTTAAGCAATTCCTGACAACTCTTTTCTTTTTTATTATTTTTCTTTTTTACATATACATTTATATTATTACACATATATATACGGTAAACTACCAACAGCAAGAAGAACCACTAAACAATCAGGAATTATATAAATATTACATTCTTACTATTTTGGCCACTTGTATTTGGAATCCTTGAAGAAAATATCTTTCATATCTTGGTACATCTAAAATTCTGAGTGTAAATCAATATCTATCATATCTCATCTTATCAACTTAAAACATCTATCTAGACCTAAAGACATCTTAACCCCTAAACAACTAAGCTTAATTGTAAGTCTAAACTATCTGATCTTCAATCCCTTGAAGATTTGAGAAGAAATAAAATTAATTATCTGAGTAGACAAAAAAACTTTAACTAGAACTACAATTATGAATCATGGAGAATGAAGATAATGCAGAAGGATAGTCCCGTATCCTGTCATTATGCTCCCATATAAAGGTCTTTCTTAAGGTGGAATAATGCCTTAAAGTACATTTCATACTAAATCGTAAGTGGTTATACTATCTACCAGTGGATACAATGAATATAAATAATTTAGGAATTTTTATTTAATATGAAAAATAGAAATTAATAAAAAAGCATTTTTGTGCTGAGTATTATTTTTACTTATTTTTATTCAAATTTGTTCATATATTATATTTGTTTTTTAAATTAGGAAATTGAATGGGTATTTTCAAACATCCTGAAAAGCATTTGCTACCTAGAATGCACTGAGAGCTATTTAGTAGTGCATTTTCCTTGGGAATAGCATACAGCTATCTACTTGGTTTTAAGGTGCATTCAGTGGGAGGAAATTCATACCTAACCTAACACTGTAACTTCACCAAGTACTTATGTCTAGAGAAGCTACAGACACTACATAAGAGCCTGCTATTGCCAGTTTCTCAGCCAGTTGAATTTATAGCTGTAGTCTAAATACTTATCCTTATACCCAAATATGAATGTAACTCTCAGTCTTCATCAAAGAATCTTCTTTTTACAAGAGGAAGAGGCAGAGATCAAAATACAGAGAATAAGTGACTGCATGGTCCCAAATTCTAATTAATATATCTGCTATACAAACTCTGCACCTAACATTTAGGGGGAAATTATGGAAGAGGCGGCAGATCCCAAAGAACCAAGACACCTGCTACCAGGTAGTCTTCCCTAGAAATGGGAAAATATATCCATGCCATCTTAAGTGTAGTGAGAGTTTTGTAATTTTGCTTTCTTAAAAAAAAACAGAAATATTATGGAAATATGTTTCTGTTTTAATCCTAGGTGTGGGAATATGGGGCTGCCTCACAACAGATGACTATAATTTGCCTCATGCTCTGGCGGGGATGTTTTGACAGCTGCAGATAATTTCTGTGAGTACATAATGTTTGGAATTCTGGGAACATTTTAGAGGATATATAAATGTTCAGACTCTGAGAGGCTATTGCTGTTGGTGGCCAGTTGGTGGTTGGATGCTGTTGGTTGCAGTGTGTCAAGTAGCTGGTTACTAAAAAATGTGAAGAAATTAGATATCCTGATGGTGAAGACCAAACTTCCCCCAAGGAACTCAATGCCCCTAACCAGCAGGAAGTAGTCTAACAATGTTGCCCCCTTTCCTCTCTATCCTTTTTTTCTCTCCTATCTAGTGTTAGGGGGTTAGTAGGGGTGGAGAAGGGTGGAAGATAGAAAAAGAAACTCACAAAGTATTAAAAGTCCAGTTACACTCAACAATGTCGTGGCCTGAACAAGACCAGCTAATTGTAACAACAGTTGACACGCATATGTGCCTTATGTTTCCTTCAAGATGAAGAGGTTCAGATGGTCCATGGCTACTGAGGGAGGGAGAACCAGTTTCCTCTGTAGACAACATGCTACATAGATTGTTCTGTCTCAAGTGGTCAACTGTGGGTACACACACACACACACACACACACACACACTAATATTTTTTAAAGAGATAATGATTTGGGGGAGCCCAGGACGAGTTAGGGATGGGAGGTGTAGGAGTGATATAGATATGATGCTCTTGTATGAAATTATGAAAAATTAAATTAAAAACTATAAGATACACGCAAAGAAAAATAATTAACTGGCTACTCTTCTACTGAATAATACAAGTAAACAAAAACCCAAACATTTAAATTATAAAAGAATAGTCCTCCAAAATTCCTACTTAACAAAAATAGCAACTGTTGCATTGTAAACTGTTTCTTAATTTATTGTAAGGATAAACTGCCTCCAGTTGATTCAGTTTTGAAAATTCTTTTCTCTTGTTCGATCTTGCACATCTTAAATCATTGCATCCTGGGCGTGACCTCAAGTCTTGTCTACACAGCAATTTTTAGGCCAAGTAACCACATAGTGAGATCCAATCTCCAAATGTTATTTGATTAAAATACACAATATAGCACACACCTGTTTTTGGAAGTTTACAGCTATGCAGTACAGCATCACACAAATTATTAGCTAATATTTCTGTTCAACTTCATATACAATTTTTTTTTCACAAAAGTACCATGTATTCCTTTTCTGATTTTACTTTTTCAACTTAAAACAAGCAGACTATTTGGAAAGAGGGAACATCAACTGAGAAAATTGTTTCTACCAGATTAGCTGGAGGGCAAGCCCGTAGAGCATTTTCTTGATTAATGATTAATGTGGGAGGACCACGCCCACTGTAAGTGGCATCAAGCCTGCTCGGGTGGTCCTGGGTGGCAGACTGAGAAAGCCATGAGGAGCAATCCAGTAAGTAGTGCTCCTCCATGGCCTCTGCAGCCATTTATGACTCCAACTTTCCACGTGGAATTCCTGCCATGATTTCTTGAACTATGGATCTGAAACTGTAATATGAAATAATCCCTTTATTCCTCAAAATGTTTTTGCATATAGTGTTTTTTTCACAGAAATAGTAACCTTGTGTAAGACAATTTTCCTGCCTCCCTGAAGAGTAAATTACATTATATTACCAAAGATTGAAAAGCATATAAATATCACCTACATATATTTTGTTTTATGTGCATAGGTTAAATATCTTAGTATCAAAGGTATATTACTATTATAATGATAACATTACATAATTTTTAATACAAATATGCCACTATAGATAGTGACAACAGTAGCATCTGACAGTCACTTGTACCTGCAGTTATGTGACCATGGAACATGTAATTTACCTATTAGACAAAGTCAGCACAAAGTATTAACTCTATAAATAACCAGTCACTGATCTGTGCTAATACTAATTCTCTATGATAGAGAAACATAGAATTATCTTTGAATATATTAAAATATTTGTAGAGGGTTTGGAGAGATAAGGCATAAGTTAGGCTCACTTGCTAACTTGCAGTGGGCCCATGTTTGCTTTTCAGAATCCACATCAGGCAACTAATAGCCACTTCTATCTACAGCTCCAAAGAATATAATATCCTCATTGGACTTCAAAGTCACCCACACACATGTGGCATAATGCACATAAGGTAAAAATAATGAAAACAATAAGTCTTGTAGAAATGAGGGAAGAAGCTAAAGGTAGTAACAGAGATGCAATCCAAAGACCAGAAACGATGCCTGTAAATAGGGATCAAAGATCTTCAGAAAAGATGAAACTAGATCATAAATAGTTTGTGGCATGCAACACATAGATATTCATGGACACACACACAGTTGACAAGAAGCATTTGAGATTTGACATCTTAGTTCTTTCTGTTCAAGCTAAAAAGTAGTTTAACTATTACAACAGAAAAATTAACAATCCCATATTCTTAACAGTGTGAATGTCCCTATGAACATCCACTGATGCCATGATCCTGCATAACTGCAGCTCTTACCCACCCAAAAGTTACAAAACATTCCTCCTTTTAATGTATCCTTCCCCTCTGGAGAAGGGTCCTGCAAGGCAAATGCGAAGGACAGATTAAAAACAGGAATGTTTTGAAGCTTTTGTGTGGGTGAGGGCCCATGGGATTCATGATATGGGCTGCTAATAGGAGCAGCTGCCAACAATGTCTGGGAAAAGGAAGTGCGGAAAACTCACTGAAAGGAATGGGGGTGAGATGTTAGAGGGAGGATGTCAGATGTATTTCAACTAGGAAAGGATAGCTTGGACCTCCTTGT
Organism: Acomys percivali; assembly: GCA_907169655.1. Lineage (NCBI taxonomy): Eukaryota > Metazoa > Chordata > Mammalia > Rodentia > Muridae > Acomys > Acomys percivali. Next base: position 85,309,660 of record OU015743.1, on the reverse strand, counting down.
TGACTTTGATTTCCTTGTTCACTATGTGTCTGCTGGTAGACTAGGACTGGTTGTGGAGCCAGAACAAGTTGAGGAGAAATGTGAAAGTCAGTTGCAGGATAATAAGCCATCTGGTAGGAGTAAAGCATGCCAATTATTTCAACTCCCCCACTGTTCATTCCAAGGGTCTTGGGTATATATATCTGGGAGTTTGGTTGTTGCTTCGGATATATAGGGTACTGCCATTTCTATTCTGCAATTCCAATAGCAGTAGGCCCTCTTAGGTATTAATGTCTTGGAGACAGAATTTATCTCTGTTTGCTTGTTGATAAGGGAAGCAAGTGAAGGGGCCATCAATACCCAGAGTCTGGATATGTTGGGATTTTTAAAGGCCCTGGAACCCTTTTGGAGGGCAATCCCCTGTTCCTATAACTTTGTGTTGTGTCCATAATAAGCTTTTCTAACAAAAATATCTCCCAGTGTTGGGGAGATTAGAGAGGGGTTGAGCAGAGATAGAATGGAGAATAACAAAGACAGCTATACGAACAGAGGAGAGCAAGACCCTTGGGTAGCACATGGTCTGTGCAGCGACCATCAAGTCATGGATGTCCTTCCGGGAGAGCTTGTTGTCCCCCTGAGGGTGCTATGACTCCTCAGTCCTTGACCCATCATTAAGAAATGGGCCATTGCTTTGAATCTCTAGATTGTTTTTTGGTAAGATGGCCATTTTTAAAAGATTTATTTGTTTATTATGTATACAACATCCCGCCTACATGCATACCTGCACACCAGAAAAGGACATTTGATCTCATTATAGATCGTTGTGAGCCAACATGTGGTTGAATTGAACTCAGGACCTTTGGAAGTGCAGGAAATGCTCTTAACTTCTGAGCCATCTCTCCAGCCCCAAAATGGCCATTTTTACTGTTAATCCTACCAATCATGAGCCTCTTCCATTTTCTAAAATCTTCTTTGATTTCTTTCTTCAAAGACTCAAATTTCTTGTCCTACAAGTCTTTCCCTTGCTTGGTTAGAGTTACACCAATATTTTATATGATTTTGTTTAAAAGTAGAGCCTAATAATGTTTTTTATTAGCCCTATAATTATTATTATGGTGGTATTTTCTAACCTGCTAGCTATCAATGAAACACAGACACCTGTTATATTTTAATATATCCATGGTTAACCAGGGGCAGGGCAGATATTAAACCCTTATGGGGCAGGTATTCCATATCTTTCCCCAATCCCATGCAATCTGCTTCTAATAATTTCTATCAAGCTATCTCCTATCCATAATCTGAAATACTTGCTAATTATCATCATCTGGGCCAAATCTCCATCCACATCAGCCATGTGCTTCTTCCTCCACCTAATCCATGGCATTGGTATCCCTTCTCTCTTCCTCCTCTGGTCCCTCCTCCCATCTCCTCAGTTCTCTCTCTCTCTCTCTCAAAAGCCTTCAGACCTTAACCACTCCTATCTCATTTGCCCTGCCCAGGTGTGTTGGCTTTTTATTAGTCAAACAGGAACAAGGTGTTAGGAAAAGTTTCACACATTTTGGAGTACATGAGTCTGCATGTAGACCAGACCAGATCAACCTCCAACAATTTGTGGTTATTGTAAAAGTTATTGTTTCCCTAATTTCTTTCTGGGCCCATTTATTACTTGTATAAAGAAGTGTTACTGAATTTTTTTTAAGTTGGTGTTATATCCAGCCACTTTGTTGAAGTTGTTTATCAGCTGTATGAGTTCCCAGTGGAATCTTTGGGGTCACCTGTATATATCATATCATCTGTGAATAGTTACACATTGACTTCTTCTTCCTTTCTAGTTTGTATCCCTTTGATCCCCATTGGTTCTCTCATTGTTCTAGCTTGAACTTCAAAAACAATATTGAATAGATACAGAGAAAGTGGGAAGCTTGTCTTGTCCCTGTTTTATTAGAATTGCTTTAATTTTCTCCCCATTTAAATTGATGCTGCTTGTTGGCTTAATATATATTGCCTTTATTATGTTTAGATATATACCTTGTATCTCTGATCTCTCCAAGATTTCAAACACGAAGGGGTATTGAATTTTGTCATGGGCTTTTTCAGCATCTAATGAGATGGTTAAACTCAAAACCCACCCCAAAGACACAAAAGGCTACCCATCGTACAACAAACTACACCTCCTAAGTTTTCCTAAATAGTTCCAGCCTCTGAGGACAAAGCATTTCAATATATGAGCATATATGGGCCCTTGTCATTTGAACCACCATATTCCTTCAACTGAATTGACTGTCCAGAAAGAAACACTCCAGACCTCACCTTTTCTTTGGGGAAAAAAAGGGAACCAAAGAAATTGAAGTCCAATCCTTGTGACTTATTGAGTTTCTTAAGATTCTACCAGACACTCCTGAATTGTTTAACCACACTCAGGAGGAAATTGTGTTTCCTGGCACCATGATGGCAATGCTACTGTCACAACAAGCACTAGGTCAGGACGAGGTGGGCACAGGAATATTACATTCAAAAGAGCCATTTTCTTCTATAAATCTGATTTGTGCTTCCTGGAGGAATGTTTGTTTCTTATGAGGACATGTAGCAAGGCTCTCACTGGGTAGAGACATTCAAAGCACTCCTCACCTCTTCTACATCCCCCAAGCCTTAACCTTCATAAACTTTCTCTGTCTACAAAACTAGAAATAACAGAATTAATTGGCACTAATTAGCCTAGTCTGTGAAGATGGAATCTGCAGACAAACACACCAATTAATCAATTAATGAACAAATCAATTAAGATACTCCTGTAGCCTTGGGGTGGAGACTCTAGACTTGAAATAAGAGGCAGAGATAAGACAAAGGACGCCTACCAAGAGGAAGAGAGTTAAGAAAGATAGGGGGGTGGAGGCCCTTTGTGAAATGGCTTAAATTAGTGAGGCTTTTTGCATATGGTAAAACATCATGAATAAATTTAGCTAATTTCTGGATTATTTTATGTCTCAACGGGATTTGCCAGTGAGATCCACGAACTCCTCAGAGGGATTGACACCCTGGGAACCCAAAACAAGAGACTACCCAGAACGTTTCTGTCCCCAGGATTGCCTGAAGCAATGTGTTGGACCCTCTGTAAAGCTAGACATAAATATTTCATGGCCATCTGCTATAATTTTCTACACATGGAAAAATCTTGATGCACTGTTCTAAAAACAGTTTTTTCTCTGTAAGTTTTATTCCATGGAGCTTAGTGAGAAAAGAAGGGGGAAAGGAAACGTGGTGAAAGAAAATAAAAGAAGAGAACTAAGGAGAAGCGTTCGTGTATTTCAGTGGTGTGCTAATGTTACATTCATTTAAGGGGGTACACTTTCTTCCCAAAGTTTTACCATCTGCTTTTAACAATGCTCAGAAAAGAAAACAATCAAATAGATGTCAAAGTCAAAATAATGAATAATAGTATTTTATTGGAAGGAAAAAATACCACAGTAAGGCTAAAAAGCTACATTTGCTATGTTCCCCAAGAGCAGAGGGTAAAAATGCATACATTCATAATATTTCACAACACAAAGGGGCACCTATTTCCCAATACAGCTCTACATCATGTGCTTTACCCATCCAAATTTATGTTTAAATTTTCTGAAGTGATACATTCAATTTTAGCAATACATAAATACTTGAAAGATGAACATATTTTTAAAAAACATACTCTTCATAGATGCGCCATCTTTAATTCAAAGTCCAGCTTAAAAATTAATAAACCACGAGTGCTGTAATAAGTAGCCAGGGACGAACTGAGCCCAGTGTTTGACAGCCTTTAGAACTAATGGGTTGCCAGTGCATTCAGAGTGAAAGCAGATATCTAAAAGGACTCTAGAAATATTTTCAGATTTTTCTTTCATTAGCTAATTGCTTCAGAGTGAATCCGGGAAACTGACTAATGTAGCTGAGTATTGTTTAGTTTAATGGAATCCTATGGCCCAGAGAAGAAAGTTTCTGGGCACTAGATCTGGAGAGACTGGCTTCATATTGTCTTTCTTGTATTTTGGAGGTTTGTGTGTCATTTAGATACTAGAAAATGCTCCTTTAGTCATTTAATATTTTAAGCTAGTTTATGAAATGTATTAAAACATGAGTGCCATAATATTTTACTTTTAATAGGATAATAAAATATTATTGTAACTTCAATAGTATGAATGCATAACAAACGATAACTCAGCAATCGGCATGGATCACTCTGTTATGTATGTGCCTGGTTACTATTTTTGATGACCTCCTATTATGATCTACCCTCACCCAAGCAAAACAACAACTCCTAAAAATGAGACACAATGATAAACCATTTCCTAAAAACAAACAAAACCTAAACCTAAACACCTAAAAGTAGACAAAGATTTTTTTAAAGGTGCCTGGAAGACACACTAGGTTCTTCATCTCTTCGGTAGGCATGTCAACAGATTTAAGCTTTTTGTCCTGTGGTTCTAATGCTGGGAGATTCGAGGAGAAAAACTCCAGGACAGTACAAGGTAAGTTTTCACTAAGTACATATGTCTTTTACCAAAGGGTTGTGAATCACTACTAATTTGTTTATAGAAACACCAGAGGGCGCCAGGGCCTGCAGCATGGTTAACACAGGGGTAAGGCTGTTTCAGCATTTCAGCGCTCCAGTGCGCTCTCTCTCTCTCTCTCTCTCTCTCTCTCTCTCTCTCTCTCTCTCTCTCTCTCTCTCTCTCTCTCTCTCTCTCCCTCTCTCTCTCTCTCTCTCTCTCTCTCTCTCTCTCTCTCTCTCTCCCTTCCCTCTCAGACACACACACAAACATGAAAAGAAAATATACCCATTTGAAGAAATTTATCACTTCAAAAGAAATATATTTATATGCAATAACTTTGTATCGTTAAATAAAGAGAAAACAGATTCAACTGTCATACACTGGTGAAGATTAAATAGAATTTTTGCTATTACTTCTGAATCAAGAATTGAGTGAGTAAAAGGAGTAGTTTTAAAACTGTTGACATTAGCAATTCCTTTAGCACCATATATTTAGCACCAGAATTGATAAATATTGGTAGTTCACACTTAATAGTAACAACTATAGTTTAAAAAACCCTCTAAATTGTAACAATATGGTAATTGTAATTTTTTCAGCACCATTAACCATTTTCTTGTTTAACTTTCTCAATTTTAATCAACACTTAACAATTCTGAATTGAGCCATGACATAATTTTTTTAAAAAAGCATTTTCATAGATTTAAATATCTTCACCCACACATATAACAATACAAACTCCTTATAAAACAAAGAAAATATTAATAGAAATATAACTTTGTTCCCCCTAAATATGTCAGTAGGTAAAGCTTTCCATCTCAGTTAAGATTCTGTGATACTGTTAAATCTAAGGGGAAAGACAGCCTAGGGTCTCAGCATTACTTTTCCTTCAGGAAAACATTCAATTCATGCAGTTATTTTTTACAGTATTTACCAAGCAAGATATGAACCGGAACATGTAAAGTGGTATAAATATACCTAGATTTACTAGTGTGGACTTTAAGCGTTTTTTAATAAAAAAATATTGGAAATATATTGTTTAGATTAAAATATTCAGAGTGCATTGTATTGGTTGGAATAGCCCTCCATCCTGGTCTGTTCTGTGCTAGGACTGCATAGAAATTAGAAATAAAATTGTCATGAATATCACAAGTGCACGTGACAACAGAGCCAGACAAAATTTCTAGGGAAGTTTTGATGATGCCAAAAGCAAAAACAGTTTTAATGAGCTTCTATGCTATTAAACCCAGCTTACTTATCATTACAAGAATGCCAAGACCACACCTGTGCAGTTTACACACATTCCTAGGTCAATTTCATAATGAAAATCATGGACTTATTTTAGTATTTTTGTTGTTTTTGCTATGTGACGTGTGTGTGTGTGCGTGCGTGCGTGTGTGTGTGTGTGTGTGTGTGTGTGTGTGCAAAAAAATGTTACTTTTCCACTAAAAAGTAGTATTGGGATATATCAATGCTGCCAGTCATATTATTTGTCAATAAAAAATTCAAAATAAAACTTTAAACCTGACAATCTAAAGCTGCCTGTATGAAACAGTTTATAGCCAGGCCTATTTAGTCTCTGAGAATTACAGTACAAACCCAAAAATCTAGCACCCCTGTGGAAATGTAAGAGACTACATTGATACAAGCAAACTATCATTTGCAACGGCCTAGGAAAGAGAATATTTCACACAGCCATTTTATATAACAATGTTAAAAAGTACAGACAGAATAACAAATATACCCGTTGTGGTTTTGGCTTAGTTTTTAAGTTATAAATAAACTACTGGTTCTAGTTGTAGTTTTGAAAGAGGTTTTTATGTATGTTTGGAGATGCTGGGTTCAATTCTACACCATGGATTCCTTGTTGGAGTTTTGTTGCAGACAACCATTTATGTTTTAGAGAATTTATCATCTTCAAAAATCACAGAAGAGTCAGATTATTTCAACTTTTACAATGTTAGACTTTCAAACTAATTCTGAAAAATCCACTGAAGTAAACATTTATTACACTTCAGCCTATGTATAACATGCTGCGATAAATGCAGGTAATTACACAGAGTTCATGCCAAGGAGAAGCTCTCAGTGATCATTTTAATATGCGTACGTTTCTGTTAAAATGCTGAATTAACCTTCCTGGTCAAGTCTGTGAACTATCATTACTATTCCTTTGAACTGAGAAACCCATCTACTCATGCAAAGTAACAAGAAACCTGGAAATGAGAGTTGTACGCTTCTGTTATATAGTTTTAACATCCTTAACATTAAGGATGAAAACTCTCTTAGGTGAGTCAAGCTGGTATCACCAAAATGGAATTCCTTCCAATAGCTAAGTGGCACATATCCCTAAACCCTGTATGTGAGAGTTAGAGATGAGAGGATCAGGAGTTGTGACATCCTTGGCTACATCATGAGTTTACATACCTGTGGCATGTGAGACTGCCTCAAGGAAATAAAATGAAAGAAAAGAAAATTGAATCGGCTCTATATTATACAATATTTCTGTTCTCTATTGTATTCCTGAAATGCTTATTTCAATAAGGTCCATATATGTTTCCACAAAGGCAAGGTCGCTTAGTAACAAAGCATTTGGTTCCAATATTCAGTGTTTAAAAGTAATTAGACCATTTGTTTGTCATCAAGTAGACCCAAGCATCCAGACGGTGGACTCTCCCACTGAATGGATCTAATCAGTGTTCTGTCATCTTTCCATGCATCCACCTAAGAAACTGCAGCTGTGTATGGAATGTAAAAAAGTAGCTTTCTTCTGCTGTTTACCTACTGGAAGGGCCATATTTACTTGCTCTGTAAGTCTATACTCATGCTCACACCTGCATGCACACACACATTTGAAATATAATTTTTTGGGTGTCTTGCCCCAGATATTGTATTGTTCCCTCTGAAAAAGATTTTTTTTTGATTAAGACATTTATTTCCTAATCTCATGAGAGAAGTTTTTGTAATTATCTACTTGATTCTCACAAACAAAGTTAAGGAGGAACTGAAAATTACTCTTCTACAAAAAAATATAAAAATAAACATTCATAATTAGTTCTTTGAAAAACACCCATCAGGGCTATATTAACAAAACTGACTGCATGGGGTATTTATGGAAGATCTTGACTATGATACTGAAAAGCTCGAGACAGTAGGTAGATGGAACTCTTCCAATGAATGACAGGAAGACAATCAGATGCATGTGCCCTCAACTTTCTGCATTCCTTTCTGAAATCCTTCAACTCCTGTTAAAGAGTCCCAAGGTGTACTGGACTCTTTGCATGTGGGTTTCTGTTGCCTTCTCATTGCTCGTTTTGTGCCAACATTCTATTCCTATGATTATTCATACCTCTTACTTCTGGACTTCACTAGTTTCCAGAAGATCTTGTTTGTAGCCTAGCCTATTTCTGCCCCAGAACTGCCTGTGCTCAGAGAGTCTTGATTCTCACCTGGTTGGGGTTTGAATGTTAATGTAGGTTCCTATATTTGAATGTTGGGTCATGGTTGGTGGACTATTTAGGAAGGATTAGGAGGTATGGCCTTGTTGGAGGAGGAAGGTATGACCTTGTTGGAGGAAGTGTGTTACTGTGGGTTGACTTTGATGTTCTAAAATCCCAGGACAGGCCCGCTGTCTCCTATGCCTGCATTTTGCCTAAAGATAAGGTTATAAGCTCTCAGCTGCTGCTCCAGTGCCTTGCCTCCTGCATGAATGCTTCCATCTTCTCTCCATGATGATCATAAACTAACCCTCAGAAACTGTAATCAAGTCCCCAATTAAATGTGTTCTTTTAAATAGCTGCCTTGGTCACGGATTCTCTTCATAGCAATACAACTAAGATACATTTTGTATCTCATTTTGATATTGAAGTTGGTGTTTCCCGGGAAACACATATCTTACATGTGAAATGGCAGAGCTCATCATCCATTCTACCTTTTAGTGGTTACTCTATTTGTTCCCTCAAACTACATGAAAAAATGCTCTATTGAAAATAATTTTATAACAAAATTACTAGGCTATGTTATTTTGGGGATATCTCTGATAGCTTCTCAAAGGCAGGAATCACATGTAATTTTCTTTGCATTAATAGAACATAATCAGTAAAGTAAAAAAAGAAAGTAAAAACTCAACAGGTTCACTCATTCAAAAAAAAATGAAACTAAGCAGAAGGTGTCTTATATAATCTTACATAAATTCAGCATAACACTTTGTAGACCCGATTAAAATAAAATATCTCCACAACAAATTGTATAATTGCTTAATTAAATTATTCCAAATTTCACTGAGTTGCATACTATCCTTTCATGGGTATAGTAGAAATGGTACTAAAATTATCACATAACCTCAAATATATTTTTAATTTTCTTTTTTAAACTACTCTCATATTGTTACTTATGCATCTCATCACATGTCATATGTGTATGCATATATATACATATGTATACATATGAATACACATATATTACAGTTTGAACATACATTTCATTTTTTAGGGACATAATGACATAATATCTCTGAAATGCAGGTTTTGGATACAACAACTATGTCATCACTACATATACAATATTTTAATTTAAATTTAAGGTAAAAAATAGAAATTGATATTTTGCTTGTATCTCAGACTTAAAACCCTAGACATACACTAGACAATTTATTAAAATGAAAACAGGATTATAATAAAATATGTATGGTATGTTCAAACTTCACTATATATATGCTTATTAGTCCAGAAAACAATGTATCTGCCATATGGGATAAAAAGAAAGCTTATTTAAACCAGTACAGGTAGTTTGACGTTACTCCTGGAAAGCACAGATTGTCAGTGCAGGCTCCTCCATAACTCGGAGGACACGATGAGCACGGCACTCCTACTTTGTATGGTGCTTCCCCAATCCAGTTACCCCTAGGACAGAAAAGGAAGATGGCATTGGTCCTGCTCATTCACCCCCAGACTTTTCACATGTGTTTTTACACATCATTCACACATGATGCTATTTTTGAGGAATGTATGTTATAAGACACTGAAAATTATATTCTTTTCTTTCCAAAGAAGTTTATCCTGTATATTTTGCTTTTGAAATTCTCTTGCTAAGGGTCGGTCTCTCTCTCTCTCTCTCTCTCTCTCTCTCTCTCTCTCTCTCTCT
>OU015743.1:85268448-85299919 GCA_907169655.1 Acomys percivali | reverse complement strand
CTCTCTCTCTCTCTCTCTCTCTCTCTCTCTCTCTCTCTCTCTCTCAGTCTCTCTCTGTTTCTATCTGATCTGTCTCTCCATCTCTGTCTCTGTCTGTCTCTCTCTGTATCTTCATTTCTGTCTCTCTCCCTCTATCTATCTATCTGTCTATCTATATATCTATCTACCTATCTATCCTATCTATCTATCTATCTATCTATCTATCTATCTATCTATCTATTTTGACAGGGAAGTAATGAAGTTCTGTCTACAGTGTCTGGTGGTATTATGGAAACCAGGCTCATTTTAGCACACTGGTCCTCTGCTCCAGCGACACTCTAGGGCACACAGGCAGGTCACAGTTCCATACACATAATGCTTCTCAACTTGTGTAAACTCCTAAGTGATTTTTTAAAATACCTAGGATTTTAATTCCTAGATGGTATAACTACTTGCAGAAGATCTGCACGTGTGTAGGTCCACTCACATGCCACTATACCTGGGGAGGGGCACCAGAGGATTCATTTCTTTCCCTGAGAAGCTAATTGGTGGCCAAAGGAGGGTCAAGTGCCCATGATACTGTAAGTAACACTAACTAAACTCATTAAGTCATCATTACCAAAAAGGACAAAGGAGAATGTTGGGGAGAAAAAAGGGGTCATCATAACAGGGGAAGGTCCAAAGAGGGCATGGGGAGTGATGTGATAAAAATATATACATGTATAAAATGCAGTACTGCAACAAGTCATATATGATAATGTACATTAACAAAAAATATAAATAGTTTGTGGGAGTGTATGCAATGAATAAGAAATTACTATAAATAAAATATCTGGTTTCAAATGCCCATAAAATTTATTCTTTAAGTCATGATAAATTCAAGATTTTAATAAGATAAGAAGCCAGGGACACTCTTCTTATAGTAAAAGTGTAATGGCTCATAGGGGATAAAGTGTTTCTCAAATATTTTTCCACATTGTAAGTCAAATCTATTCAATTTTTCACTGATGCTATTTGATTTTTCATGGTCGGGAGTCATGCAACAACTTGATTAGTCCTTCCTCTTATTGTGATGACACTATGATCATAATACTGAAGCAAATTTATACTTAGAATAGCTGGACAAGTTTATAATGCTTCTGGAATTTTGCTCTTTAAAATGTGATAAAATGTGTCAATAAACGTATTTTCATTATTAGAATATATATGCATATATATGAAAATAAATGAAGAAAGAAAATCAGCTAAGAACGCTAAAAACTAGGGTTGAGCATAAGACCCTATCATACCCTAATGCGAATTCAACCTAAATAAGACCCAAAGGAGGTTGTTAAACACATATATAAGATATAAAATTATCTAGCAAACCAGTCAATTAGAAATTCAACCATTTTTAACATATGAAAGTGTACACATTAAAATTTTAATGACTTTTCATATTACAAGCTAAAATAGAGTTTTAGGACTTTCAACTTTCCCTTAGTGGATTCTACTGTCTGCCAGGAGGATAAGATTCCTAGAGGGTCATTGTAGTGAAATCATACGCTGACCTAGAAACACTACAACCCTATCCTCTGATCATGTGATTCATGTGTTCTCCTGTTTTCTTGACTCCTCCTACCCAGTAATAAAAACTCTATCTCCTACTATGTATGTATTTAAAGCTATATGAGAACAGTATATGGGATCAGCCAATATTATATAATTACATATTTTTACTTAAAATATGTAGTTACTTTACTTAAAAACTATCAGGCTCATATTTTGGGAACAAATGTTTATCATATGTAATATTATTATATGTCACAAACTTTTTCAAAAGCATACTTATTATTAAATAGGTGATGACAATATTAAACATTAACTCAGTCAATTCAGAAATTGTTCATTTTTTTGTTCCAATACATGTATTTACATATTCCCTCTTGTTCTCTCTTCATTTCTATACCTTACTCCTTTTCCCAAGGAATGTGTTAGCCTACAGAAAACTTCATTTAAAAAATTGGAAAAATAATATGTGCTACCAGCCAACTTGGGGGCCTATAGATCAATCAATATTATTAAGAAATTCTATTGCTGAGGGAAAACAATAGCTAAATGAATATTTAAAAATCTATCTTTGGTCATCTCGTTACAAACCAACCAATTTATGATGAGATGATGGTAAAGTGCTTAATAGGAAGATAATGTATGAAAATAAAAATTATCAAACAAATTCATGGGTTAGATGCCTCTTAAGATTTTTTTCAGACTTCTCATTACAATAATTCTGAAGGAAAAGCACATATTTTCTAAATTTTCAGAATGGGCTCAGGCCCACCATCATATCAATGAGTCATGACCACATTGTCACTTATGACACATTGCCCGCCTCCCCTTTGTGCTTAAAAACCTGGAGACAAATCTTTTTTGCAACTCACTTTGGAAGACACCACAAGTATCATAAATTCTTTGCACATTTGGTACTTATTCCAAATGGGAAGAGAACTCTGTGTAAATATTGGGGCACTTTATCATTCTGTTATCAAGAAGGCATTTTATCAAGTGCTAGAAAATGTTTATTGACATTTATAAGGAATATTCAAACAAATGAGTATATTTTATAATCTTTGGTAAATTTGGTATGTTTATGTAAGCTATAGGATGATGACAGTTAATATATTTTAATGTAAAAAATGAGAGAAGGAAGAAAAGATTCCTTTCCGGTATATTTTCCTAGTGTAAAAAGTAGGAAAACATCCTAATACTGATAATTCAGAATGGTGTGGTGTTCACAATTCCCCCAGAAGATTCTTTCTAATGGCTTTGATTACAGGTAGAAATGCTTGAGGATGCTTTTGATGTCTCTGATAAAGGTGGTAATGCTTATGAAACACAGTGCTTACCCATGTCATGACAGAGCAGTGATGGTAAGAACTTAGTTCAGGTATGTCAATGTGTGTTTCTTACTATTGTAGCCCAGAGTCCTGGTTCCTATGAAATGAAACTTTTTTCTCTGTTATTTTTAGGACTGTGGGGATGTTGATGAGGCTGGAGATGAAGAGCAGGTGAGTGCTTTGACTTCTACAACTATCAAAAATGCCCATCTGACTGCCAATCTCTAACTTCATTCAAAAACCCAGGAAATGGAACTCAACTTGTTACTCACTTAGGGGCATAGTTGCAGACCAAGTACACCGCCCGTCGCCATACAGATCCCCAGACATTCATGTTTTGGCAAGTATGAATTGCACATCCTATTCGATTAGAAGTGGCCCAAACCATCTGAAAAATAAAACAATATCTTCCAATATTGCTTTAAAACACCAACAGTAATCAAATAAGATATGCACCCTTAAAGATATGAATATAAAATGAACACAGCAGTTGAAATGACCTGTGTATAATGTGTGCACATGGGACCAAAGCATCGCATAGGACACCGAGGGTTGCAGTCCTGGGGATAAGGAAAGGCATAATCTTTCACTTCATCATACCATGGCTTGACCAACTGGAGAATAGAGCGATATCTAGATGTCAAGAGAAAGAGCAAAAAAGAACTCAGTACAGCAGGAAGCTACTTAGCAGACTATTTATACACCATAAATAACTGTAATACAATTATTGATTATAATCAAGCTCATGTCTACCCATGACAATTATGATCGCAATCTGGTAGAGCTCTTTATTTCTCTGGAAAGAGCAAAGCATGAATATACCCAGTGAGCCTTCATTTGTCTAAGTACATGACAAGCTACTGCAAAAACAGTAAAACACAAATAATTTGGGAATCATCTAAGTCTTATTTAATTTAAAGAGAAAATTGTCTCTTTTGGAATTTTATAAATGATCTAATTGCGCACATCGAAGTAGTTAAAATACATTAACTCTAATGAAAGAATCCATTAAACTGGAGTTAAATAATGTTGGTCATGATATCCTACAGTAGAAAAAAATATCCTGTCAGTGAGAGCAGCTTTCTCATAGTTATTTACTCATATGTGTCTGTGTGTACACATATGTAAATGCAGGGTTTTTTTCTTACCAATTTGACTATTGATTAACTTCATTGTTTACATGCATGTGTACACAACAACAGAAACATTGTACACAAACACACTTAGAGGCTTCTTCAAAACATGGAGTTTTGCGGATGTATGGTGTTGGTGAGCAGGACACAACATACACAGTCCTTTCTAGGATTCTGTGGGGTCAACGATAAATACAGCTAAAAGTAGCATGTTCCAAAGGTAAAATAAAAGCTAGCTTTATTAGGCCTTATGAGCTAGTTGTATAATTTTTGAAAAGTATGTTTATTCATAAACCTAACATTTTCTGACTCACAGAAATCAGTAAAAAGTTTCTGAGGCTACTTAAAATTAATATTATTCTCTGTAAGATCTATAATTAGTGATGTATAACGATACGGATAACTACTTCCTACCTTCCAGTTCTTACAGATAGATTTTGACCCAAAAACCTCAGCAAATAAGAAGGTCCGTGGTCCCAAATGCAGGTTGCTGCCCATGCCTCAGCAGATTTTGCAAGATTTTCATCCCAGACCTGTGGAAGTTAAGTAGTCTTTCAGTTTTGTTGAAATTTTTTATAATAAACAAAAAGAAAGAAATAAAATTGCTCTATATATACAGGGGGAGGAGGTCCCCCTCAGTCACAGTCATAAGGGAGGGGAGAAGGGGGAAAGTGTGAAGGGAGGGAAGAATGGAAGGATTCAAGGAATGGGATAACAATTGAGATGTAATATGAATAAATTAATAAAATATAAAAAAGAAAAATGCTCTAATTTCCAGGAAGTCTTAAAATTCTGGGTCCTTGGATTATTTTAACTAAAACAAAGCAAACTCAGACCAATTGTAAAGTTAATGGAATATCAACATCAATTTTAAGGAAGGATAGGTTTAAGGAAAAATATCACAGCTATTTATAACTTGGAGACATTACAAATTCATCTGTGAAATTTGAGTACATTGGAATCAATATTTAACAAAGTCCTTTTTACAGAAACAACGAGCCTTACCATCATCATCAATATGTTTTCGCAAATAAATTAATTCTGCTACTGAGATCATCAGTGATTGGGGCCTGTCTTTCATCATCTCTCTGCCAGTTAATTAATTTATGAAACAAGAATAGATGTGATGTCATTTGTAGCTTTCCTTCAAATTAACTGTGTCATGGTTGGGACATACTTGAGTAGCCCCCAAATCAGTGCCAAAAAGAGCTAGAAGGTACTGACCAGTGATTGGCCAGGCCTACTGAGAATATACGCTCTATACAAAATAATTCAAAATATGTAACATACCTAGCTTGCACCACATATGTGTGTGTGCTGTACATATATGTTCATGAGTATGTAGTAGGCTGGGCATGCACATATGAAGGCCAGATGTTGACATCAGTTGTCTTCCTTGGTCACTTTTCACTTATATATTTGTTTGTTTGTTTGTTTGTTTATTATTCATTCATTCACTCATTTGCTTATTATGTACACAAGGTATTCCCCTAAACCTGGAGCTGGTTCATTTGTCAAGAATGGATGGATAGTAAGCCACAGGGAGCCTCTTACTTCCACTTTCAGAGATCTGATATTACAAGCATGTGTCAATGCTCCAGACATTTTCATGGGGATCCTGGGATGTTTAACTAAGGTTAACATCTTCATGCTTGTATGGAACCATCTCCCTAGAAAATTTACATCCTCTTACCTTGGGGGAAGAGGAGCTAGACAGAGAAGGATATATATAAAGAGAATATTGCATACCTTAAATAGTAAGAGACAAAACGTCAGGAATTTAACAATTGTAATAATATATTACTAGGTTTATGCTCATAAAACATATGCATATTAAATATTGAATATTATAACAGCATAAACCAAGAACCTGAAACCTGAAAAAATAAGGATATCTTTTGTTGTCTATTATAATGGATTCTGATATGCACAAAGTGTATTTAGCATTAATGAGGCCCCAATACTTAGATGTTTTATTGTAAAAATATGATAAGCAATAATACAGTGAAGGAAGTTACAGGTCACACGAATATAACTGGTTTCTTTTTCCCTCAAGGCATCATCTTAAGGGATTGATGTGAAAGATTTTTGCCTTCTCCATGTTCCTAAAGGATGAGTCAGGAAAGCCAATTCCCTCACAGAGAGAGGTGATTTTCACTCCATGTAGGAGATATGATGTTCTGTCTCACTGAAACCTTCTGGAAGGTGGGGCAGAGGAGTTGTGATGTCTTCTTTTCCCCAAGCATTACCAATACCCATCTTCTTAAGGCAAAAGTTAACTTTAAATGGAGAGTTCTGAAATCAGATACAATAACATATTCTCTTAATGTTGACCTCAGTATTTGCTGTCTTTCTGTTGGCCACAATTCAAAAAATGGATATATATATATATATATATATATATATATATTTGATGTATTTAATAGCATCTAATAAATTTATGAATATAATGAGACTTTTTGCTCTTAAAAATTATAACTTCATTTAAGAAATCAATAAAAATATAACAGAAGTTTGAAGCCTGTAAGGAATGGCCCCCATGTGATCTCTCTTCCAATATGGAAGCTCTGTGTTGGAATAAGGGTGCCAGATTAACAACATGAATGAGCTTAGTGAGTTACAGAAACATACTAAGTTACTCTGAGAAAGGAGTTGCACATTGCACAATCATGTAGTTTATGTTATGAATTTTTACATTCCTGGTTGGCAATATACCTACTAGTTCTGGTATGTGTTTTAGAATATAATACCAGAATTATATTCTGACTTGCTATATAATATATAACAAGTTCATGGATGTTTCAACAAAGGAAACAAATGCATGCACACAGGTGCTCTTGTTTCTACTAAATCACTATAAATATGCCAAATAGCATATTTTATTATACTATTGTTTTCAAATATCTTACCCTTCTGATAATATGCTGTCACAGTTAACCTACTTACAAACACTTCAATCCTTCTTTGTGATTGAAATAAAAATTAAGACTATTGTGAATGAATATACAAAACAGATATAGAACCACTGGAAATAGAAATGATGTTGTAAATTAGATAATTTATAAATGTAAAATATTATACAATGGAGTAATTATATACAGGCTTGTAGGTCTGTCTTATAGTCTCAAATGGCTTCCTCTATTCTATTGTTTAGAGCCATTGAGTTGATCGTAAGTAGACTAATTATTTTGAATTAAAGTAGTTAGCATGGGTTTTCTGTTTCTTAATAAATTTAAAGATAGCTTGAGCTAAAATCACGTTAAATTGAAAACATTTAGCCTAAAACATAAAACAGACCTAGAATTCAAACTGGTATCATCTGAATATCTTGCAGAGTTGTGACCTGAGAGATGAGAGCCAAATGAAAAGAATGCAGCATCCTCATCAAGGTCAGAAATCTTTTGAGCTTGAATCAAAGAAACAAAATTGAGTCAAAAAATGTTGCTTCATGGTAGAAAGTTGGGAGAAATGCCACGTCTTATATAGGTCAGTAAAAATGAGATAATATTAATTCAATAAAAACAAGAGACTGTCTTGTCAAGTGTCCTGTTTGAGATGTTTGTGTACTAATAGACACGATCATGGGACACAATGGCACATGTGACTGTCTATGTCTCAGCCCTTATTTCTAGGGGCTTCCTGTACAACATTTGGGAAGGTAATTATAAACTTGAGATTGTAACTATAGACTTGTTTGAAAACATTTTCATTAAAATTCCAAAAAGTATGGAAGTGTGCAAAAGGAAAAACTTTAAAGGATCAACAATTTCAGGTAAGGAATCTGTACTTACAGCCTTTTGCTAATGTTTATAGTATTTAGGAGACTATGGCTTCTTAGAACAATATATACGCTTGTATTTTCAATATAAAATATATTGGTAAGTACTACCACCAGTCGTGTTTTAAGTTGAAAATTATTTTTTAAAAATCTGGCACATTCTTTAATAGTGTTGTGAAGTTTGTTTTCTTTCTTTAACATTTGTCTTTTTTGATCTCTAGTATTGTAAAATTTAGGAGGATTTAAATCTATATTTCTTGAATTATGTGAGCTTCTTAAATATATGGTAAGGATACTTATCAAATCAAGAGAAGCATTAAATAAAAATTAAATGTATTAGATATAGAAATAGAATGTAACAATTTAATTTGCAAAAGGTAGAAATTAAGAAAATATGCTTTTTCAAAATATGCTACATTCATGAAAAGAAATCTCTACCTAAAATTGCAATAATGTGATGCTAAGATTAAAGAAGAAATAAAAATAATTTAGGATACCATAGTCAACTGTGAAAAGGCTGTTATGTACATTACAATAATGTTCAAAGACAAAGTGCTAAAAATAAAACTATCACACTGGAACTTTAAAGAATGATTTATAGATTGGATATGGGAGACAAGCATGGAATATTTTATAGACAATTATTTTTATTTTTAAATATTTTGGTGGGAACTTCTCACATATTTAGATTTTTGACACAGAAAATATCTTATTTTGTTTTTAACAACTAGGATGACTTGATCCTTTTTGTTAGGCAGGGGAAAGAGTGCTGACTTGCAGAAGCCATAAACAACCTTAGTGATGACAAAATGATTTCCCTGGAGGGCAGCCAAAAGCATCAACACCCTTCATGTGCATTAGCACAGTCATTTCTGTTTTACAATTGGTAGACTTACTCATTAGATAGGAAAGTTTGTAAAATAGCCATTGAAGGAACCTGATATAAACATATAAGAACTATTTCTCAACTATCCAGGAGTTCAGCAATGAGCCTTGATTAGGCTGGAGAGGGGACAGGTGAGAACAGAGGAAAAGATAGTCCCTCAAAGGGATAATTCAGGTTATTGATCATATTAGTTAAATAATAATAAAATGATGCTGTATTGTAAGAGTCGAAGGAGGCAGTTAAAAGAAATGGATTGGGATAGAATTCCCTGCCACACCTTGTATGTAAAGCTGCTTAGGAAGTGAGGACAGTCAGGACAGATTACATGAAGACCATGGGAATTAGTAGGCACTGTCTTGTGGAGATTGCCTTATTTCTTGAAATAAGATTTCATTATGAACATCAGGATCTTTCTGTCAGCATCTCCTGTGAGCTGAACTACAAGTGTGCCCCAACACAAGGGCTTTAATGGAGATGCCTTAATCTCCAACAAGACATACTCAGGTAGGGACTGAGAGTTTGGCCATTGCCAGCATTTGGGATATGCAAAATGCAGTGTTATTATTTCTATTACGTTAATATGGATATATTTCCTTTTCTCTTCATAGTCATAGGTGGTAGTGGATAAAGGATTCTCAGCTATATTTAAGCCAAAATTCAAGCAAGAAAAATTTTAAATTATAATAAATAATACAAAGAAGCCTCATTCCTCAAAAAAAGAGAATCTTAAGATTTTTGCTTCTTTTGAAAGTGAGGGAAACACATTCGTCAGGGTGCTGGTTAGTCCTGTGTCAACTTGACACACAAACTAGAATTATCTGAAAGGAGAGGTCTTTAACTGAGAAAATGCCACCATACAATCTGGCTATCAGGCATTTTCTTAATGATTGTTGACGAAGGGCACAGCCCACGGTTGGTAGTGCCACTCCTGGGCTGGTAGCCCTAGTTCTATAAGAAAGCAGTCTGAGCATGTCATAGTAAGCAGCACCTCTCCATGGCCTCTGTCATCAGCTCCTGACTCCAGAATTCTGCCATGTTTGAGTTCCTGTCCTGACTTCTTTTGGTGATGAACAGCAATGTGTAAGTGTAAGCTTTTTGATTAATGATGCTTATCACAGCAGTAGAAACTATAACTAAGACACTAAGTAAGATCATTCTGTGCCACAGGCATCTCTCCCTGTTACTGCCCATGTATTTTCTGAAATAAGGAATTAAATAAACATTGGAATAATTGTATGTAAATGTAGAAATTATACCTGGTCAATTCTTTCCCTTAATATATTAATCTCTTCATTGTCTCTTCAGAAAGGAGTGGATATTTGGGCCACATACCATAACCTCAACTGTGTCTCAAGTCCTGTCTTATGGATTTTGATTATTATGAAATCACTCTTTAGAGTTTTCACCAGAGCAGTACTTCCAGATTGTCACTGGGATCATTGGGAAGTCAGATACCCAGCCCTACTCAGGATCTATGAACCAAATTTCCTGATTAGAGACCCTGAATGTGCATACATGTAGTGGTGACTATAGATGGTTTTATCATCCAACACATCATGTGTGATGTGTCAGAGAAATATCTTTCCAAAATTCAAAAATCTTAAAAATAAGAAATTAAAAATTGTATCAATGTCTGTCCACGAAGTCTGCATTTAAAATACACATTTGATCTTCATTCAGATAGGTTTATAAACATGTGAATCAGCAAAATGTGCTTACAAAAATTGCCAGTCATCCTAAGGATAATGAATAGTAACGTATCACCTTTATTAGTCATTGTTCAGGCCAGATCATTGCCAAGGATCTCACTTACAGTAGAACACACCCCTGCTGAAACCCAATCTAAATGAGCACAAGTAGGAAGGGCCATTTTCCCTCAAAGCTACACAGCTTCGAGTTCTCAAGATGACCTAAGGACACCATTGTAGTGGACACTTCTGCCTTGGAAACAAGTGGACTTTGATTTTGAATTTCCTGAATTACATACTTGGTCTTCTAGGTTTTTGTCAGAAGCCAAATATCTTTGAGGAACCTTCTCTGAGAGTCTGTGTGGGCAACTGTTGAGTGGGGGAATAGATTTGTGCATCCACATATCATTTAAATGGCTCCTGGTTAAGAAAGCGAGCTGACTGGGAGTCCAGGGTCAATGTCATAGGTATTCTCTCATAGCAGATATCCAAAGATGTCTAGCACTAGCATAAGACATCCTATCTATAAGCATAGAGAGCAAAAGAAGTTTTATTTTATTTTATGTTTAAAATTGTTTCTAGTGTTCACTGATATTCTCAAGTGAAGTTCATGTAGGGAATTTGCTATCTGATGAGCCCAAGAAGAGGAAAGAAGAACAGACAAAAAGCTGTGTACTATATGGCAAAATAGTGTAGTGTGGTGTGGTGTGGTGTGGTGTGACGTGGTGTGGTGCAGTGCAGTGTAGTGTAGTTCAGTGCATTGTAGTGTAGTGCATTGTAGTGTAGTGTAGTGTGGTGCAGTACAATGTAGTGTAGTGTGGTGCAGTGCTGTGCAGTGTAGTGTAGTGTGCTTCTTGCACTGCTGCTTGAAGCATATGCTTGCTGTGAAATAGAGCATTTTGAACAACTTGTTCAAAGACATAAAAAATTTATGCTTTCCAAGATTTGGGTTGCTATCTCTAAATGAAGAAATCAACCCTCATATCTCAAGCATAGTACTGAAACTGAGAGACCACACAGTTCTAAGAGGGCTATAATTCACTAAGTAGTTCCTGTTACTGTTGTTAGGGATTTCTGAACAGTAGTGAAGTCAGGGGGATGTGGAGACACCTGAAATTGGAATTAGTTTGATAACTTTTCATCAATTTATTAATCATTAATATCTACTAATCAGGCAGTCTGATAAGAAAACAGATAAATGCTAAAGCCACTGAAAACTCCAGAATATAATTTTATAGAAGCAAGGTACTTGCTCATGAGGAAAGTAACACTAGACAGAAGGAGATAACATTAGATAATTTTAGAAGCTTTTAAAAAGTATTTTCCTTCCTTCAAGCTTCGTTTAATATTTGCTTTTAATCTGAAAGTTTGAAAATAATTTTTATTGGATTCTAGCAATGATTCTCCTCTTCTGGGGTGAGTAATGGGGTTGCTACACAGAAATTGTCTTCTGACAGTGATGTTTAGGCTGTCACAGCACTTTCATGAATGGTCACTTCTCTTCACTGACTCATTTTCATGATATACTAAAGATGGATTTCTTGATTTTGGAGCTATCCTGAGATACACATGCAAATCCCAGACCTTGCCCTGCACACTCCTCAAAATTTCTTCACCTTTCTAAAGAAGGTAAAGAAACAGATATAGCAAAAATATTCATGTTTAGCTAAATTATGAAATATGAATGTTTAGTGGAAAATATTTGCTTTCAAGTAATATCTTTGTTTGCATTGATTATTGTGGAATTTAAGAGATGCATTTGTGCCAAATTTTTTTTTCAATTTAAGACATTAGTTTCTATCTTCCTCACTTCTGTTCCAATATCATCCTTCAAAAATCCTCAAAGATAATCACGTACCTCAAGTTCATGAACATCAAATGCCCATGGTCTCTTCATCATAAATTTTTCAGACATATCAAGCTCGTTCGTTTTCTGAAAATGTTTTGTACCAAGTAAGCAGAATAGCTCTGCACTATCTAGATCCTTGAAACAGACTTGGCTTAGGGTGACTTGTTTTTTTTATTTTTAATTTTGCAAACATTCTTGAGTAGTTTCTTCCAGTCTCCATGACTCTGCTCTGCCTGCCTTTTGGAGAACATTCTGTTTTGACTGTCAGAGCATATGCCTAACCCAAACTTTTTTTCAGTGGAAGAATTCACTTTCCCACATCCTATCCCCTTTTTAACCTCCACAGCCTTGTTCACTAAACAGTAACCTTCTGCTTCTTCCTGGCTTCCTAAAGTTTATCCTGCATTTTGTGTCGTCTGACTAAGAGTAATCATGTTGTACCCTCAAAGAGAGAGACAGGGTCCTGACTGCCCCACTCCATAAACCCTTCTCTCTAACTTCATATGAGTCACTCCTCCTGACCTGACCTCCAAAGTATTTTGTAGCATTTTTTTTTTTGAGGCAACCAGTTTACCCTGTTGCCTCAAATGTACTTCAGGTTTCAATTATCTCTTGCGCAGACTGTCTTGACAGCCTCTGACTGGGCATCCTGTCCCCACTCCTGTTCCTTTCCCGTCCCTCCTCATGCTGTGGCCAGCCTGACCTTTCCAAAATTCAAATATGATTAAGTAACCTTCAAACTAAAACTATTAATACTTCTCCTGATCTTATAGCAAAGTCCAATCAAGTTTCTTAGTGTCCCCAAACTTCAATATTGTAATACTCTAATCTTTGAACATTATAAATCTAATCATATGTTTATGCGTCTTCTGTCCCACACTCTATTTTATGGAATCCTTCTGTACTGACCACATAGCCTCTCTCTCCTTCTCTCTCTTCTGTACAAGATATTTTAGTCTAATATTTAGCATCATCATTTTTGGAAGCTTGTACTACTCTGCTACTTCAGCCTATGCCTGGGATAGGCCTCCTGCATTCTTAGAGTACTCCGTAGCTCCTTTGCTTTGGCATGCAGCACACTGCCTTGTCCACTTCCTTCATACACAGCCACTCTCCATCTCTGGTCCTCATGGCCTTCCACTCTAGGAAAGTGACAGGCTAATGAATTCTTACAGTGGAATGAGAGACTGAATATTAAATGACTCCCTTACAATGTTACTATAGTTACACACTTTAAGAAGAAGAGACTCTAGTTTCTTAACTCTTAAGTATGGGGCAATACGTGACAGTAGGTTCTATAAGTACTTGGCAGAAACACTAAATTATTTTTTACTTCCAAGTATTGGGCCAAAAATAGTTTGCCACTAACTTTGCAGTACTGAATCCTACTCTCCCTCTAGGCTGCCCATAGGTGACTCAAAGGTATTCTTTCTGTTCCTCAATTATATGATTCTGAATCATGTAACTTTAATATTTTAACAGGTCTCTACCAGCAGTGGTGGTGCACACCTTTAATCCCAGTACTGGGGAGATAGAGCCAGGTAGATCTCTGAGTTTGAGATGAGCCTGGTCTACAGAGTTTGTTCCAGGACAGCCATGGCCACAGTGAAACCCTGGCTTAACAGTCAGTGTGTGCGTGTGTGTGTGTTTCTTATAATCTCTAGTCTTGTAATCTCGAAAGAGAAAATGTTCGAATTAAATGAAGGAAGGACATAAACTTCTAAGGAAAACTACCTTCTTTGGTGTGTGTACAAGTAAACCACATTAGAGCCTTTCTGCAAAGAAAGCACCCACAAAATTTGCCTGGTGTCCACTGGAAGCCAAGACATGCACGTCCCCATGCAGGAGAGCAGGAATGCAGATCTCTAAACATACTGACAAGTGCTTCCTGTCAGTCAACATGTCCAGGCCACTACTTCCTGGCAGCAGTTCTCAGAAGCCTTCTAAAAGTCATAAAAGCAAACTTTGAAGAGTTAGATTAGACACAGCCAATTTCCTGAATTTCCAATAAGACCGATTGTTTTCCTTCCCAAACAAAAGAAAAATCTGTCATTTGGCATAAGGCATGGCTTCTTTAACAAAGAAGGTCAGTGATAGATATCATTGGGTTTTGTTGTTGTTTTTGTTTTTGTTTTTGTTTTGTTTTGTTTTTTGAGAAAAGATTTTATGTGTGTCTCTGGCTGGTCTACATCTCACTGTATAGCCCAGGTTAGCCTTGAACACATCAATTTTCCTGCCTCAGAACAGATACCATAATGTTTAGTCAACTGCCAAAGAAAGGAATAAAACAGTAGTTTAAATTTTCCACATTATCCCCCACATAAAGCCCTGATAAATTAAATTAGCATTTTCCTTTATTCCCAAGTCACAAATTATCATTGCAGGCCAACAATGTGTTGGCCTTTCCTGAGGATGGATTAGTTGGCTCATTCATTCACTGAACCATGCTGTTACCTTATTACCTACAGCTACTTGGTAATAGATATGGTTCTGGTTTCCAGAAGAACACAGGAAACCTTTTATAGATGGCTCAGCAACTCATATTTTCTGTCACCAAACAAATATAATAGTAATATGATAAATAAAGTGATTTGGGTTTCCTGAGATATCGTTACTATTCATCCTTCCCAGCCCATTTCTAGCTATCATGCGTTCCTTAACCTGCCTCTCTGCCAGGTTTGCCATTCTTTGAAGATTCCTACCCTGTGCATTGTGATTCAGTTATTTCCTCTTGCTTCTCACTGAGTATACAGTAACTGCAGGTGTTCTTTACCTTTGCCAAAAACTCCAGTACTGCTCCTCAGCACTCCCCACACTAGTGGAGACTTCCTCGCATGTACTGAGGCAATCTCTCCTTCTAAGATGACCTTCTTTCTGCCTTTCATCTCAAATGTCACACTCTTCCGGGTTCCTTTTGTACCAGGCATTCTCTGCACCCCCTGGAAATCCTAGCTGGAGAACAGTGTGTTAGCTTTTCACTGACTAAGGTCAGGTCATCCATTGCTTAAAATTCTATCACAGCCATCACGTCTTTTCCAGAGTATCAGCGTCACACACTCCTCCTTCACAGAGTTTGTCATCATTTTCCAGCTGGAGATTGTCACTTCTGTCTCCAACTCTTGCAGCACAGTGTTGGCCTGTTTCATATTTATTACATCAATCCCATACAGCAGAGCATAGAATGAGTTATTTGGGTACTGGTTTTACCCCTATTTGTTTTATTTTTACTGCACTGTTTATAGTTTAAAGACAACATTTCCATCTTTGGATACCTTCCTCCATATGGAGTCTTCAATTTGTTTAAATTAATTTCCTCAATTGCTCTGAATTAGAGAACATCCTACAAACTGGATTCTGTATGAGTTTTGCAAACTCATTCTTTGGGGAATAATTTTTATTCTAAGAAACTAATATGGTTTGTGGTTTAGAGTCATGGTTTAGTCTGCCCTTCAGAAGAATGAAAAGCAGCTGGTGTCCCAAGCATCCTGGAAATTAGTCAAGAACCTAATTGAAGAATTAGAGCCAACATCGCAAAGGTTTCGCTTGCACAGTTTATGTTCTATCTGGGCTATTATTTATGTGAAAAGTCTCCACTTTAGGAAACTACTGCACACAATGTATGTTTTATTAAACATATAAAATAATATGTAACCATTTTATGAATGCAAAAATCTTGGTGCTCAATTTTTTCTCTCATTTAGTTGTACATTATCTAAGATAAGTACTTAAACAATGTACTTTTAAGAGGCTTTAAAGAATGTATAAAATGTTTGTTTTACTTTAAGTATGTGGGATAAAATATCCTGAAGGGAAATTCCAAAAGTATTTATAATGATATCAATATTGATGCTGTTTATAAACATAAAACAATCCATTGGGACTTCATCTAAATGCAATAAATAATGGATGCTCACCATCTGTATAAAAAGACTTTCAAAACACAACACAAAGACAAAGATCAATAATCATTAATTTAGATCCCTATAGTCCTAAAACTAGAAAGTTAGGAGTAAGTGTACAGGTGACTATTTGTCAAGTGTCACTGTAATGAGATCAATACAATAGACATGGAGGAAGTGAAGGGCATAGCAGGTCAAAGGAAGGATGAGGTGCAAATGCTGTGTGTATAAAAAAAATGCCCTTAAACGAACTGGTAATCTAATACAAAAATCTTAAAGGATAGGATAGGTGACTTAGATAAGGAGAATATCATGCATGGAGAGAAACTGGGCAAAAGGCTCAAAGCATTGTGGCATAAAGGAACTACAAAGCAGTCTAGTGCAGTTAGAGAAAGCACTGAGCCTCAGGACTTTTTCTATGATGCTCTCTGGAGTAGCAGTACATTGCAGAGGATAACGTGAGCATACAGCTAGTGACTCAGAGCACAAGTATTTGGTAAGTACTATAACAAGCATGCCCTGAGTTTCAGGGGCTCATGCTACAGGTTAGGAACTGACCTAGCTTTCCAGCCTATGCCAATTCAAATCAGTGTTGAGTCAATCAAAGAAAAGGCAACAGTTTCCCACTGAGATCCATAATTTTTCCTTTGCTAAGAAAGCTGAGTTACTTAGAGTACCTTCACTAATAACCAAGCATAATAATTAATTATATTATATATAATATAAATCATATTAGTTATTTATAATTAATGATTATTTATTAATTAACATGCCTGCCACAGAATGTTATCACAAGGGAGCCAGTCAAAGCATTGCTATTGATGGATTGAAGCATAGGATCACAAAAGTGAGGATATTTCTCTTCAAACTTGTCAATCTTCTCTTCTGCTGGTCCTTTGCCCTGCTCCTTCCTTCTGGAAATTGTCTTCTACTGTCCTCTCCCCAAGACATACTCTCCAGCAACCCCAGGGAGTGCCTAATCCTCACAACAAGACTTATCTTTGTGACCTCATCATTTTCTAGTCTTCTCTAGTTAATTCACTTGGTTTGCTGTTTCATTACCACCCTGGTATCAAAAAGTGTTGTTGCTTTTATTCATGTATATATGCTAAGTGCTTAGAATAATACCAGGACACAGTAGATGCTAAGTAAACAATGAATACCTACATTTCAAACAGATTTTTTTTTTTGATTTTTCAAGACAGGGTCTCTTTGTGTTAGCCTTGGCTGCCCTGGACTCGCTTTGTAGGCCAGGCTGGCCTCAAATTCACAACAATCTACCTGCCTCTGCCTCCCGAGTGCTGGGATTAAAGGCATATACCATCACGTGTGGTTCAAATAGATTTTCAAATAGTCTCTGTTTTGCTTTATAGTGCATACTGATTTGGCTATGAATTTTTATTACTTCTATTTAACTAAGGAAAATTTGTGAATATACACTATATAATTAGCAACATGCTGGGTTATTACAAAATAAATCACATGTGGGGTTTTGATACCTGAGAAGAAAACAATAAAATAGTGATAAACTGAAGAATAATTTATGATATCTTATGGAATTTCAGGGAGGTAATCAGCATATCCTGATATTGTCAGGAGTTTCCTTCAGTGGACTTACTCAAGACGTCACAAATGAAGAGATCCCTCCCATCATTAATCTTGGCAATACCATCTTTGGCCACACCATTTTAGTTTAATCATTAACATCTCTAGGTCTAAGTGATTTCATTTGGAAAGTTTTGATCACAATCTCAACTTCAGATGGAAGACGTGGGCTATCAAATGAGGTCATCTGTGGAAACAATTAGCAACGGCTCTGGCATGGAAAAGCAATTATATCAATGCATATGATGTGACTTAATCCTTGATAAGGGAAGATGTAATGAGAAAAAGGGATTGTTTTCTACTGTATTGTAGGCATTTATGGTTCCTCTCCTGGTGACTTCTTTGCCCTCAGTATCATTTCCTTAGTGATTGGCATCATTCCATCATTCACTGATTGCCTATTGTGTACACTGCAATACCCATTATAAGGAAAGGGGATAGGTGAGGTGTACCTTAGAACTGCTGAGTAACTTTTGTGAGGCCATAATGAGTGGCACAGGCATGATCTGAACCAAGATGAGCTTACTACCAAAACTGGCCCAGTGGTTTGGCCTTAGTCTGAGTTTTTGTGTCAGTGTTGTCATAGCCAGTAAGCACTTCCTGACCTTGTAGTCTAGGAAGTTATACATTTCTGAGCTCACACACACATAACTCAATGTTTTCTTCTTTCACAATCTATAGTAGCTGTTGAAATACATTTGCTCCTGTGTGTATATCTGCATCCCTCCTGCATGTGAGAAACTGTTTCTGTGTTTAGTTCTCGTTGGGTCTCTTTCAGAGACAATTCAAAGACATTCATTAAATTTAAAGCTTAATGAAAAACTATGTATCTGTGGTTTCTGGACTTATTTCTCTACCCCTTAACTCATATATTTCTTACAACAATCTCTTGTAGCAGGCACTACCTTTATCCTACTCTTGGAGGTGATAAGACTGGAGCTCACACAATAAGGAGCTCCTGCCATTTAAGTGGATAGAACTAGAATTGGAACCCATTTGCATACCAGTGTCCATCATCTTAATCACGACACAATAATACCTAGAAAGGATGCTATAATTCCCTTAGATTAATGTGGTAAGTCTAGTTTTATTGTGACATCAACACCTGCAATTAGTCAAGCACAAAAATCCTAATTAGAAAAAGTAGATGATTTTAGAAGCTGAGAAATATTGGTGCTCTTCATTGCATTAATTAGACTCAACACTGTGATCTCATGAAATGCAGAACTTTAAAATCATAACATTGCATGATTTCAAGACCAAAAATAAAGTTCAGCAGGACTCGATCCTTTTAATACCAACTTAATATTTTTGCTCTCTGAGTGAAATGATTTAAACATAGTCTATTTTTAAGAGCGAGCAAGGAATGTGTTTATGGCAACTTGGAACCCTGTGCTAGGAAGTGCACTGGCTTCACTTTTATCTGAACAACACAGCCTTAAATCACAAGGAAGAAAGAGGCAGCATGCTCTCCTGGCTTACAAGTGGATTAGAGTGGGTGGGAGCTTTGTCCAAGAAAAGGGAGATACACCTACCCAGGAATAAATCATGCACATGAAACCTTTAATTTCAAGAAATATTCTCCACAAATGTTTTAGCTGATAAATATGACTTTTAGATTCAGAAAACACAGAAAAAAATTCACATGAATTCTGCTTTAAAAGATGACTTTCCAAATGTGGGCAGTCAACATACCCCCCCCCAGTTGTTTTTTGTTTTGTTTTGTTTTGTTTTGTGTTTTGTTTTGTTTTTCTCTTTATAGAAAATGTGGCTCATCGGGGCTATGGAACTCACACAACAAAATCTATGTAGATCCCCTCCCCTGTCTCTCTCACATGCATTAATTCATTAAAGAACATAACTTAATATTATAAGAGACATTAAAACCTTTCTTAAGTTGTTCATACATGCACATTGTATCCCTTGGCAAACAGACACTGTGATCCATTTAGATCCTTCTAACATGCAAATTAAAGCTTTCTCACTCAGAGTTCAAGAAAGAAAGAATTCTTCTTACCATATATTCCATGTTTGCTGCTGGTGGGAACACTTTGCCCCGAACTTGATTATGGTAATCAAGGATGGCGATCATGTCATTCTGCGAAATGTAGCGCTTCCGTCTGGATTTGGGTATATCAGAAGACTCTAGTGGTGTGCTGAGGGCGGCTTCAATATCAGTGAAGTTATTGGTTGGCGTAGATGAGTCAGCGGAATTGAGTAAGATGACGGTGCGTGCTTCACAGAGAAGGGACAATAGGATCGCGAGGCTGGATACAGAGATTGCTATCATTTTGAGAGGTGGAGAAGACTACCAGGTTTGCTTTGCTTTAAAGAAAAAGAAAAAAAAAGTATAGTGTCAGGGCATTTACAAAAGCAACCGAACCACAAAGAAACAAACGAATAAAAAAGAACCATAGAGTATACATTTACAGCAGCATCATTTTGGAGCATTGCTTGGCCAGACATTCTCCCAAAATCTAAACAAATGTTGCCTGAAAGGGAACTTAGTGTATTTTCTATTCATTCTGCTGTGCTTTAAATCAGACCCTCTAAGAGAAACTTTCTAGAACTAGGCAAAAAAAAAAAAAAAAAAAAAAAAAAAAAACACGTGACCATTCATCTTAAAATGACTAGGAACCCTTTGCTTCTTTGCCCCTGTGCCCCTTTGCCCCAAATGCCTGAGCTGCCAGACACACTCCTGAACATCTGTTTTCAGGCAGGAATCTTTAGCAATCCAAAGTTGACCCTGAGGATGAAGAGGACAAATACAGGTAGCCACAGGTATTGTGCTGATAATATGTCTCAGACATTCTGTATACCAAGTGACAGAACACACAAAGTAGTGCAGTAATCCTGTCTCACTGCAGGGGGGGAGGGGGAACATGAACTGCTTTGAAATAATGCATGCAATAGAATCCAGCAGAGCCAAGGAGCTTACCTCTGCACAATGCCAAAATGAATATACTGTTCCTCCAACAAGGTAAGGTTCTTTTTATGTTGTAGCCTGAACTCTTGTAAGAGCAGAGTGTCTTATTACAAGCTCTCAGAGAGCAAAAGCCTGCAAGTTTTGACCGCTGCTGGCTACAGAAGCAGCTAGCAGCTTTTATATGTCAGTTTGCAAAGTCCAGAAAGGGCAGGCTCTCCTAGGGTCTCTCAGCCAAAATCTAAGGGGAGGGGTTTGGAAGAGAAAAAAAACAGTGATTGGGTGGCAACCTTTTTATGTGGGTGGTGAGGAAATTGAGTCACACCCACAGCTTACAAAGCACAAACCATAAGACACACACCCCTCCCCCTTTCTCTGAGTTTCTACCTTTTCTCTGAGTAGTTAAATTTTCTTTTTTAATCTTTTCTAGCTCCTGGTTCCCATACAAAAAAGACAAGCAAAGAAAGAAGAAGGGGAAAAAATGAAAAGAAAAAAAAGCTGTGGGTTTTTGAAAACACAGCTGGCTGAGTAACAAGGCAGTACATTTTCTTTGTAAATGGCAGCAAATGACATAGGAGCTGAAAAAGGCAGGCTGATATTAACTCAAGAGAGCAACTTGCATAGTTAATCTGGGTGGCCACAAATATGATTCAGGAGGATGCCAGGCAAGTCAGTAGTAGCCAAACTATAGCATATGATGTTAGGATAATAGATGTTCCAGAGGCTGTGTTCTCTGTCTCCAAGTGGTTTTACTCCTATAATTCATATATTGATTCTCCTCTCATTCCTTCTTCCCTCCTTTTTTTTTCTTTCTCCAAAGCAGTCCAGTCAGCAAATTACCTGCTTTCTACCTGCCTTGTATAAAATGTGAACTGAAACTCACAGCCAGCAAGTGACAGCAGCCAAGATAACATCTGTTTCATGTTTCACAGCCTATATCTGAAATTTTAAGCCAAGAACTGCTGAACTTCCCTGTCAGAATACAGAGACCATGAAGAATCCCACAGCATCAGCAGCCGCCACCACCACCAAAAGAGATTTGTTGAGAAGATAATCTGCAAACAAAAGATCCCCTGTAATGTTCTGGGTCATTTTCTCATTAACAAAATCTGGACCATTTATACAAGCAGTCAGGATGGGTATTCTGGAAAACGTAACGGATTTGTTGAGCCTGCCAGTGGGATCCTCATCTACTTGTTTCTGCAGGGTGAGCACCCTGTAAGTTCACAGCCATCAAACCAATGAGCATGAGGCATACTGGACTAGGAGCCAAGTCCCCTAGAATTTGTTCCCAGTTAGATCTCTCACAATCTGTGTGGCCCAGTGCATGCCTTTAACTCTTTGTGGGTGAATCTTTAAATGATAGGGAAAACATATACTCTCTTTGGTTAGGCAGACTTAAGTAGGTTTCTGCAGAGGGCAGTCAGTTAATGACCTGAGTCAGAAGTGCCTCTGAGTGAGTTGTGATGAGCTAACAAGGGTAGGTATTTGCACTCAGGTTTTGGTGAGGATTGAATGCTTAACTAAAGTGAAGCCACCTTAGGAAGACCCGAGTTTGACAAGTTCAAACAAGGAATTCACACACACAGTAAAATTTAAAAGTCCCCGGCACATCAAGTGCAGAATGTCAGTGACTGCTAGGAACAGGAAACAGAAGACAAACAGAAAGGAATGCATGTGGCTGGTTTGCTCACAGCTTTGAGGTTTTAGCTGGAGCTATCCAATGAGGCTCACCGCCTTTCCGAGAGTCCTGATGGTACCTGACTGGATCCCCAGTAGGTGATAGCAAAAATTCCCGAGTCTCTGTTCCCCAGTCTTTTTGAGAAACTGATGCTAGCTAAATTTTTTCTATGTTTTTCTACATATTTCAATTTAGCTGCCCAGTTATAGGGAGATAAAAGGATTTCAGTGCCCGCAACACAGATATGAGCCTTTCTTTTTCCAAGACAGCTGAGTCTTTCCTAAACTCTCATAAAAATCAACCATTGCTCTCAAGATTACCTTCTTTGCCATGTACACAAAGAAGCATTGTCCACCTCATGGATTTCTGCTTGGGAAAGTTCCAGAAAGATGAAAATATGAACCCTGTGAAATGTGTCCAAACCATAAATGGATTTCCTCTGAGAAAAAACTGGAGGATGATGGAGGAGAAAAGAGAGGGTGTTTTTTTTAATGAACCTAAATAGAAGATCACCATTTAGAGCCCAATTACACAAAGCAAAGCTGATAATTGCTTCATTCTGAGACCCTGAGGCAAGTCAATGATTTCAGATGTCTTTCAACACACATGGATTTTACTGTGGAATTTTTGACTATTAAGGAAACCCACAAGTCTACAAGAATTGTAAGAGAAAAGACCTGTGGGAGGAGAGTTGAGAGTGCCACTTCCAAGCAGACATTTTGCCAGAAGTATTTGAAATACTTTGGAAGTGGCTTTAATTTTAAAACAACTTGCAAACTTAAGTGGCCTCTGTCCAAGTTGTCAGGAAGAGAACTATTTAATGAACCACTAACAATGAGGTGCTTCTTTACAGAGCTCTTCTTGAAAAGGACCAGTGATGTGTTTTGAAACCTTTGGAAGACTGCCAACAGAGACAGACGTGGAATGAAGTTACACACTGAAAAGAAATACATAGACAGCCTGAAGCACCTTGGACCTGTGAGAAAATGGTTCAGACTCTAACACTGAAATCAGTGGCCCTGGATGGCATATCTGCTTGATCAAAAGCCAACTTCTATTATATATGAAATATCAGATGAATCAGGAAGTGCCTGCCTATAGCGTATTGGAAATCAGTAGAGATGAGTGACTTTGAAATGGCTGTATAAGCCCAACTCACTCACGCATTCATAGGTGCCATGCTTATATAAATCAGTATCTTCTTCTTGTATCGGTACAGTTAGTTTATAGCTGATATTTCTGACTCTGCTTATCTTCATTCTACTCCTTCTCCTGTGATGGTTAATTTTGGCCGCAAATTGACTGAATTAAGAAATAACCAGCTAACAAAAATGTATTTATTGATTCTCAATGAATGAATGAATGAATGAATGAATGATTTTCAATGTTTAGTAGTACTAGCCTCACCCCCTTTCAACTGAAAAGGAATCCCAAGCAGACCGTATACAATTAGAAGGAACAAGGTCTGCATTTTGTCTATAATGGTATGTTCCTGTGATCTTTGTATGTGAGATGGTGGCTGAGTGGGGAACTTCCATCGTCAGTGTAAGTGCTCACCATTCAATCTGCTAGCACTCACAGCTTATTCTTCGGTGATACAGGGTCTCAGTACTCTTTCTCCAGACTTTGTGTTCTGGTACTCAGCCCTAATTCACTTTCTCCTTCTCTGTGTCCTTGCACCTTCAGCTGTGGACTGAGCGTTACACCATCTGCTTCAGCATTGTGCAGGTTTTCAGCTAAGTGGGCTATTATTTTTCTCCACCTTGCAAATGATCTGGAGAGACTAGTCAGGCTATAACTCAGTAAGTAAGATGCTTGATATGTCCTCCCATATATCTTATGTATTCCTTCTCTCTAGAGAATATTAACTAATTTTTTTGTGGTAACACATGCCTTTCATCCCAGCACTCAGGAGGCAGAGGTAGGCAGATCTCTGTAAAGCCAATCTGGTATACAATGAGTCCAAGGCAGGCAGCCTCTGTGTAACAGAGAAACCCTGTCTTTAAACAAGCAAACCCTAAATAGTTCAATCATTTACATGTACTTACTATTGGGTCTGACATTATCCATTAGCAGAGTTAAATGTAAGTATTTTACCTATATTGCAAAGACCCCAAGGATGTAATTCAAAACATTTTAAGCCTAAGTTTCTATGGGCATAGTTTTATATTTCTCTACCTCACCATATTTTATACCACAATTACACATAACCACTCTCCCTTTTCTGTTAACTTTGCTGAGTTAATAAACCCATGTTTGCCTTTGAATTAGGTATGTGGTAGCCTTTTTGATTCAGATAATGTAATTGTTAATTATAACTATGTACCTGACATAAGTTTAGTCAACAAAATGATCCCTGCCATTGTATTACTCAATTAACTTTAGTTGATACATTACTTTATTATTTATTATAAATTTCATACCATCTATATTCATGTACTTGTCACTTAGTAAAAATTTTCACTAAGTATCTATTAATCTTCACAAATAAATCAATGGTGTACGTAGAGAATAATAAAAGCAAAAACTTTGCACTAATGGCAAAATATTTTGATTATCTAATGCATTAGACAATTTCTATTTGTAGTGTTAAATTTATTGCATTCAAACACACATAAAATATACTTAGAACATATTAACAAATTTTAAGTCTTCTGTTTCAATATTATTTACCATAATATGCAAGATATAATAAGCAATACATATATTATATAGTTAAGATATATATTTTTAATTTACAACTCACATAATAAACATTTAATCATAATAAGAACCAAAATGTTATGTTTTAAAAGTAGTTCAGCCAATAAAATATATATAAAACTATGCATATCACATACATTACTGACTGTTATGAAACCAGAATCAAATATTTATATTTTAACTTATCATTATCTTTTATTTTTCGACCCTAAGAGACTAGTAAAGCATAAGAAACTAATAGTTTTAAATGTTCTTGATCTTGAACACTCTTACAGTAAAAAATCATGGAAACATGGTTCTAAGTCAATCTTTTTAGTCACAAGACATAGCTTGATTGAGTCTAAGCTAAACAATTCAGAGTATAAAATAATAAATGTCAGCTTTTTTAATCAAACATTGAATGTGAGAGCAGAATAAAATTGTGTGACAAAGAGGGAAAGAAGAGCTGTGAAAGTGATACTTGAGGGAGCTATTTAGTAGCACAGAGAGTACTCACTGTAGATTGCAAGAAGTTCAAAGACTTCAGTGTAGTGTTCTCAAGACGTGAAAGCCAAATTAACATATTCTATGACATTTATAAGATGCTAGTATTGTATTAGAAACTATTGTAAGACAATAAAAGCAAAATCACTGTATATGGTCCTACTATCTATCTATCTATATCTATATACAACTTAATATATTACTGTTATTAAATAATATATAGTATTTAATAATAGTACTATCTCACTAATTAATAATACCATACTAATGATAACTAATTATTATTAATTATAATATACTAACATAATATAAAAAATTAACAATATATTAATAATTGCTAATAATTAAAATTAGTATATTCTATTACTTCATATCATATTATATTATGTATGATATATAACATATAATACAGACACACATTTATATATGTATATATTTATAAAGTACTATTATTAATACAACCTAAACATATAATAGTACTCTTTTGGGATTAAATAGTATTAATTTATACATTTATTGAGAAGTGAGTGAGGATTGAAAGAACAGCAAATACCCACGGTCTTCATAGGACTCGGTACATTACTGACTACTAGATAACAATTTATCCCAAAGTTGGAGGTTAAAACAAGTACTTATTAATTTACATAGCTTTTGTAGGAGATGACTTCAGGAGCAAGGTCTGTCGTAAATGGTGCAATTCAAACAATAGCTAGGGAGTAAAAGGCAACAAAATTACCTTTGGAGGCAGAGGCAGGCAGATCGCTGTGAGTTCGAGGCCAGCCTGGTCTACAAAGTGAGTCCAGGACAGCCAAGGCTACACAGAGAAACCCTGTCTCGAAAAAACAAAAAACAATAAAACAGAAACAAAAAACAAAAAAAAACAAGAAATCTCATCCACCAGAGTGACCAGAAAAAAACCTTTTCAATCCTTACTTCATTTGTTTGACTGTCTATAAAATAGCCAATATGTGTTTTTTTCTTCACCAAAAGGACTATAGATGCATGCACCACTCCATAGAGCTGCTTGCTCAGTCTTATAGCATTGAAGCTGGCTTCCTCAAGAGTAATGAGGCAGAAGAAGGCAAGAGAGAAGAGAGCGTGTGTTCTATAGCCTCAGTGTAACATTTCCGCATCAACTATTGACTACATGCCACTGTTATGCAACGTGAGAGAAGACTAGCCAAGGCTAATCAACCATTGGTGATTAATGAGGCTATTTTAAAAGATTGCTACTACAATTTTGAGTGAAAAAATCATTTTTGCTTGTTACCCAAGAAATATTTATCTCACCTGGAAATATAGTGTTAACTGCTAAAAAGAAGGTTTCATGGGAAGAGGGGGTAGTGTAGGTGGGAGTAAATAGATTTGGGTTCTGAACTTTTAATTTTAACTTGACAGAGCTACTGACTTTAAATTACATGCATTTCCAATATTTTAAAAAATAGTCGGATAAAGATTAATCTTTAAATAGTACAAGATTAAATGTGTTCACTAAACCGAATTAGATGCTAGACCCTGAGATAGAGATGAAACTAATGGCACATTTGCTCTCCCTCAATACCTTTCAAGGTGTTTGCTTATGCTACAAGTCTCTGAAATGTCCTTCAAATATTTGTTTATTTATTTATTTACTTATTTGTGTGTGCACTGTGTTTATGTGTATGTGTGTATCAACACATGTGTAAAGGTGTCTGTAGAAGCCAAACGAGGGTGTCAGATGACCTGGTATGAAGTTACAGTTGGTTAAAAGCCCCCTGGTGTGGGTGCTGGGAACTGAACTCAGATCCACTGCAAAAGAACCAAATGCTCGTAAGCAACGAGGCATCTCTCCAGTCTCCTGACGGAACACTTTAACCTTAATAATTCAGTAGCCTAACCTCTAGAATAAACTTCATGTATTTTAAATTACCCTTGTCTCTCTTCCTAGCCCTAATGCTCTTCGAAAGACTTTTATTTTCTAGTTCAATGGACCAAATGAACAACTCTCCTTTAAATCTTCAGTTTTCTAATCAATCACTAGACTGAGCACACGTGTTACATCCACTAGACACATACTTTCAATATCTGAAAATTAAAGTAAATTCATTTAAATCAGACCAAAAAATCTAAGGATTCAATCGGAGTCCTAAAGAACTACTAGCTTTCTAGATGCATGGACTGTGCCAGTTTTGAAGAAAGATAAACACAAAGACTCTTCAAACAGCTAATACATTTGTAATACTACAAATAAGGAGCAATCAAGTAACCAGTTGACCGTCCTTGTTGTTTTTCACTAGCAGTGGTAGATATTGTAGGTGTGCTGTAAACCTTATATAGTGTTTGACTTAATTTATTGTCATCTGTTATGGGAATATGCCCAATCACACTCATAGTAAGAAATCAAGTAAATTCAGATTTTTAGTACACTAGTTATAGTTAGTTAACAAAGAACATGTTAAAGTATAAATACTTTAAAAGTAAAACGTTGGAGTTAGGTCATGATCTTGGGTTTAAAAATGTAAGAACAAATGACTCTGATGTCAGGTACATTTAGAAACATGATAGCCTAGTAGAGACAGTGAACATTGAGGTTCAACTCTACTTAATGTAAGATAAAAGCAATTCCAGAAAAAAATAATAGCATGACCATGACAGGGTGGATTTATTCTCACAAAGACCTTCATAGAGCAACTATCTATATAGTGTTCAGGTTGACAGATTTTTTTACATCCTTATTTGTGGGAATATTTCAGACTTTGTCTATAGTAGGTATCCAAATCATGTTTGTTAAATTTGATAAGTAAACAAATATTATGTCAACATAGCCTTTTTTCTAATCTAGGACCTGGGCACCCAGCCAGAATAAACTCGGGCTCTCCAAAAGCCATCTGCACTCTGGCCAGAGTCATCAATTCTCTCGAGTCATTTCACTGTGAGTAATATCTGGACAAACTTTGTGAGAAAGTCTGACTAGCTGCCCAATGAAAACTTAGAGATGCACGCATGGTGTGGGTGCTTTCAGGTGTGTAGTATGTATCACAAAACCCATCAGCTAGCATCCACAAATATTGAGACTAGAGATATGCAATGTCATGGTTGTGGTAGAGTGATGGACAAACATTCAAATACTGGTAAAATATTTCAATCTATATATTTGATTTTTAAGCTATTTTTTTGTAGTTGGCATGTAGGAAACAAGTCTACCAAATAAAATTACATATAATGAGTTAATATCTTGAAAATAATAAGCAAATATGATGATTATTTCCACCCAAATCAGTCCCTCACAAATCCTTTCTATATTATTGCTCCAAGAAAAACCATCATTAATCTAACTAATGAAGCTCTCTTAGGTAAGTAGATGGAAGAGAAACCCTAGATAACTGAGTGTTTAACCGAAAGAGATTAAGTTAGCCGGTGAAGATACGCTATTCTTTCTTCCCCAAATCTTCTTTGACTACCCATCAAGATGTAAGGAGAAACCTTAGAAATGGTAAGGTTTGGTAAGAACCATGTATGTGATGTGAACACTTTCAAATACGTGATAGAGGTTTGTATCAGATTGTGATTAAGGCATGCAAAGTGTCTCTCCAGATGACAGAGAGCCTCACCTCTGGACTTCATCCTCTTAGCCTGTTCCATCATTGCTGTCAGTGACTTACGTGTTGCTTCTGTGACATGAGCATAAGGCCATAAGCAAAAAGGGAAAGGTGCTATCTCAATTATCCTGGAGATATTGTTAATGTTCAACGAGTGGTCAACGACATCATTTGCTGCTTTCCACAGCTGCCTCAAGGATGAAAAGTTTATTTCCTAGAAGTAGAAGAAACTACATTTCTCCTACAAAGTTTGTATAATTTTTTTCTTTTAGAATATTGCAAACCTTGTAAATAGAAATCCTTTACCACTTGAACCAACAGAACCCTAAAGCCATGGCTAATGGAGCCATCTTTTCTTTAACACTGAGCCTTAGGCACTATACCATAATATGCTTTGTGTTTCATGCATCTGTATTATTTGTGGCTTGACTGCTCATGATTTTTAAACTACTGCTTTTTACAACTAGCACTCTTACTTATTTTTACGTATTACTGAGTATTCTTAACAGTAACAAACAATGACAGAAATAATAGTTCCAGTGGCATATTGAGGCTTCCTATAATGAGAATTTGTTCATCATAATATATAATATTATAACCTTTTATATTCCTACAGTATTGTTTTTAAAATCTTGAGATTTAAGAAAATGATTGCATGCATTCAGGTTTGCAAAAGTAGAAAACTTCAAGCTAGACTTCATTGCTGTTTGTCAAGAAACAAAGTCTAACATCCCAATTTCACAGTATCCTATCAAGTTGAAGCAAAGTGAGGTTTATTTACCCAGGTAAATATCATTATTTGCTTAATAATTACTATATATGAAAGCTTGGTTTTCAGTCCTTTCTTGAGTACTAAAGATTACAACAGCATTTAAAAATATTGTTTTATCTTCTTTTAAATTTTTGTTTATGTCTTCACTTAGGATGTGTGTATATGTATGTGTGCATGTTTGATGGTTCAGAGGACACCTGAGGAAATTGATTCTCTTCTTGTGTTGTGTAGGTCCTAGGAATCAAACTCAAGGTATCCATCTTGGGAGTAAAGACCTTTATCCACTCAGCCATCTCACAGGCCTAGAGTTGTCTTTTTAATTGTTCATATGTCAATTGTAGGAATAGAAAATGAAAAGTGAACACAATTAAATATGTTATTATTAAGTACTATAATCATCTGTAATTTAAAATAAAAGGAAATCAACAAATATTTAAAATAATTAGAAATTATATTCTCAGGAAATAAAATCAAACCTAATAAAAACAAAACTAATTAGGGTTTCAAAATAAGAACTCTCACTATAAGCACATGGAAAATAGCAGGAACAAAATTAAAGCTAAAACTTCTGTCGTACAGGAACTAGGTGTAGCCAAGAATTTAACATGAAGGCTGATAATGAGCATTAAATGTCATCAAAGTAAGGCACTTAATTTGTATGTGTTGAGTCTGAAATGATTTCTAATTGGAAGTGTCACATTGGAGAGTTAGAAACATTGTTCTGGGAATTGAGTAATGGTCAGAATTTTTTTCTCATCAGTACAGATGTGGGGAGAACATAGAATACACTGTTGGTTAAGTTCAGTCCAACAATCCATCAACACCAGAAAATTAGTTAATATGAATAAGTTAGTACATCTTCTCAGGCTAAGCAAGGAAGGAATCAGCATGAAATTTAAGTCTGCGCAGATGGAAGGAAGAATTTGAAGTAAATATGGGAGGAGGGGCAAAAGCTGACTGTGTAATCACTAGTTTGAAGTGGTGGCTACCAGCTCTATATGAGTGGTTAGAGAAGAGTATGTATAGTTGGAAATAAACAAAGATGCCATCCTATAAGGTCTAATAGGCTATGATTACAGCAAGAATACCAGACATCCAAACATATTCTTGGAAGACTATAAGTAAATATAGACCTTTAAAATAGAAGTGCTAGTAAAATCCTGGAAAGTGTCCTAGATATTCAAGTGACAGTGATAGGGAAAAGATTCTATACAGAAACTATTATTGACAAGGGAAAAGAATCGGGAAGGAAAAGAAAGAACAGCAGGGAAGACCCATTAAGAGCTATGTGACAAGGAGCGAGGTGGCCTTTACCTAGCTGTGACTGCACACCTCATTTGCACTTAAAGATCATAACAAATACATCAGTATAATATAGTGAGCTCTATATGACTGATTTAATTTAAAAGATATAATGTGAGCCTGGTGTTTCAATGATATAGGTTAACTGCATTTTGAAAAACCACCAAGACTTGGCTAACTATTTAATCTTCCCTTTCTAGTACATGGAGCCCCCTTTCCCCTTTGCTAATGCAATTACTCAAAGTCAACAGTCCTACAAGGGACCAATGCTAAGAAGCGTTTATGACGTCTAAAGTCTGCATCTCTCTCTCTCTCTCTCTCTCTCTCTCTCTCTCT
>OU015743.1:85250960-85268348 GCA_907169655.1 Acomys percivali | reverse complement strand
TCCATTTAAGCAGAGATGCTCAAGCTTAAGCTCTTGCAGAATCATCCACCAAGTGGAATCATTAACACATTACTGGTCCAAAGAGTTTTTGTTTTGTTTTTGAATGGTTGGTTGGTTGGTTGGTTGGTTGGTTGGTTGGTTGGTTGGTTGGTTGGGTTATCTGAATTTGCATGGACCCTGGGATCTGCTTTTATTATTTTCCTAAATGCTAGTGATGTAATTGGCTTGGGGAATATGAGAACAACTGGCTTAAAAGAAAACGATGCTTTGTACAGTTGTAGCCACTAATTTTATGCTTGTTTTGTGTACTGAGTGATAAGGTCAGGAAAGTCTTGTACATCTCTCAGTAAGGGGACATACTGTTTGGTATAATAATCAGTTTGGGCTGAATAATTGAAGGATTAAACTTTACTTTATCGCAAAACTGTTTTTACTTTACTGTGTCTCTATGTGTGTTACTGTGTCAGTATGTGTGTGAACATAAATGTATGTGTGTCTATGTCCATATGTGAATATGCATGTACATACGTACATATGGATTTGAACGGAGAGAGGACAGGCAATGAGACTGAGTATTTTTCCCTTCTTATTCTGGGAAGCATTACCTGTTTTTCTTTTTAAAGCCCATCTTCAAATTTGAATGTTGACTTCTTGCACACTTTGAAGACACGCTTGGAGATGTGATCATCTCCACAAATATATCTTCCTCTTTCAGGATTTTCGGGATATTTTAGTTTTCAATAATTTAAAGTTTATACATTCTATTAGTTATGTTTCTGTTACTATGATAATACACTATGGCCAATGTATAAAGGAAAGTTTATTTGGACTAATTGTTCTACAGGAATCAAATTCATCGAGGCTGGGAAGCATGGGAGCAAGCAGCAGGCATCGTGTCAGGAAACAAAAGCTGAGAGATCACATCTTCAAATGCACAAAGAAAGCATGAACAGGAAATGGGACATGATTATAAATACCCAAAGCCATCCCTAGCACATACTTTTTTTTAAAAAAACAAGCTTCCAAGAGCCAAACATTTCACAACATTCCAAAATAGTGTCCCCAACCAGGGGCCTGGTGTTCAAATACCAGAACATGTGGGGGACATTTCCCATTCAGGTTCCCACATACATGTCCACTTGTTGCCACAGTTTTGAAATACTGTTTCCTAATAGCTTGTGCTTAGTCTTTGCCTTCAGTATGAATCTCCCAATCCACACACAAGCTTATATCCCACAGTCTTTGAATAAATGACTTCAAACAGAATAAATACAAAATGAATTATTTGTTCTATGCTTTGCAAAATACTTTCTTTTTTCTCTTCATTTTTAATTACATTATAATTTATTCACATTACATCCCATTTGTAATCCCCTCACTCTTACCTTCCTGCTCCCACCCTCCCTCCATCTTCCTCCCTATTCCGTTCCCACAGGACCTCTCTGCCAAGGGGCAGTGATCAAATAGTGGGTACCAGAGTTTGAATCAGAAGCAGCCCCTGCTCTCCCACCCTATGCCCACGTGGACAATGAGCTGTCCATTGGCTTTAGATTAACATGATGTCTAGGTTCTCTGCTTGCAGTATCCTTGGTTGGTGGATCAATTTGTACAGCAAGCCTATAGCCAACATCAAACTAAACACACAGAAACTTAAATCAGTTCCACTGAAATCAGGGACAAGGCAAAGCTGTCCACTCTCTCTGTATCTCTTCAAATACTTTCTCTCAATATCTGTGTCATTGTTGGTTTCCTATTCACTTTTGAATATAGCACATCCCAAACCTACCAAATTTCCTACCCCCAAAAAAAGCTGCTTATGCATCTATCTTTCTCACACTAAACTGAGATCAAGTCATCATGGGCACTTGTGAAGATTCAGAGACTCAAGTAAGTACTTATCAAACCATGTGACTTCAGAGAGTTTTTTCTTTTATTAATAAATTTATTTATTCACTTTATATCCTGGTCATTGCCCTGCCTCTTCTTCTCCCAGTCCCACTCTCCCTTTCCTCTCCTTCTCCCTGTTTTCCTTACTAGTGGACCCACATGAAACCTAAACTGGTCATCGCTCCATCTATGTAGAGGACCTAGGTTCAGTCCATGTACGGTCCTTGGTTGATGCTTCAGACACCACAGGCACCTCTGAGCTCAGGTTAGTTAGCTCTGTTGGTCTTCTTATGGAGCTCTTGTCACCTCTATGTCCTTTTATCCTTCCTCCTACCCACACACTTTTCCTGTAGACTTCCTATGCTTTGCCCAATGTTTGGCTGTGAGTCTCAGCATCTGTTTCAAACTGCTGCTGGGTGGAGCCTCTCAGAGGACAACTCTGATATGTTCCTGTCTGCTAGTATAGTAGAGTATCATTAATAGTCAGGGGCTGTCTCTCTCCCATGGGGTGGGTCTTGAATTGGGCCAACCACTGGTTGGACAGTCCCTCCATCTCTGTTCTATCTGTTTTATTTATTTCCCTGTATGTCTTATAGATGGTAAATTTTGAACTAAAATTTTTATTGATGAGTTGATGTTTCCCTCCCTCTGCTAGGATTCCTGTCTAGTTAGAATGGGTCCTGTTTAGTCTCCTTGGTCCCTGGTACTCTAAGTCTCAGCTATAGTTCCCCTCATACCCTCCCAGAGGCCTATTCTGAATTAGGTCTCCAGATTATCACAGAGATGCCCCCATCCACCGAGTAACCAACAGACATGGCCAGAATTTCTGAAATACACTCAGTTTTTGTTGAAGAGGTACCCAGACACTAATAGTAAAAAAGAATGTTTCTTAATAAGAAACAATAGTTATATATTATCATAGAGGGAGAATAGGGATGGGATGAGATCAAAATTAGCATATAGAAGAAAGAAAGTTGGCAGAGGGGATGATGAAATGCCCTACTCATCAAGCTCCATAATAGAGCATGTACAAAGTAATATGTGTGCTGTGCAAGTGACTTCTAAGGTTTCCAGACCACTAGCATGGATGCCCCTGGGTTTCCACTCTTGATTCCAACTCTGGTCCACTCCTCCCTTGGAAAATTCAGTCTGTCTTCATACACTGCTTCTATAGTTATCCAAATCTCCCAAGTTCTGATATCTGCTTATAGCACTTGCAATAGAAGAAAGTTCCATAAAATGGTTGAGCTGTGATTATTAAAAACCTGTAAAGTTAAAATATTAGAGTGCTGGGCATCAAACTCCAGCCCTCACTTATACAAGGAAACAGTAACCACTGAGCTTCATCCTCAAGCCTTACTATAAATCACTATGTCATATGAATATTTGAGATCAAATTGGCCTACTCAAACCAATATGGGAAATATCTATGTCTGGTCAAAATAAAGAGAACAATTTCTCAACACTATAGTGGAAAAGTCATCCAATAATACCCTCTTTTCTTGTAAGTTTCAGTTGTTTATTAGGCACTGTTTTTTTTTTAAACTTGATCTGTACATGCCCCTGCTGCAATATGATGTCAGAGTATAATCTTTTAACTCCTTTAGAGTTGTGTGTTTGGCAATAGGCCATATCTTCAGGCCAAATGGCAAGGATCTGAGGAATAAAAAGTGGGTCCTCAAGAACTGAAAACACTTACAGCAAAAAGTTTGCCTTTGCAAAAGATAATGACAAATGTTCTGCAAGACCTGCTTTAACTCTTACTTCTTTGTTCTTGGCTATGAGATAT
The DNA here is from genome assembly GCA_907169655.1 of Acomys percivali. Classification (NCBI taxonomy): domain Eukaryota; kingdom Metazoa; phylum Chordata; class Mammalia; order Rodentia; family Muridae; genus Acomys; species Acomys percivali. The sequence continues at coordinate 85,264,672 of OU015743.1, read as the reverse complement.
CTTCAGTTTGCTCCAGTACCAGGCTTGTGTCTAATATAATATTCCCCTCTGTCTTGGGAAGAAATTAGGGTAAGTAACCTGGAAACATACAGCCACAGGATGAATTGAGTCTGACTCCTAGGCATCCCAAATCCAGCTACATCAGCAAATTATCTGCTTTCATTAAGGTAACTCCTTTCTTCCTCTTTAAATGAGGAGTTGAAATATACATCACATGGTTATTGTGATAATTAAAAGAAGTAAGCTACTGAAAACATTTAGTAACTATATACAGAGAAAGGGTGTAGGGAGAAATGAAGACTTCAGGGTTTTTAAAAAACAAAAATATGTATCCTTAACGATTTTATAATTTAAATATGTGTACAGCTATGGAGCTGATCATAAAGATAGCAATATAATTGAAATTTTGAAAAGTATGAATTACATGTGATGAAATGGAGAATGAGGCACCAAAAGGAAATGACTATCTATAATTAGGAACATAGTCTCCTATAGCTTCCATAAACACAATTCTTAATGTAGACATGAGGAGCAGTCCTGTTTTCATGGTAAATGTGCCAAATCTGCAAAAGGTTCTGACTTATGAAGGTGGGGGGTGGAACTCATAGGAGAGTGTAGGCAATAATATGTAGAGCAACTTGAAGTAATTGACAATAAAGAGATTCAGTTGTAACATCTGTGAAGTCCCAGATGCTAGACACATCAGTGAGGAGGTGACGTCACACTGTCCCAGCACACTGAGTAACATTTAGAACAAGACAGTCCCAAATGTCCTTTGGTCTTTCCCTTGCTCCATTTTCCCACCAAGAGTCAGTTCCTTTGTGCTTCCAGAATGTCCACGCATCATCTGAGCTGCATTAGTGCATCAAATGATGCACTTGCTCAGAAAGATACATGTGACTGCCCAAATGTTCCAGACAACATCAAAGAGCACCAAGCAAGATCCACTTCAACAGATCATAATTTATCCTGGCAGCTGGACAAACAAGAGCAGAGTGACGCATGAACTAGCTTAAGGAAATTGCCAATCCTCACCGACTGCTTGTTATACTGCTCTTAAATGTTTCTAAATAGGTCAGTTAGAATAACATCACGGTCCATAGTAAGGCAGAAGAAAATAAATGTCTCTGTAGCAAGTTGAATTCTTCCTCTAAATGCCTTCACTTTGGTCCTTTTAATTAACTGTGATCCGGCTGAAGGTAAAAATCAAAATTGCTATGGTTTTGTAGTGGTCAGCAAATTCAATTATTCACACTTTGACCTGGCTCTGGGACAACTGTGGTCTTTTCCAGGTGGTTTTTGGCACTGCCTACATGACTGTTTGCACCATGTATTTTGTCTTGGAGACTGGAAGAATAACAACAATGACCCCATCTCCATGGGAACCACAACTTCACCCTGGCAGAGGTTCTCAGGCAAATGCCCCGAGTTTCTGTGCTTTAGAACGACAAGCAGTTCCCAGGCCCCAGATCCTCCAGCCTTTCTATCTGCAGTGTTCAATGACAAGATAATCTTCAAACAGCTCCCAGATTAGCTGCCAGACTAAGGCTGGGCCTTACTGGAGAAGTGATCTCTAACAAGATTAGAGCTACACATCATTGCAAACAGGCTTTGCCATCTGGAACCACATCCAAAGGATACTGGTTGAAAATAGGTGACTTCTTTGCGCTTGTATATAGTGTTTAACTTATGGTGTTCTCTGGAAAAGGAATTTACCTACTTCCATTAAAAAGAAATTGAAAAACATAAAAGGGCATTTCATATATATATTAAGGTTTGCATAATAAATTTCTTCCCTTTCTTTTTTTTTAATTTTTTATTAACTTATTCTTGTTACATCTCAATGGTTATCCCATCCCTTGTATCCTCCCATTCTTCCCTCCCTCCCACTTTCCCCTCATTCCCCTCCCCTATGACTGTTCCTGAGGGGGATTACCTCCCCCTGTATATGCTCATAGGGTATCAAGTCTCTTCTTGGAAACCTGCTATCCTTCCTCTGAGTACCACCAGGTCCTTTCTGATGTGGGAAAAAAAATCTCTACATTCTACCAATTAAGACAATTTACTATTATTAAGAGTTGAATTTTCAGGAATTTTCTATTTCTTATTTTATTTTTCTAAAATTATTTGTTTAACCAAGAGCAAAGAAGAATCATCCACTAAAAAATCTAAAGTTATTAATTAAAGTTATTAATAAAGTGGACACTATCTGCTGACCTGTTCTTTATAGACTCTGGGTAGAGTTAATACCATTGCTGTGTCTGTTCTTATAGGTAAGATATTATTTAATATCCTACTAGACAAAATGTTTAGTAGTTATTTTTAACAATTTACCTTTGAAAATTATCATAGAAATAGTTATAGCAATAGTTATAATTCAGCAGCACTCATTCATAAATTTTCTTATGAATCCTAGATATTACTATTATTCACAGTTATTTGCATCAAGAAACTGTGGTAAAACCAAGGACACACAAACACTGTAGTCATTAGTATTTCATACCCTAGTGATTGAAACAGGAAAAGTATGAACAAGCTTATGAGAGGTGATTTAGAGCAACTACAATAAGGTCAGCATGATGGGAAGGAAGCATTTTATATGAATGGTGAGATAAATGTATTTTTAAACAGAGAACAGATATGGATTCATAGCAGAAAAGATGAAAAATACTTGTGGAATCTGATAATGCATTGTACGGAAAGCAAAATGATATTAAAAGCTAATGCATACAGAGGGAGGAAGATAACTGAAGCTGAAAGGTAGGATCAGGCCCAAATTACAGGACAGTATTGTCCTAAGAAACCTGACCTTTATTTTCTACCACATAGGAGCGAGGTAAGTTGTAATGAGGTAAGGCCTCAGCAGTCATGTTCTCAAAGATAACTACTCACAACATAAACAATTTATTGACAGGAGAATAAAATCTAAAAACATGTCTTAAGGGAATGTTACAAAGATCAAGATGAGAAATCATGAATAATACAACCTGAATCAAGGAAAGAAAGACAAGAACTATTTCAGTTGACACCTAGGTTACAAGGTTGTTTTTCTAGATGAGATGAAACAGAAAATCTGACAGGGAAAGTTGCCGAATTTAACATGGATCTTTTGAAAAGGGACAATCATACCCAATCATACCCTAATAACAATTCTTTTTACGATATTTTGAAAACAGCATCAGTTAATCAGTGGGACAAAATCAAGTTCCCAGAGTGCTCAAGAAATGAAGGATGTAAAAGCTGTAGAAGGCTGCTGGTGAGAGATTTATAGCCTGCTACCCTAGGCTTGAAATCTTGGCCTAGCCAAATATACTTTGTTATCTTCCTTTATCTCAGAGAGAAACATTTTATTGGGAATGTTTACATTCAAATTGTGCACAGATAAAGGTAATTGGCACAGTAAATCCAGATGGCAGTGAGAGTGAGCAGGCCCCGTTGTGGAACAATCATGGTTGGCCAGTGGTATTGAGTCTTCATGTTGCCAAGAACAAAAACTTACTGTATTTTCAGAGAGAGGGAAGAGGCTCACCTTAACAATGTTATGTTAGCACTGTTGGTTATATTTGTGTTTCTTCATATTAATGTCCTTCTGAAACTAAGACAAACAGACATCTTTAACAAATTTAGTATCAATTTCTCTTTGTGGTAGAGTCCACTGACTGCATGCTCAACAAGTGTTGACAACTAAAATAATTAATGGCAACTACTCCTGGGAGAGTTATATTTGGTTCCTTTTGTACCTGTGGATGGCACATTAATGATTAAGAGGCAATCATGAATACCACATAGGAGGAGAAAAAGTTAAAATCTAAGAATCATAGTCAAACCACTCATTTAAAAGAGAGCAGCTTCAGGAAGAAAATAGGAATGTGGAAAAGGGGAGAATAAATTGGAATTAATTAACAAAAATTATTTTGTTATGGATAGGATGTTAGCATTAAATATTAAAAAATGGAAACAGTGTTAATTTACATACAATTAGAATGAGCAAGGTTGGGTTGGTACATGCTTGTAATTCCAGCACATGGGAGGCAGAGGCAGACATATCTCCGATGTAGAGGACAGTTTGCTCTACAGAGTGAGCTCCAGGATCACCAGGGCAACACAGAGAAACCCTGTCTTGAAAAATCAAATAGATGGATAAATATGTAATAGATAGATAGACAGACAGATAGGTGATAAACAGGCTGATAGATAGCTAATAGACAGACAGACAGAAATTAAAGAAATAAAGAAGGCTTGGTGACAAGTAACAAGGACACTTCACACACAGAGGTAGCGTGCATATGCCTCAAAAGGGTGGAAAACGCACAAAGTAAATAACTCACCAAGGTTTGTTGTTCCTTAGACTGCACAATTAAGGTTTTGCTAGATAAAAAACAGATTATTGCTGTTCAGTATCAGCATACACAGAGCTACTGTAGAGGTTATTTGGGGAAAATTGATAGAAATGATATGTTCAGTAGAAATACAGTGACTTACTTTCTTCTCTTGCTGTAATAAAATAACTTGACAAAACCCACAAACCTATGGGAGAAAGGGTTGATTTTAACTCATAATTCTGGATTACAGTTCAGCATGGCAAGGCAGTGAAGGTATGAGGGATTGGAACCTTTGGTCCCATTACATCCACAATCAGAAGTAGGCACCAAGTGCATGCACGTTGGTGTTCAGCTCCCTCTCCACATACACAGTCCAGACAATGCTCACAATTGTGGCTATCTTTCTATGCTCATTAACTCAATCAAGAAAATTTCTCGCCAGCATGCCCAAAGGTTCAATTCTGATGCAATTTTAGATTTTTTCAGGTTGACAGTCAGTACTAATCATAATATATATTACCCAATATAAACTCATCACAATAACATTAAATGGTTTACATCCATAGCCCAGTCCACTCAGAGAATCTCTCCTCCAAATTCTGAGTAACAAAAGTATTTAAACTGTTGATAAAATTGTATTTGATTTAGAAAAATAAGGAAAATTTTTATTTCCTCTTTCTTCATGTCTGTAATAATTTGATGTGGCAAATCACTCTCTCTACTAAGAAATTGAAATATGATATATTGCCTATTTTTTTTGCTCAGGTCTCTGACAGTATCTGTCATTGCATTGATGAAGGTTATCTAAGAGAGAAGAATGAATAAATAATTTGTCAACATTTGATCAGTCATCTATGCATATGTATCTTATCATTATAAAAGGGATTTTATTAGACTATCCTAAATGAATGGAGGCTTCTCAGTCCATAGGGGACTCTTCACAGGCTGGAGATCTAGAGCACACAGGAGCTGCTCAGTGTATCAAGCTGGAACCTCAGAACACGAGGAATCAGTGATGCAGCAGTGTCCATGCCTGGGTCACCCTGGATCAGTAAGCTCATATGGACAGGCTGCAGAAGCTAGAGTCTGAAGTTCATGGTGATGGCAGCAGCAGGAGGTTCACTCAGAAAGAATGCAGATTGTACACACTGGCTAGCACCTCCCTTTCTCCATCTTTATTACATCCTGGCCCCAATTTACTTTATAAAGCCCATATTCAAGATGAATCTTTCTCGCTCAGCTTAGGCCCCACATGCCAGTTGTCTCTGAAATTACCTCATCACACAAATGGAAGCACATTTTGTTGAAACCCTTCACCATTTCTCACTGTAGTCAAAGTGATGATGGTTAAGACTGACCCTCACAGACATCATAATTATACCATGAGCTGACAAAAAATTTAAATAGAAAAAAATTATCTTCAAGCCATCAAGGAGACAAGTAAGAATCACAATGTGTAATTATACTCAGAAATATGGAAATATGAAGACAATGAATCATCACCATTAAAATGGGGAAAGCCCCACCAGCTCAAAATTCTATATCTCATAAAAGCCATCCTTTAAAAATTAGGTGGCACTAGTCATGGTGGCTCATGCCTGTACCTCCAGCATTCCAGAGGATGAGGCAGATGGACTGTCCTGAGTTCAAAGTAAGACTAGGGTGCACAGTGAGGATCAGCTAAACAGAATATGATCTGTCTCAAAACTAAAGGTGGAAATAAATATGTTCAGAGAGAAACTGGAGTAAAAATGTAATAGTGTCATAGTTTCTCTATAAGCAATACTTATGGTGGATCATCAAAAGGAAAGAAAACAGTGCCGAAGGATGCTTAGGCCAACAGGCGAGACAAAGGTGGATTCATCATGACCCTGGAATCTAAGGGTTTGTGACAAATGATAGAAAAATAACAATAATTGAAGCTCATTTTACTTCAAATTAACAAAGCTGTGGGCATTTATTTCATAAATAGAAAGTAATTAATAAATTTGATATACAACTCTTTTATATAGTAGATACATTAAATAAAATAAAACTTTAGTATAGAGGTTGAATAGGGGTTGACACATCTTTCCATGGAGACTGGGGATAGAGCTGATCGAAACTGACTCTGAACCACAAACGTCACTGCTGTAGAGAATCACAGTGAGATTGTGTTAATTTTCAAGCACATGAGAGTCAAAGCTTACAGAATCAAAAAACAAAAACAGAAAATAACAGGAAAGAATAGATAGGTTATGTGGATGCCAAAGGCCTGAAACACTTTCTCTTTTAGACACTTTTTTAGACTTGATTGATGGTTAAGAGTAGATGGGAATATAGTCTATCCAGTCTCATCTTGGTAGCCTGCGTATTCTTTATTTGACAGCCATCGGGCCTCCCCACCAAGGGGAGGTGGTCAAATATGGGGAATAGGGTGAAAGCAGGAGGGAGGGAGAATTGGGAGGATACAAGTGATGGGATAACAATTTAGTTGTGATCTGAATAAATTAATTAAATAAAAATTATAAAATAAAAAAATGAGTAGATGGGGAAGCCCCCAGCCTTACAGCAGAGATCACAAGAATTCTGCCTTCTTGAAGCAGATACAAAAAATGCCAAGACTATTAGAATAGCCTTGCTGAAGTAATTGGACTTTATACTCTAAATTGGTCTAAGTATACTTACTCCCAGTAGACTGTTAATTTTACTAAATCCTAAATCTGTCTCTACCTGTTTTTGACTCATGTATATCTTAACAAACTCATACATGCACATAGCAGAGTCATGAATTTAGGTTCAATGCACAGTTTTGTAGAAGTATGTCATTTATAATACAATACAAATCTGTCTACAGAATGATATATTTTCTTAATGACAGCTTATATCTACAAACTTTAAGGTGTTTATCACAATATTTCAATTCAGATCATTGATGATGATGATATCACCAAACCTTAATTGTAATTAAAACATAGACATGATTTACAAAGAAGAAAAGAATACTCTGGTTTTTATTTAGGTGGCATTATAAAAAGGTCATTGCTGGGGACCAAAGGCTCACCTTGGTTTTAGCAATCCCATTAGCAAAGATGGTTTCCATTAGGCACATTTCACCTATTTTTCTTCCTATTTAAGTAGGAGATCTCTGCTTAGAGCCACATGTTAACCAGTAAAATGGTGACAAGGCCATCTTTTTAGACATAGTTTATCATTTTGATTCTGTTCACAAAACACAAGGAAATTCCTCAGAGCACAAAGCATAAAATGAATATTTCGATGTGTTACTTTGGCCAGGGTATGCATGTTGCATACAGCTCTACCTCACCCAGGTAACCGGAAACAAAAGCACAGGGTATAAAGATGGATATTCTCTTTCACTGCCCTCCTTCTCTCTGTCATTCACTAAACTAAACCTCGGATGTGGATTCTCTCTTTGGTGTTCCCTGCAGTGGAAAATTACTTTATGCCTCCCTTACTCATGTGCTATATAAGATATCAGAAGTCATTTCCCGCTTGAGTGCTGTATTTTTGGAGCAGAATTCTAAACGGTTTAAAACAACACAAATGTTGTAGTCACATGTCTAGAATTATGTTTGGGAAAGTCTTGTGATGGTTCATATCGCAAAAAGAAAAAGTCTTTGCAAGTTAATAGAACTTCTTAAAGTATTTACATATATTATGTTGTGTAGCACAGATATAATCACATTGAAGAGGAACAATGTTAACAAAGATTAAATAAAAATTAATAGTTTGTAGAAATATATACTTGAGTACAAAAATAGGATAGGCTAAAATGTTAAGGAAACTCAGATGGCTTGGAAGATAAATATTAAATATTTTTTCACTGAGGCAGAGGGAAGTTGGCATTGATTAAAAGTTAATCTCAAAACGTAAATACACTTTTATTCTGGATTGGAGAGAATAGACATAGACAGGAAGTGGCATGAGCAGTGATGTGGAAGTCACAAGGTAAGGGTATAAAAGGGACTGAAAAGATTGTGGAAACCTCAACGAAAGATTTAAGTAAGAAAAAGCATAGAAAATACTGGTGAGTTACTTTCTAAAGAGTAATTTTGCTGTGCATTTCACTAAGCCAGCAGAAAACTGTTTTAGGAAGTACAGTCTGACATCCAGACAAACTGCCAGTAAGAACAATTTGAAACATAGAGTTTAAAGTGGATTCCACTGTAGTAATCCAATAGTTACAAAATCATGGCCTAGCGTAATTAGAGAAGGAACTATTATATGAAATGAAGAGACATTTAGAAGGAACACAATATTTTTCAGTATTGGGGGTAGTGAGTTTATTAATCCAAGATGTATCAGAGTCATTTACGAAAGTAGAAAAAGAGGAGAGTTAATTGTAATCAAAATGACAGAGATAATAAAGTAATTCAACATCTCTGTTTAAACATAAGACCCAAAAGGATATCCACGTGAATTTTTATGACATGATAGAGGAGGGTAGTGATGAATCAGGGTGCTGATTTTGAGTTGAGCATTGTTTACCCAGAGCTACTAAGCAGATAACACCCCTGAGCTCACCTCTAGTTGTACCTTTGTCACTGAGTGATTGTTAATGTCCTGTAACAGCCTCCTCAATCTAAGAACTCATTTCAAATAAGCATATCTACTTTTAATCACAGTAGATAGAACTACTCCATTACCCTCAGTAGTCAAATCATGATTCCCACTTTATACGATCCCATACAACTATCTCATTAGGAACAGTACTTTTTCTTTGAACCTATTAGAATTGACAGAGAAAAAAATTACTTAAAACACATATAAAATCCTGAAAAAGGTTTTCAAAAAGTAAAAAGGGATAGAAAACAACAGTACTTAGTCATATATCCACAGCCAAAACAAAGGTCTATTCTAGATTCCATATAAAATAGAAACAATCTAATTTGATAATTAGAATGATTTGGAGTATTATTATGATTGCAATGTTTATTTATTGCTGACTCAAAGTAAGGAAAAATACACAAAAGCATGCTATATTTCTGTTCTTCTTATTTGAGATTTTTATTGTCAGTTTATTATTAGACTGAAATTGAGATACTGTATATTAAAAATCAAAACTGTTCTTAGACCATACTTAGTATCACTCTTTAAAGTAAATATTTTTATTTTTGTATACAAAATTTAGAAAAAGCAAATCAGCTTATCAAGGGTACTATGTATGTTACCATAGGAGAAATGTAAACATGGATCTCATGTTTAGAACCCAGTAAGCTACAACAATGACCTGTCTGACAAGCTCACTGGTGCAACAGTATCATGAATAGTATGAAAGTAAACAACCACCTTCTGCTCAGTTTTAAAGCCTGTTCCATGAGGTAGAATCCATACATATCTGTGTCAATAAAATCAAGAACTGGTGGCTAGACAGGTTATTCACCCTGGGAGACAAGTTGCTATTAATAATGTAATAAATAGACATCGTGTTACAATGTGTCCTAGTGGCTTATTATTAAATACATAGATAATTGCATATTTCAGTCCTCATCAGAGAATCTTCTTCTTACAATAGGCGGCACTTTAACACAGAACTCACAAGTGGCCAACATGTAGAGAACAAGAGACTGTGGAAGGTTCCGTGGTAAATGGGATATCTATATCAAACCTTTCCCCTTAAGACTCATGAGTGCTTGAGGAAGAGGTGGTGAAAAGGTGACGAAAACTAGAGGTGATGAGTGACTTCAAGGAAACATGAAGAAGAAATTAAATCAATTGAGAACAGATGGAGAGGACAAAGGGAGGGAGGGACAGAGAAACAGAGAGAGAGAGAGAGAGAGAGAGAGAGAGAGAGAGAGAGAGGATATAACAGGACAGTTGCAAAAAAGAACACATACTGATTTTCATAATTCATACAAGGCTGCACAAAAACAAGCCAGTCAAAATCCAGCACAGAGTAGAGGACACAGGCAGGAAGACCATAGGTAAGAAGCTATTGCCATTAATAGCACCAGAAGAGGGAAAGTCAGTTTTCCTTAATGTCTATCAATCACACACAGGGAAGGCCAAGAGTAGTTGGGCAACACAAATTGGTCTCAGTGGGGTTATAAAGAAAGATAGCAAACGTGAAGCTAAATTATAAGGGGGTGGGAATGGATGTGGGACGAGTGGGAGATAAATATGATCAAAGTGCATTGTATGAGATTCTCAAAGAAATGATAAAATATTATTTTAAACTTTTTCTGTTTCTTTAAATTTCCTCTTTATATACTCTTTCTCCTCTTCCTCCAGTTCTTCTTTATATTCCTCTCTCTGCCTATATCTCTCTCTGCCTCTGTGCCTGTGTCTGCCTCTCCCTTCCTCCTCTGTTTTTCCTTCTCTCTCTCTCTTTCTCTGTACCTCCCTCCCTCTATCCTCTCTATCTTTTCTCAGGTGACGCGATTGCTTTGTCATACTCTATCCTGATACTGTATTCTGAGTGTCCCTCAAGTAAGGGCATCCACTCCTGTATTCCACCACATTAGAAATATGTTTCCAACTAAGAAATATTTTCCTAAGTATTTCCTAAGATGCACATTACTTAGTAAGGAATGTAAAATAAGTAAGGATAACTTTATATTTCATTAATTTAATGTTAAATCAGAAATCTGACAAAAATATTTAATTCTGAAATGTTCCCATCATAAAAATGAGATTTAATATAGCTAACATAGTGACCAGACCAAAAACAATTTAGATTGAGCTTGGCTTTATGTTTTGGATGTAAAAATGTTAATTTCTTGCTATTTGTTTATGTAATTAAAATTAATGTTTACTTTTTAAGTGTAATCATGTCTAAGTAAGAAATGTGTGTTCTCCTACCAAGAAAGAAAACCCATCAATAAGTTACTTTACATATTTGAGTTGGATGTAAAAATATCTTGTATTGGTTGTAGAACCTCTCAACGTGCAGCTGCTAACATCAGAAAAAGCATTTCCAAGAGAAAAGCAAGGAAAAAGTATTCCATAGAAATCACGAAAAATAAAATTAAGTATCTTAAGAGGTTACATAGAATGTCAAAGGCCAAAATAAGCCAAATAGGAGAACTCATGGGAAAAATTATTAGCTCTCTGATATATTCAGAATGCAGCTGTGTTCAGCTTATGGAAATGACAGCAAACACATTTACCAAGGAAGGCAGATGACTCATCGCTTTAATCCCGCTGCTTATCGTACAAGGATCAGCCACAAACATGGGAAAGTTTGAGAGCAGATTTGAAAGTTCAGAGCTAGCATGTTTGAACCCTCACACATCTGATGACAAGATGGGAAAGCTCTCCTGGCCCTTATCACTGTTTCCCTGTGACTTTACAATGCTGCTCAGAACTAGAAAATTACACCAGATTTTTCTGTTTGTTACTAAACTTTGGCTTGCCGTCAGAGTTAAGGGCAATGTTAGGTGTAAATCATCAGAGTCTTTGATCCAATGAAAATATTATTTTTGAACTGGGATTTAGACTAGACCCTTGCGTGTATCAGCTGTTCCCAGGCAAAGGAGTATAACACATCTGCTCTGAAAAATACTGTTTATTTTATTCTATCTCCTAATTTTGTGCTTAAAAATGATTATGACAATACTGGGAAATACTCTGGGCTTTTCTGCTTTGTACTCGAGGAAAGGAATGTTCTGTTTGAGTAGGCAATGGAATATATGATTAGAATAATTTGATTGTGTGGAATCAGAACATGTGAGCATTTAGTTTCAGGTGCAGGAGGTCTCTGTTGGATGTGTTCCTCTATCTTGGGGCTCCCTAGGCTTCTCTTTCTTCGTTGTCAATTTTCTTTAGACCTCGCTGCTTTTGTTTTTGTCCAGCCACATCCCCTTGTTAGGATCAGCCTTTCAGAAGTATCCATGGGCTCTGGTGTTTTGCAGACATATTAAGCACACTGAAACCTTACATTCCTTATCAAATGCGTTGCCATGACAGTGAATTCCAGTTACTAGCTTTGTCCTTAAGTCTCAAGCAGAGTCACTGCCTCACACTCCTATCTGAAAAGCTCATTTCCCACAAGGAATGAAGAATTTCTTTAGGCCCAGGTGGCTTTTATTTCTGCTTCCTGCTTCTCCAGCAGACTAGATTCAACCCCTGGTTTCTTTTCTGTTTTTTTTTTTTTTTTCCTTCTTTTCTTCTCTGATTTCTTTTACCATCATTGGAATTCCTTGGAGAATTGTGTGCTGCCTCTGAAGCCTGTCATGTAAACTGAATGTCTCCTACCACTACTGTTCCAGCCTTGTATTCTCAGTAGCTTGACTGGGTCCCAAACCCACATGTTCACTGTGAACTCTGGAATTGATCACCTCATTTCTCTTTAGAGTGTCAGATGCTTCAATCAGTCAGACGCTTCCTATAGTCTGACTTCTTTCTATCCTTTCAACTCTCCTGAGGTCTTGATACAACTTATCTGTATATGTTTTTGTTAATATAGCTTCTATCTGGCCCTTTGGCGATACTGCATTAAATTCATATTGTATATGTGTGTCCATGTGTCTCTGTATGTACACATGTGTTTGTGGGGGGGGATATTGTCATGCTGATGCATGCTTATGTATGTGGAAGCTACAAGTCAACATAAGATGTCATCTTCAGTTCCTCAGGACATTGTCCATCTCGGGTTTTGTTTGCTTCAGTTCTCACTGGACTGTAACTCACCAATTTGCCTAGAGTAAGTCCATAAGCTCTAGGGCTCTGCCTGTCTCTGCCTCCCCATTTCTGAGATTATGCATATGCACCATAAAGCCATGGATTTGGGCAAGTGGACTGAGTTCTTTTGCTTGGACAGTAACCATTTCACTGGACAAGCCACGTCTCCAGCATGTCATCAATTTTCAGAAGGGAGCACACACAACTTGCTCATTAATTCAGCCTCAAACTCAGTCATATACCTTGTCTCTAGGATCAATGAAGGGTGACAAGGCAGAAAATTACTCCCTTCTGCTCATGTCCATCATCTTGCTGTTTCTCCATCACCTGTGATGATGGAAGGAGAAGAGACAGTAATCAAGGTAGTCTGTGTGTGGAGTTATCAAATAACATAAACTCTGCACACCACAGCAAGAGAGTAGCCTGAGACTTGGCACCTGAGCTAAACCCATTCAGGTGGCAAGAAAGCATTGTTAATAACTTTGACAAAAGTGATGTGAATGAACCTAATAGGGCAACACAGGATGCACAGTGAATTACAGATGAGAGAACTTTATGTATAGTCTTCTCTAGGCTAAGAACACCAGGGAATACATGGCTGACTTTCAGAATCTTTTTGCAAGATTTCATATTCATCTCAAAATTTCATCTGTGAGAAAGGGCCCAGACAACAATATGACTGCAACCTCTCTCTCTCTCTCTCTCTCTCTCTCTCTCTCTCTCTCTCTCTCTCTCTCTCTCTCTCTCTCTCTCTCTCTCTCTCTC
>OU015743.1:85212423-85250950 GCA_907169655.1 Acomys percivali | reverse complement strand
CTCTCTCTCTCTCTCTCTCTCTCTCTCTCTCTCTCTCTCTCTCTCTCCAAAGCTCATCCTTCCTGTGGCAGGTCTCTTGACAATTGCCACTGTTACCAACATGTTCATTCTACATTTACACTTCCACTTAGTAAGATTCTAACATGAGGTTGATGCAAGGAATGTGATTATTTCCCCCTTCACAGGACAATTAACCTAAATTGAAAATATTTGAGAAGGTGTAACTAGCAATAGTAAAAACAAAAACAAAACTTAAAACCAATACTTCATATTTATAGGGAAGTGTTTTTGAAAAACATTTTTATTTTCCTTATTTTAAATAAAAATATTTCAAAAACATTGCTAAAATACAGATAATCATAAAAATTAACTAAAATCAAAAGTATAATGATAAATAGTTTCTATGGATTTTATTCAAAATCTTTCTCTCCTTCATCACGCCATATGCCATCTGCCTACCCTCTCATTCCCATGCACTTTCCATTCCTTCCTCTCTTTTATCATCCTATCTAGTTATCACTCTAGTCTAAATTTTTTCAGACTATATTACATCATTTTCTCATATCAGTAAAATATTTTGTAAATATTTTTAATTTCAGGCTAACATGTTATCATATATAGATATTATATCTTAATAACTTCTCAATTGTTGAGCACGTTGATAACAACTTTGGCAAAAATATGTGTCCATATATCAGAATACTTCTTTATAGCGGGTTCCTAGAAGTGAAATTACACTATAAAGAACTCAAACCATTTAAAGTCCTTTCAACATATTGCCAAACTGTTTCCATAAAGTTTAAAGTACCATACTATCATATTGGCATTGTGTAAGATAGTCTAAGTCACCTGTAATAAAAGAGGATGTTCTGACTGTCACTGATCTACAAAGTTTACTAGAATTTTTCTTTATGATGCAGTTCATAATCATAATGCATCATAATCATAATGCAGTTCATAATGATGCAGTTCATTGTTCCTTGAACAATGAAAATTTTTTACTTTCTTATATCTCAGTTTTCTGGGAAATGTTCATACACTTTTTTTATACACAGGACCAGTTTTATCATAAGCACTGAAAAGTCTTCTATGACACCTTCATCTACTTGTTTAATCAATAAGTTGAAATAAATTATTTGTTTTCCTTGGTCAGTAGTGTATTAAAAACATGTTAAAGTTTTTCAATTAATCTTTCATTATATTTCATGTTAAATTGTTTCGCTTATAATTGGGATAAACTTTAGGCCGTGAACATAAGCTTAACTGTTGATATTTTATTAAATATTAGTTTCTAGCAATAAACATATTTTATATCTGTTTTGCCCAGTTCTTTCACATATCCTCTGGGATTTACTTTTTAACTTCAAAGTTTTCATTTTGTTCAATTACCTCAACTTCATTTAGCCAGTCAGTTCAAGTAGTGTATATAACTGGCTTTAATTATTAGCAAAGTTGAAAACTTTTAGTTTTCATAATCTGCTCCTTTTCTGTGCACTGTTAAATCCAGCATTGCTTCTGTCGTTTGTATTAATTACTCTTTCCTGATCTTTCCTTTTTTTCTTCTTCATATTTTTAAATAATTTATTCAGATTACATCCAGATTATTATCCCCTCACTTGTACCTCCCTTTTCCCCCCTCCCTTCCTCTTTCACCCTATTCCCCTCCGCTAGACCTATGACAGAAGGGGACCTCCTCCTTCATCATATAATCACAGCCTATCAGGTCTCATCCGAATAGCCTGCTTCCCCTTCCTCTGAGTGCCACCAGGTCTTCCCACAAAGGGGAAGTGGTCAAATATGGGGCACTAGAATTCATGTAAGAGTCAGTCCCCACTCTAAACACAGCTGTGGAGAATGCTCTGTCCATTGGCTAGATCTGAATAGGGGAGTCTAAGTTTACTGCATGCATTGTCCTTGGTTGGTACAGTAGTTTGTGCAGGTCCCCTGGGTCCAAATCTGCCAGCCTTAATGGTCTTCTTGTAGGCTCCCTGGACCCTATGGGTCCTTCTGTCTCTCCATTGTCCCATACCACTCCTACACCAAGACCCAGGTATACCACTCTTTGGAATATGCCTGAAAGATATTCCACCATAGGACAAGGACATGTGCTCAACTATGTTCATAGCAGCCTTATTCATAATAGGCAGAATCTAGAAACAACCTAGATGTCCCTCAGTCAAATAATGGATAAAGAAACTGTGGTACATGTACACTATGGAATACTACTTAGCTATTAAAAACAAGGAATCATGAAATTTGCAGGCAACTAGAAATGATCATCCTGAGTGAGTTAACCCAGGCATAGAAAGATACACAAGGTACATGCTCATAATTGCATACTGGCCCAATATGGATGTCCTCTCAGAGTCTTCACTCAGCAGCAGATTGGGACAGATGTGGGACTTGCTATTGGGACGTTTCTACATATTTTTGAATTGTGTGTGTGTTTACATTACTAGATATTTTAAGTCTGGTAGGATAACTTTTTAAAGACAGATTTTAAACTCACTGTAACAATTTAAAAAAAAAAAGAGTCCATGGATTTGAAAAAGAGTGGGGAGAGGTATGTGGATAGTTTTGGAAAAAAGAATGGAAAGAGAGAAATGGCTATTCGATGTCCATCTTACTAAAGCAGAAGTTAAGATTTTCGGATCTTCCAGAGTTGCAACCTGCTGTTCTTACTTTCACTCTGTCCCTTCCTCACTGCAGTGCCCTGTGATAAAAATGACAGATGGTATGAGTTCTTGGCCTCCTAACCCGATCGTATAATCTAATTCTGATAACATTGTTCTCTCTTTCTGTCTATGAGTATACCTAGATAAGATATATTGATTAATAGGTAATAAATGAACAGATGATATATAGATAGATAGATAGATAGATAGATAGATAGATAGATAAATAGATGATACTTAGGTAGATATATACATATATGAACACATACACACTTGTATTTATGCCCACACTCATATATTCACTGTGTCTTTGTGTGTCTGTTTGTCTCTCTCTCTTTCTCTCTCTTTCTGTTGTGTGTGTGTGTGTGTATGTGTGTTTGTGTGTGTAAATGTCTCCAATGGGGAATCTAGCCACAAATTTAATATTTTATTCAATTTCATAAGTACCATTTTTTGCTAGGATCTTTAGGAAGGCTTAGTTGAATACAACATGTCTCTTGTAAACCTTTCAGTACACTATGAAGAACAGAAGAACAGTAGACTTCCTTTTTAAATATAATTAAATATAATAAAATGTCAAAATCAATGTGTCATTATTATAAAAGTCTGGTTCCTTTGGTATGCTTTCTGCCACCCAGTACTCTGCAGCTAACATCACACTTCTGAAGTCTCCATACCTATGTTTACAATCTTGCAAGTCATTGCTGGCTAGGTGGGCTCTGTGGAATGAAATCTCTCTGACAATTTCAGTCCTATAATTGAGAGCTTTAACTTAGAGCAGATCCCAAGGTCCTTGCTGACGTTTGGC
Source organism: Acomys percivali (assembly GCA_907169655.1). Classification (NCBI taxonomy): domain Eukaryota; kingdom Metazoa; phylum Chordata; class Mammalia; order Rodentia; family Muridae; genus Acomys; species Acomys percivali. The sequence continues at coordinate 85,247,467 of OU015743.1, read as the reverse complement.
TCTCTCTCCTTTCCAGAAGTTTCAGGGTCAAGTGTCAGTCATCTAGGACAACTGATTCTATTAATCTAATAGCTTTTGTTGTAGCTAATTTTATACATCAACATGCCTAGACTATCCCATTTGGTCACACTAACCAAGGTGTTGCTTTTTTCAGATGTGATTATCACTTACAGTCATTCGAGTTAAGTAGATTAACCTCCATAACATGGGGGCAGCAGTCAGTTGTAGGCTTAAATGTAAAAACTAATGTTGTCGCTCAATATGAATTCTGCCTTAAATTTGCAGAGAAATTTAGCCTGAGTTTCCAGCCTCCTGACTTGTCCTAAGTGTTTTAGATTCAAGAGCTGCAAAAGCAGCTCTTACGTGAAATTCCACCTATCAGATTCATCTACAGCTAATTGGATTGTTAGTTCAGATAACTGCACAAACCAATTCCTTACTTCCTTAAAATACGTACATATACATATATACACATACATGCATACTTATGTGTTCAATCTATTATTTACTTTTTCCTCACTCCTTTGACAAATATATCTGACAAAAACGACTTAAGGAAGGAAAGGTTTACTCAAGCTTGTACTCTGGGGGTAAGGTCTATCACTGAAGTCACACAGTGTCTATAGCCAGGAAGTAGAGAGAAGTAAAACAGGAGTTCATCTCTTGTTGCGTACATCTGAGACCCAGGCTATGTATCCATAATTAACCTGTGTCTTGGAATACCCAGGTAAGCATCACTCCCAGGAACATCTTCCAAGGCCCCCATTCCCACATCAGAAACCACCTCTCCAATGTGAAAATCTCTATCAGCTACATAGATAGCACAGCTCCATACCTCATAAATATTAATAGTCCTGTGCTTAGTAGCACAAACCTTGAACTCACCTACATGATAGCTAAGTCTCTGGGATCTTGAGGTGTTGTTTGCTGTGGAATCTGTCTGGAGTTACAGGAAAGAAGGAATGAAACAGGTCTCTCCCACCCAAGTGGAAGAATCTCAGGTGAGCACAGCCGTGACAATACCACATGGAAACTCTACTGATAGGAAGGGAAGGAGTGCTTCATTCATAAGTAGACAACTAGCAACTGCACTTTGAACAAAATGACAAAAACAACCTACTACTTCCTCAAGACAGTGCAGTTTCTGATAAGCTCTACTAGAGGTGTTTTCCTTAAAAATATGAAATGTGGCAGGAGACATCATCTAAAAAGCCTTACTCTTAGAAAAAAAGGAATGTTCTTCTTAGTGTACTCAGCTACTTACCAGCATTTTTTTTGGGGGGGGGGCAGGGCTAGACTTGAGATTCCCATAAAGTTGGCTTTTGTTCTGTTTGCTTTTTTGGATGCCATGAGAAACAGCATTTTCCTGGCATTTCTATTGAAAATACTTTTGGCTCAGACTGTGTGGCCTTCTAGTCACAGGGTGTATACCCAGAGACTGGGGGCAGGGAGCAAAGAGAGAAAGTGCCGGCTGGCAACAGAATCCTACAGGAAAGTGCATTAGAGTAAACTACGCACAACCCTTTCCCAATCCACTGAAATGAGGTTTCATCTGAGTCAAGGGAAGGGTCATAGAGCGCTGTCAGAACTGCTTGCTTCTGGAAAACAGTGCCTTGGGGCTTTACATGTTCCATTGTCTCCAATGCTCTAGAAAGCATCAGAGCAGGTAACATATTTATAAATCTTCCTTGTGCTTAATCAGCAACTAGACCATTTATTTTCTAGCAGATCTTCCAATTTTTATTTACCATTTTCAAAGTTGTCAGTGTCCTGCAAAGTTTGGTAAAGGAAGAAGGACAGAGAGGATAAGCTTTGTCACCAGACACTGTTTATATTTAATGTGCAGAGCAAAACAGATGAATCACACGTGCCCTTTCCTTGCTATCAAAAATTCTGCAATGCCTGGGGAGCCAGGCACAACTTCCTGGACCCCTTTGCTCAACTTTTGGAAACATTTCTCTCTCCTGCAGTGTGTTTTTCCTTGCCTTTGCCTTGTTTGGTAACTTGACAGCTACTCTAAGCCAAGAATCCCAAATAGTTTTAAATATTATTTGGTGACAAGTTGTTCCAATTTTGAAAACATGAAGAAACTAAAAGCCAAAGATATAAAAAGATTGTACAGACAGTTAATATCAGAGTTACAATGGCCAGTCTTCTTGAATACAGTCAAAATGTTCATCATAATACTATATATAAATATGTATGTGTGTACTTAGATATATCCATGCATGTTGAGATTTTCTATATATCAGTATTCATATAGATACCAATAATATAACTTTTGCATATAATATTTTACATAGATATAGAGAGTACAGAAACCAGATGGAGCTAGTGTTATTATAACTCTGTTATTTAATAGTTGTTAAATGTGGGCAGGGGATTTTAACCTTTTGACCCTTAACTTTCTTATCTTTAAAATTTGGAGAACAATATTCACTAAGCTGCAGTTGTGAGGGAAAAGTTTAATAAGGCCCACAAATCACCTACCAGGGAATTTAGCTCATAACAGGAGATGAACAGGAGATTAACAAGAGTTTAACAGTAGCTTGGTATCTAGCCTGCAGCCTAACGGGATACAGGAACTCTCCTCACCCCCACCATGACTTAAGTGTCCTCACAGCAGTGTAATTCCAAGGCAAATGAATTCAGTTAGTGGAATTCCTAAAAAAACTAAGCACCACTCCATCCCTTAACTCAGACTTCTTCATGTCGTGTCTTGTGTCTCCCTTGACCATTGTTTTCAATTTTGCAACCCATTCATAAAATGAAAGAATGCGCAGGTCCATTCAATATTTTTCTATTTTCACAGAATTTATTATTAAAGGCTTGTTTACAATGTCTTCACCTTTTGGAATCTTAACATCATCTCTGGGAGAAAATTAATAAATTTATGGTTTTTTACTCTTAAAATTGCAACATTAATTATGCCAGTGATTTGTGTTAACATACAAGAGTGCCATAGGTTGCTTTATAGAATTAGCTTTCCCCCTTCTCCCACTGGACCAATCAATTATGTTAGAATAATACACTTCATTAGACTCAATTATACTGAATGGCTATGCTATTTGCTGTCAAAACAAACACATTATTCTTTAATTTATGAGTATGAAAAGCTGAATATTTCAGCTTTTCCAACATTATTTCAGTTTTCCAACAGCATGGAGCCATAATTAAATTTTCATTTTTTATTATTCATTATAATTTATTCATGTTACATCCTGATTGCTATTCCGTTGCTTTTTTGAAACTTCCCACTCCCACCTCCCCTTTCCCCTTATACCCTATTCCCCTCCTCAACCTCTGACAGGGGTGCCCACTTCCCTGACCATCTGGCCACAGTCATAATTTAGATTTCCACAATGCAAAACTGATTTCAACAATAACTATTGTGGTGACACCATCTTACCATGAGTCCCAGATAAAAGGTTACGAACTCACCATTGCCTTCAGTAGCAATAAAAATGACAACTAGGAATTATCCTTATAGAAACTTGATCAGACCCATGTCAGCTAAAGGATTTACTACAGAGAACAAGCAGTATGAAAACAAAAATTTTTTTTTTGAGAATGAGTTAAAAGTCTTTGTTCAGATTTTCACATCTGAAAAGAATGCCATGATATAATTTTTTTCTAGACTTATGGAGAAACTTGATAAGGACTAGCTCATCAGCAAAGTACAATGTTTGCCAAGGCAATGAACTTCCCCCATGTTCCCTTTGTATTCTAGACTTCCTTATGAGTGTCCCTGATACCTCCTGTTTCGTCTATTTGTTGGAGACCCAAAACAGTCACTGCTTTCAAAGTGATAAGTGATAAGTTTTGTTGTCTAATGTTGCCATCAGAGTGTGAATTCAGTGTGAGTACCTGGAAATCACAATCATTTTAGTGGGTTATTCTAATGGATCATGGCCAAAGAACACAAAGATTTAAGCTTTTTTATGGGGTAACTTTTTCCCTTATTAACATAACTGAACAAACTCTGATGGTGGCACTAAATTTCCTACCTTAATAATTTTTCTTGGGGGAATAAACTTACTGAATGTTCTAGACATAATTAAGCAAGGTGCCAGCATTGCTGCTCTTGGTATTAAAGTAAAAAAAAAATGTTTCAGTTGAAGGGAAATCCATTTCAGGAATGGTAAAAATATTATAAAAACAATTTAAATGCTCATGATTTTTAGTTTTCTTGACTGAATAATACTACTAACTTTCCTTTTTTTATTCTGTAGAATATAAACCAATTCCCTTGTATCGTATGTTAATGTTATCTGCATAACATAATATAATCTAAATGATTCTCAATTATGATAAGCATTATTTTTATATTGGTTATTTGTATTATAGCTGTGACAAAATACCTGGCCACCCAAAAATTTTAAGGAAGGAAATGTCTGTTCTGCCTTACAGTTTAAGTGAATGTATTTTGTTATGGTAAATAGACATCAGGGGCAGGAGGAGGGGGGGTGACTAGTCACATTGTATCTGCACTCAGGAAACAGAGTGAACTGGAATAGGAAGTGGGCCAGAGTGTCAAACCTTAAGCACCATCCCTACTGACTCACTTCCTCCTTCCTTCCACCTCTTCCTGGTTCTTCAACCTTGCCAAATAGCACAGCCATGTGGGGCCAAATATTTGAACCTATAAAAGTTGTGGAGAACATTTTACACTCAAATCACAGTGTGCATCATGATAGAAGATCGTGGCTATTGCCAAGTATCATTTGATGTAGTGGGCATGATATGAAAGCTTTCAACACCCCTACTATTGTCATTCAAATATGCATTTGTTCCATCTTTAAGCCTAGGGAGGAAATGGATGGAATTAAGCAACTAACATGTGTTAAATTACAGAGTAAAATTGTGAGAGGACTCAAAGAAGAAACTCACAGTTAAGAGAAAGATTTATTGAGAAGCTACTCCTTAACCTGAAACCCATGAGTCTGACACAAGAGGCTTGTGAAGATCAGCTGAATGGAATCAGGTCTGCCATGTTTCAAATACAGAATGCTAAGAGAGGGGGAAAGAGCCCCACAGGAAGCTGGAAAACGCAGGGAGATGAGTGCATTTTGCGTGAGCCACATGGAGAACTGTGGTCTTTACAGTGATGGCCATTCATGCTTTAAGATGAATTGAGAAACACAGAAAAGCTGAAGTTGTTGATTAAAGACCCAGTGTCAAGCTTGAAGTATAAACTCACTGGAATGGCACAGTTCCTTAATGCAGTCACTTCTTATTCAAAAATTTACCAATAACTTAGAAAAAATACAAGCTAAGCCAGTCAATGTCACAGAAGCATAATCCTGGAAATCCTAGCATTATAGGAAATATAAAAGTTAAAATGTAAAATAAAGTATCTCAAAAAGTAAGGAAACAGGAAACATTGGAGAGATCAATGTGAAACTTCAATTAATAATTAATTAAGTACTACAAGCTAATTGATAGTTGATCAAATTATAGTCATGTCAATTACTCATCTATTTTTATCACAAGAATATACATCCTAGGTATAACAGATAGATATGATTCTATAGATACATAAGGTAAAATAGTTATATAAGGTCTTCAAAAGCCTCAGAGACCTACAGAATACAGCATTTAAAGATGTTTTTATTAGTTTAAAGATTCTTTGACAACAAGACACGTTAACTCCTAACAACACCCAGCCTATCTCAAAGAAGATGATGAGCATCAAAGAACCTCCTTATGGAGATGGCTTCAAGTGCAGCAAACCAGCTGCTAGACAAAATGTCCTCATTTCTGCCACAGACAGAATTCTGTCTAAAAAAATGGGCAACCCTGGATGCAGACAGAGTCAATGACTAAACTCTGCCAAGACAGGGTAAGCAAGTCCTCAATAGTTCCTGCCTCACAAATATGCATGTCAGATATACTGGGCCAGAAGGATGAAGATGATGCTCCAATGTTAGAGTTTTGAGTGACTGTTCAGATAGCAAACTGTCTCTGTCATTTTTTCATTTCGGAAACTGCTAACTTGCACTTCTGGTTCACTCAAGTAATTAACTTTTATTCCTCTCAAGCCTCTGATGGGGTTGAAGAGCAGTTAGTTTAAACTTACAATGAAGCATAGTTGTTTTGGGGTTAAGATGTTTTTAGGTCTAGATAGATGTTTTAAATTGATAAAGATGAGATATGATAGATACTGATCTACACTCAGAATTTCAGACTCACCAGATATGAGAGATGTTTTCTTCAAGATTGCCAAATACAAATAGCCAAAACACTATTAATGTAGCATTTATATAATTAATTCCTGATTGTTTGTTGCTCTTCTTGCTATAGGTAGTTTATTTTATTTACGTGTAATCATATAAATGTATATGTAAAAAAAGAACTATAACAAAAAAGAAAAATAAATAAATAAGTCTGAAGCATGGTGGGAGGACTGGCTTTAGCGGCGGTCCTTGTGGACTTATCTGTATGTTTTGTGTCAGTGCACGTCTTTTTATGATATGGCATCCTGAGAGAGCCAAAACAATCTCAGGTTCAGATAATGTAATACATAGTGTGTGAGTCTGTCAGGCCCCATCAGGTGCATTGAACTTGGACAGGAGTACCATAGCACAAGCTGAACATTTTTGTGAGGCATGATGCCTCTAGAAGGTTCTCTGCAAGAGCCTCTTTTAATGGAAAGAGAGCGCAACACAAGTAGGCGACTTGGCATTCTCTACCAATCCTAAGTAAACAAGAATCCTCTGGATCATTTGTTTTTCTGTCTGCTAAATATCTACACCCTCCTTATGCATATGGTAAATTTCTCAATTTATGAGTCTTGGTGAGACAGGCTCTTCCTCCTGTACAGAAAGTAAAACTACCCAGTCTTTATTTTTATAGCCCCCCGTCATGGAGAGTACACAGAATTCACTTCAGTCACCAGGAGGTACCTCCTCTGGAATTTGTTTGGCAACCTACTGAAGGGAAAAGAGAATCCCTTTGGTGAGCAAGTGGCTCTTAAGACTCAAGAGCAGTAACTGAGGGCCGTGGCAGCCACCACTCGCAGCCCCTTTCAGATTGTGGCACTGGCTGGAGTCCAGGCTCCTTTGGCATTGTCTTTTTTCTAATCTAGGCTCTGTGTCTCCTCAGGGTTATGTTTTTCACAATCCAATACATGTATCTTCACCTTCAGTTATCCAGATGTAGTTTCTGGTTTGTGCAGCAGCATAATCTAACTGGTACACTTTCCATTGTGTTTTCAACTTAATTACAAACAGCCGCATTTCCATGAAACAACGAAGGACAACTGAGTTCAGATTCCAGGGGGAAGGTCCTAATGGTGATGTTTAGTTTTGCCAAGGGAGTGGCTCCAAGGCCCCGTGCCTGACTTCTGGGAATGTCAGCCAGACCAAGGTCATAAATTTGAAGCAAAGCAGGGTGAATACATGTTGAGGGTATCATTGTGATGTTTTCTATCCATCTTCACATCACAGGTTCCATAAACACAGACTTGTCCACTCAAAAAAATACACTTGCAACTCCCAAAACAGTACTATTTGCACTTGGTGGTCCCACGTCACATGTCCAGGACAGTAGGAAAAATCACAATCTGTATACTGTCAGCTGAGATATCAGCCTTGGCCCCCAGCCATCTTAGTTCAGGTCTCCAACTGGACAGCATATTTAATGCTGAGGATTTTTCCATTTTGTGCTTTTGTTGTTGGTTTTGCTGTTCCCTGGCTTTGCAGCAAGCTTGGTGCTTGCTATAGGGCTGTCTGACACACCAGAAGGCTCGGCTCCCTTCCAGAGGAATAACTCGCCCTGAGTGTGCTGCATTCAGGCGTGGGGAACTATGTCATTGGCAGTGAATTCAATGTGAATGAATCAGCAATCTAACTCTGTATTTCCTCTGAGGAGCAGTGACTCGGTGATCACTATCTCAGAGTTCCCACTGATGTGTTTGGGGCATAAGTATCACGAACAGCTTCGGTGTACAAGGAGAGGCCAGTCAATGGCTGTGTGAGTCTTTCTCACATCCCAAGTGTGAATAAGAAACAGATCCTAATCATTTTATCTCAAATCTAGGGGGGAAAGATGCTTGTAGAGAAGCTGTTGCTGGCTCCCAGCATGAAACAACTGGCATTGGCAGTGGTCACATCACACCTCTTGCTGCTCAGGCAATGACCTCCACTCCTGACTACAAAGCATAGAATGGGTAACTATGTCTCCATGGACAGGGAGTGACACTCTGAGGAGAGAAGATGTCAGAGCAGAGCTGATTTAGTGCTGTCCAGGAGAACGACGGGAAAAGACATGGAAGAAAATACCTCCCTAAGTATGTACTGTAGGCAGACCAAGAGCTGCTGAGCTGTTCACAAGAGAAAGTAAAGATAGGAAGACCCTGTAGGGAAACCCTGAGGAAACCAACGTGTCCTGGAGCAGGCATGGTCAGCTTTCCCAGTCCATTGGCAGAATTCTGCTTTGTTTTGTTGAAAAGACCCATCTTCTCCCTTGCCAGTTCCTCCCTTTCTTCTCTTTACCCTTAAACTTGGCAGGGGATGTAACACATAATTAAATGAGCCACAAAATCCAAATGAAGATGTAGAGGAATCAATATAGTCATATATTAACATCTCCTTCTTCCAGGGAAAGTATCTAACTCAGAAAAAACTTCACATCAAGTTTCTGGTTCCATCAATTATCATAAAACATAAGTGAAATCATATTTTTTTTGCCATTGCTATTTTAAATTCTGAATTAAGACTCTATTTGTCACTTAGAGTGCCTAAGAATTTCGTGTTCCTTAAGTCGTTAAGACTTCCACATGGTTCGGTTTGAAATAGAGTCTTTGCATTGAGCTCATTTCTTACTGAAGAGCATCTGCAACACTGTGAATAAGACCCAAACTACTATAGATGCCTACAGTAAACCAGTGTTTGACAAGAAAATACGATGTTATCCAAATCCAACAGATACAGACTTTGGTTAAAATGTTAACTTTACTTTTCAAGATTGTTTCCAAGTATTATTAGATCTAAAAAACAAAATCTGTCCACAAACCATGGAGTGTTATGAGCTGCCCACCCCCGGCCATCGACCATCTTGATTTTCTTTACTCATCCATCACAACAGTAGGCTAGCCAGACAAACAATTCTGCATTGTTGAAGATGGTTCTAGTTTCGGGCTCTTTCTCACGTGTCTTTCAAAATGCCCCTGACTGACTGACTCATTTTGTACTTATTTTGACATCTGATTCACCTGTTTTCCTATTTGTCCCTTCCCTTTCAATCTTCTCTTCAGATCGTATAAATCTTTCGCCTTTTACCAATCTTGTTTTTTTTAAATACCAGTTGAAAAAAAAAAACTATAACTCCTTTTAACTCTGGTATTTCTTTTTATACCTTGAAATTTCCATTTTCGACTTCAGTTTCACAGTTCTTCTGTGGCCCACCTTCTTTGGATTAGCCCCTAGATTTTGAGTCTTACTCTTTGTCTTCCCTTGGCTATGTTTCTCATCACTTAACACTGGTGAAAAAAAACATGAAAACTGTATGTCCCCTGGCCTTTGGCCTATGAGTAAAATCTGGATTCCAGGAAAGAAGAGCCAAGCTCTGTCTAAAGAAATCTACCACCAGCCAGGCGTGGTGGTGCATACTTTTAATCCCAGCACTCGGGAGGCAGAGGCAGGGGGATTGTTGTGAGTTCGAGGCCAGACTGGTCCTCAAAGTGAGTCTAGGACAGCCAAGACTAGACAGAGAAACCCTGTTCCCTCCCCCAAAAACAGAAAAGAAATCCACCACCAACAATGAATGGCCAACCAAAAACCAATGAAAATGAGGAGAGAAGGATTTGCCACACATAACAGGTCCCAGCCTGAGTTTTCTTAAAACTGTTCTACTTTCTTTTATGCTTTGTATACTTGGTCCAGCAATTACTTGGTGCAGGTTATTAAAGTTCAACACAAAATACTCAATACCCAGATGTTCATTTCTAACACTTTCTTTAATAAAAAGAAACAAGGAATCTTGAAGTAACCGCCAATTCAAAGGCTGTAGTGGGAAGTGTGAAAGATTGTCCTTAGAACTGTGTAGTACCAGAAGCTTAGAAAAATGCTTTCTTAATTCCCTTATGTTTCTATAGGAGATGTATACTAAAATCAATAGATATGTCAACTGACAGACTTCCCAGTGGGCAAAGCTCTAGTAGTCTGAACACCAAGATGGAGAAATTATTATTGAGATTCCACCCAAGTGGTTAGCAAGTATCCATAAATCTATACAGCTATAAATAGATGATCTGTTAATAAATTTAGAATTCATAATTTATGTAGATAAATCTACAAGGAGAAAGTAACATTTCACCCGTTAAGAAGTCATGTACTGATTTCTTTCCAAAGAGAACACATAATAAAGAGGAAAAAGGAAATTATTTCATAATGACAAAAGAAAAGGTGACATGAATAGCTAAGCAGGATCAAAGTCACTATCAATAGTGATGTTATGTTGAAGATCAGCATACTTTCTTGATAGAATGTAAGGAAATGATAATTGTATACCTATGGTCTTTGTCTCTAAGCCACCATCTCTCCTGCAAACTTGAGAAGAGAAGAAATAAAGTTCACTACAGTGATTCTCAACCCTCCTAATTATGTATACCTTTAATATAGTTCCTCATGCTGTGGTGACCTCCAACCATAAAATTATTGTGGTGCTACTTTGTAACTTTAATTTTGCTGCTGTTATGAATCATAATGTAAACATCTGATAAGCAACCCCCAAAAGAGTTGCTATTGAGAACTCCTAATCTAATAGCAAGGCATTCTTAAACTATCTGAACAATATTTTTTAGCAGAAAATTTTTAATTTATTCGCTTTACACCACAATCACAGGCCCTTCCCTTGTCTTCTCCCAGTCTCACCCTTCCTCCCTCTTCCACCTATCCCTCTGCCTTAGTGCTCAGAGAAGGAGAGCCCTTCTCTGCTACAAATTGATCTCAGCCTATCAAGTCTTAAGAGGAATGGCTGCATCCTCTTCCTCTTGGCTTGGTAAGGCCACCTGTACGGGAGAAGTGATCTAACGGCAAGCAACAGAGACCATGGCAGAGACAGCCCCTGCTCCCCTATAGGGGACCAATATGGAAACTGAGCTGCTTATCTGCTACATCTGAGCAGAGTGCCTAGGTCCTCTCCATGCATGGTCCTTGTTTGGTGCATCAGTCTCCGTGGGTCCCCCTGGTCCCAGATTGGTTGTCTCTGTTGATCTTCTTATGGAGCTCCTGTCCTCATCCGGGTCCTATATTCCCCAACTCTTCCATAAGATTCCCTGCACTCTGACCAAAGGTTAGCTGTGAGACTCAGCGTCTGCTTCAATCCCCAGCTAGGTGGAGTTTTTCAAAAGACATCTATGGTTGGCTTCTGTCCTGTTCCACCTCTTCAACAGCTTCCATTGTCTATTCTATTTGCCCTTCTAAGTGAGAATTAAGCATCCTTCCTAGGGTCCTTAGCTTCTTTAGGTCTGTTGACTGTAGTCTGGTTATCCTGTGTTATATGGCTAATATCTGCTTATAATAGTATATACCATTTGTATCCTTTTGTGTGTGGGTTATTTCACTCAGGATGAATTTTTCTAGATACATCCATTTGATTTCCTCCATATTGAAACATTTGCTACTTAAGGGCAGGTTAGAACCTCATAATACTCTAAAAGTCAAGGAAACTTACAAGTCTCAGAAAGATACAAGCTTCATAACCTCATCACACACCAGGCTATATTAGCAACAAACAATCTCTGAAAAGAAACAAAAAGACTCCTTTCAGTGAAGGTGACTGAAGTCAAGTCAAGCAGGGATCTTCAAGGATGCTGTTTTCCTCAGTTGCTTATCTTGCAAGCTGAAGTAGTCTTTTTAGCAATGCAATGCCTTTGAGTCACTGGCACTTCCACAGGTAAGCACTCATCCAAGCTTTTATTATTAACCCACCAAACTCATTGATTTACCACCCTAGACCTGGTCCCATTCTCCAGGCCCCATGTAGGATGAATAAGTGTTTGTTTATATCTCCCCAGAAAATAAAACCATGCAACAATATAAACATTAAAGTCATCAAAACCAATGAATACCTAAGAAATGTCCATAGCTGTAACAAGCCTAAGACATGACAACCAAATACAGGATCCTATACAACAAAAGTAACAACAAAGCAAACATTCTGAGGGGAAAAACAAGTACAAGAGAATACTGTACGGGTATTGGTTATTGATAAAAGGTAGTAATATAAGGTTACTGATACAAGGTAATCTATACTACCTTTTAAATTTTTCTACAAATCTAAATATAAACCTTAAAAATAATTCCATTAAAAAAGTCAGTGAAAAGCAACCAGAACAAAAAGAAAATTAAGTATGTTGTTTTAGAATTTGCCTCTATAGGATTGAATTTGAAGAACAAAATAAGCAAGAGCAACAAAATAGGACCACAGAGAGTGAATCCTGTACTCTGAAGGCTGGAGAACTCCTGTGTTGTCTCCCAGCTCCAGGCTGCACTAACATACCCCTTTCTTTCTGGAGAACCTCCACCAACCTCATCCTTACCCTTCAACATGAATGTTGACATTTTGCATCCTTTGCTAACTCTTCAGATGAGTGTAGGTCTCTTAATTTTGTTCCCCATTTTTTCTAACCTACTTCATAACTATTTCACCTTTTTGAGTGACTTGTGTTTGTTTTGCATAAGAAAGAATACTGTAACATCATTTCCCATTTGACAGTAAGTGTTACAGAAGCAGAAATGTGAACACAGGTCCTTAACACATAAGTGCACGTTTATTAAGGTGAAGTCTGCAGGTGAGAAAATGGCTGACACAACTGTCGGGAAGGCAAATAACCTGGTCACAACTCATCATTGTGTGTGTGAAGTACAGAATCATAATATTTGTAATGTCACACTTGAGTTGATGACCTAGCCACATTTGTGTTTCTTTAGCTAAGAGGTTAGTAATGAAAATTATTTGTAAGACAATTAATTAATCTACTCATGAAAGTGTTCTAACTTTAATTAAAGCACCACACTTAAATCTATTTCTGAAATGAAGGTAATAGTAGAGACGGTGATGGCTGTGGTTGTGGAGGAGGCAGTGCAGGTGGACATGATGGTGGTGGAGGTGCAGGTAGAGGTATTGGTGGTGGAGATGGTGGAGATGGTGGAGGTGGTGGTGATAGAGCTGAAAGGACCAGACAAACTCCATTTTGAAAAAGAAATTCCATTTTGTGTTAAACCTGGCCAAGGGCTGAACCCAGAGTCCAGGAAAACCACAAACTAGTCTAACCAGAAAAATTTACCCTAGCAACACAATCAGCTCACCATAGGAAAGTCCAAATATACTCTCTGCTGGTCAAGCTAACCAGCAGGGGGTCTGGCACATAGCAACAATCTATTAGGAGAAGGCAGGCCAAAGTTCATAACGCTCCCATGACTGTCTCAACCAATCTTTCTGTAGACCTATTACCCCATCATAAAGTGTCAAGGCTTGTAACTCCCTGCTTGCAGCTTTTCTGCCCAAGTGCCATCCAATCATATAGTGTAAAAACCCATTTCTTTGTCTAAAACCTATAAAAACCCCTTTCAATTAAGACTCGAGGCCAATTCCTTTCACCTGCTGTGCTAGTGCATAGGAGGTGTGGCCCGGGTTCAAAACTACAGTAAAGATTTCCTTTCTATTGCATTTGAACTCAGCTCTTGTGTGGTCTATTCGGGGAGTCTCTCAAAATTGGGCATAGCACAGCTATATGTTTAGCTGATACTCTGTTACTGGCAATGTAAAGATCTATTTGAATATCATTATTGCTTAACCTTCACAGCAGCATTGTAGATGCTTCTAGCTAAACTAGCACTTTTCTGTCCTAAGCACATTACACACTTTAAACTCATTTCATTGTTCAATCCTTTCTGTTCAATAGCAGATGATATTAAAGTAATGTGTAATAGCATCCCCCAAGTAAAGCCACAGATCTGGAATTTAAAGGAAGATATGCAGGGGAAGAAAGAAGAAGGGCTGTTCTTACTATAAGTTTCCCATGTCAGCCCACCACCAACACTCAATCTTTTTTATTTTCTGAAATGCTTAGTTTACAAAAAAATATTTTAGAGTGTCAGAACCAGCCCATATGACAGCCTCTATCTGACCTGGGTTCTTTTTTCTTTTTTTTTCATTTTATTTAAAATAGTTTTTCTTACATATCTTGATTATGATTTACCCTCCCATTACTCCTCCCAGTTCCTCCCCACCTCCTTTCCAGATAAAATTCATCCCCTATCTGTCTCTCACTAGAAAACAAGCAGGCTTCTACAGTATAATGATAAAATATGATATGACAAAAGTTAATATAATTGGAATAGGAGAAAATAAATGGAAGAAAATGTATGTATGTTTATATATTCATATATATATAGTGTGTGTATATTGTGGCTGTGTATATGTGTGTGAATATGCATGTGTGTCTATGAGTGTATGTGTGCATGTGTGTGTATGAGTGTGTGTGCATGTGTGTATATGAGTGTGTGTGCATGTGTGTATATGAGTGTGTGTATACATGTGTGTGTATGAGTGTATGTGTGCATGTGTGTATGATTGTATGTGAGCATGTGGGGTTAGAGGACAATCCACAGATTCTGCTTTTCACTTTCTACCCATTTGAAATGAGATCTCTGGTTTTGTATTTGTTTGATTGGTTAATTGGTTGCCTGTCTCCTTGAGGCAGAGTTTCTCTGTGTAATGTTGGCTGTCCTGTATTCTCTTTGTAGACAAGGGTGACCTCAAACTCAAAGAAATCCACCTGCATCTGCCTCCCTGGGTGCTAGAATTACAGGTTTATGCCACCATATGCAGCTAAGATCTCTGGGGTTTGGTTTGTTTATTTGTTTTGTTTTGTTTTTATTTATTTATTCCCGTTACATCCCAGCCATAGTTCTCTCCATGCTCGCCACCCAGTCACACCTACCTTGTCTTCCCCTCTTCCCTATTCCTCAGAATAGCAGAGCCTCCTCAGCCACCCACTCCAGCTCATCAAGTCACATCAGTACTGACTTTGTCCTCTTTCCTTGTGACCTGACAAGACATTCCTGTCAGATGGAAGTGATCAAAGAGCAGGCAACAGAGTCCTTGTCAGAGACAGCCCCCACTCCCCTTACTAGTGGACCCAAATGAAGTCTGAGCTTCCTACTGGCTATGTATGTGTAGAGGGCCAAGGTTGAGCTCATGTACGGTCCTTGGTTAGTGCATCAGACACCACAGTACCATCTGGGCCCTGGTTAGTTGCCTCTGTGTGTCTTCTTCTGTAGCTCTTGTCACTTCTAGGTCCTTTTATCCTTCCCTGAACTTTTCCATTAGACTCCCTATGCTTTGCCCAATGTTAAGCTCTGTGTCTCAGCATCTGTTTTTATCCATTGCTGGGTGGAGAGTCTCAGAGGTCAACTCTGATAGGCTCCTGTCTGCAAGCATAGCTGAGTATTGTTAATAGAGCAGGGGTTGGCTCTCTCTTTGGGTTGGGCAAGGCATTGGTTGGACATTCGCTCAATCTCTGCTGCATGTGCTCTATCTTTATCCTTGCATGTCTTGTAGGCAGGGTAAGGTTTGGATCAAAATTTTTGTGGGTGTGTTCGTGTTCTCTTCCCTCTGCTAGGAGTCTTGTCTAGTTAGAGTTTATATACTTCTAAAGATTCTGCTCCACAATAACAGATACCTAAGAAACTTTTTGAAAGGTATTTTTAAACATTTAAAAATACACCTTAACTATTGAGAATGTTTATTATGTTTCCTGTAAGAATTTACCCCTATTAAAAGGAAATGAACCACTGCTTTTCCTTGTAGTTAGAGAAAATCTTCTAGAGATTTAATCTGAAGTAAGTAGTTAAGACAACACAAGTAAAATTAATAAATGAGTGTGTGAATAAATAACTCTACTACATGAAAAAGCACTGAAGACTTCATAATGAATAATGAATAGTCAAACAGTTCATTACGATTACATTTCTTTTCTCCTATATTTCTTTTTCTTTGTTTTATTTTGTTTTGTTGAGACAGAATCTCATGTTTCCCAGGCTGTACTCAAACTTCCTGTTTGGCTGCGGACAACATAACATTACTGCATGCTGGTATTACAAGCATGTGTCACCATGTATGGCACATTGTGTATGTTTCTTCTAGCTTATTTTTCATACTTTTCTCTGAATTTACTAAGGGAACATAAGTAAACTATTATAGATTTATTGAAGATTTATTGAAGATTTAAGTGGCTAAGGGTATTTATTATTCTATATTGTAAATTTTATTCTGCCATGCAAATAGAAATGCAGTGAATAAAGTACAAAAAAATCCAGGGTTGTTTGCCGAATGAGAAGCTCTGTAGATGTTTGATCAGTTTAAATACTTAACTAAACATCTATGAACCATGAGGAAGTATTGAATAATCTATAATCATATTGAAAATGTTTTGTAGTGTGACACTTTTTGAATTTGAAAGTTAGAATATGGCCATATATTAGATAATACTATAATCACAATGTTGATTTACTAGAAAATGTAACACATGCTTTGACATGTACAGGAACAAAGTAATTATTATAGTACCAGACAGACAAGTGTTTGTTTGTTTGTTTGTTTGTTTGTTTTCGATACAGGGACTTCTCAGTGTAGCTGTTCTGGAACTTGTTCTGTAAACCATACGGGTCATAAACTCGGAATTCCACTGCCTATACCTTCCTAATGCTGCACAAAAGGTATGTGCCACAGGCTGATGAGGGCTACTGGGCTCAGGTACATTATATTTTTTTACCTTAATAAAAGTAAATAAAATTAATAAAAGTAAATACTGAAGTGTACATTTCCAAATAACAATTTAAAGCTGTATTCCTTGAGAGTTATTTTTTATAATTAGACATTGTTCCCTGACTTTACACTACCTGATAAAAGTTAGTGTTTCAAGGGAAGTTGCCCTTTTCTGGAGCAGTCTAGTATTACTTGTAATGTTGATAATTCTACTAATTATCATGGTGGCTTTTTAGTTAATGTTTAATGAATAATCTGTCATCTAAAAACCACTTTTGCAACAAAGGAAGTTATGTTTTGAGCCTTTTTTCAATCAAAATATCAAGTCACAACAATAAAAAGATTTTGGAAACTTAACCATGTGTTTCCAACTATCTGTAATAAATAAATTTTGCTTTTAAGAAAAGGAATGGAAGGAAAGAAGGGAGAGACAGGGGATGGGGAGAGAATAGAGCTCTTAACATCAGGAGAATCCCAGTGAAAGGAATAGGGAAACTTTCTGCATTCTTCTTGCAAGTTTTTTTTAAGTCAGAGATTACATTAACATAAAACACACAGTTTAAGAACAAGAAAATCACTGTACTGATGATAGGTGTCTAGTAGATAAGTAAAGAAAAAAGTGAAAACTTTCATGGGACATGCCCCTTGGGCTAGTATGCTGATATAAGTGAGTATATATCATTTGGCTCTTTCTGCTTCTGGGTTAACTCACTCATTATGATAAGAGAAGCATGGGAGAATGGCAAAGTAGAAGGATCCAGAGGGTCCTAGAAACCTACAAGAAGAACATTATGATAGGCAGACTTGGGCCCAGGGGTCCCGCATAAACTATGGTTCCAGCCAAGGGCAATATAGACCGTAAATTTCAAACCCCTACCCAGATCTAGCCAATGGACAGGATACTCTTCACAGCTGAGTGGAGAGTGGGGTATGACTTTCACATGTACTTTGGTGCCTCATATTTGACCATGTCCCCTGCAGGGGGAGACCTGGTGGCACTCAGAGGAAAGATATCAGGCTACCAAGAAGAGACTTGATACCCTATGAGCATATACAGGGGGAGGAAGTCCCTCTCAGGCACAGTCATAGGAGAGGGGAGTAAGCGGAAAATGGGAGGGAAGGAGGAATGGGAGGATACAAGGGATGGGATAACCATTGAGATATAATTTGAATAAATTAATAAAAAAATTCAAAAAAAAGAAAAAAGTGTTCAGCTCAAGTAAAGGTAAACCTGGAAATAGATCGTGAATAGTGAGTATAGTAAAACAAGGTGAGAGGAAGCACCAACACTCTGTGATCCTTTGAGAAGCTATTAAAGAATGTTATAACCAGGAGAATGAAGAACCCAACCCCCAAAAACTTCAATTGAAAATTTACCCTGCCTACAAGATGTGCAGGGATAAAAACAGAGCAGAAACTGAGGTAATGTCCAACTAATGCTTGGCACAACCTGAGACCCACCCTTTGTGAGAGAGTGGTGTCCACCCCTGACACCACTAATGATACTCTGCTGTGCTCACAGACAGGAGCCTAGTAGAGTTGTCCTCTAAGAGGCTCCATCCAACAGTGGATTGAAACAGATGCTGAGACTCACACCCAAGCATAGGAAGTCTTGTGGAAAAGTGAAGGATGGATTATAGGACCTGGAGGTGATAGGAATTCTACAAGAAGACCAGCATAGCCAACTAACCGGGACCCAGAGAGGCTTGCAGAAACTGGAGCACCCAACCAAGGACCATGCATGGACTAAGCCTAGGCCCTCTACACAGATATAGAGGATGGCAAGCTCGGCCTTCATATGCATCCCCTAGTATGTTGGCTCTGTTTCTTAACAATTAAACTTTATTATACAATCCAACTAGTTTACGCAAAAGGGAAAAGAAGTTAAAGGGAAGAAAGAGTGAACCTTCTGGTATCCACTCCACGGGAAGGGTCCCTCGGTGTGTCTGGCCTGCTGCTGGTCCAACCTGTTCACTGATCCTCTTCTGGATCCACATAGGCTTAAGCCTGGTCTCTCATGTGCAAGGGGCAGTCTCCCTCTCCCATTGAGGGTCGATTAGAAACACAATAGTCCAGGTGGAGTCCCCAGGTGGAGTCCCCAGGTGGAGTCTATCTCAAGGTTAATCTCAGGGAGTATCCGCAGTGTGTCCCAGGGCAAAGCCCACCAAGACTGCTTTCACCTGTGCCAAAGCTTACAATCCTTCCCACACTAGTAAGCTGAACAGGGCCTATTATTATGTTTTTTGTTTTGTTTTGTTTTGTTTTTTGACACAGAGTTTCCCTGTGTAGCCTTGGATGTCCTGAACTTGCTTTGTAAAACAGGCTGATTCGAACCCATAGCTATCTGCTTGTCTCTGCCTCCCTGAGTGCTGGGTTTAAAGCATGTACCACCATGCCTGCCTGTGAAACTCTTTGTTTTTCTTTTCTTAAATGTATTAATTAATTTATTTATTCATTTTACATCATGATTGTAGACCTTTGTGCCTCTTCTCCCACTTCCATCCTTCTTCCCTCCTCACCTTATTTCCTCTCCCTTATTCCTCAGAAAAGGGAGGCCTGGCCTTTAGCAATCTACCCACACACAGCAAGTTACATCAGAACTATGAGTATCCTCTTCCTCTGTGGCCTCGCAGGGCAGCCTGCCTGGGGAAACTGATTAAAATGCATAGGGAGTCTAGTGGAAATGTGAGGGGAAGAGTGATGCATAGGGAGTGGGGAAGGGGGAAGGGACCTACAGGTGACAAGAGATCCATAAGAAGGCCAACAGAGCCAACTAAATAGGGCCCATAGGAGCCTGTGGACTCTCAAACACCAACCAAGGACCATGCGTGGACTGGACCTAGGTCCTCTACATAGACATAGCAGATGGGTAGCTCAGGCTTCGGGTGGGTCCACCAGTAAGGGAAGCTGGGGCTGTCTCTGACATGGACTCTGTTGCCTGCTTTTTTTTGTCACTTCCCCATGGTGGGACTGCCTTTCCAGGCCACAGGGTAAGAAGACAAGTATGGGAGGGGCACTGAGGCTGGAGGGGACTGGGAGGAAAATATGAAGGGTGCTAGGGCCACGATGTAAAGTGAATAAGTAAATTTATTAATTTTTATAAAGGAAAAAGAGAGAGAGGAAGGAAGAAAGAACAAAAGAAGAAAGAAAGAAAGAAAGAAAGAAAGAAAGAAAGAAAGAAAGAAAGAGGAAAAAAAGAGAAAAGCAGGCAACAGAGTCCACATCAGAGACAGCCCCATTCAGTTTACTAGGGACCCTCATGAAGCACGAGCTGCCCATCTGCTACATCTGTGTAGAATAGGTCCAGTCCATGTATGGTCTTTGCTTGGTGCTTCAGTCTCCAAACTTTTAAGATTTTTAACTATTTTCTTTGAAATGAACAAATTTTAAAAACTTACATTTTGATGCAGCACGTTTAATGACACTTACAAAAATAAAAGTTGATTCTATGAGCCATGGCTGCTGTTTCTACATCAAAAATAAAACTGGAGTAAGCTTTTGATGCAGTGTTTACAGTAGTCTTATTTAAGTGAAAAGTAGTTTTACTTAAAAATCAGCAGGCGCTGATCATAGAGAAGGCAGTATATATGACACCAACTAACCTTGCTTTATTCTTTCAGGTATCAAATTCAAATGCATTATTAGATTGCCTAAACTTGTAGAAAATTCCTCAAGAGGCTTGACTGACATTTTTATATTATTCTGGAAAAGATAAATAAGCACTTCTTTTTTTCCCCCTCTCTCCAAAGGAACTGGAGGGCTAAAATTAGAATCTAGTTTCCAGAAGGAAAGAACCAAATAGTTACAAAACAATTATTTTTTCAAAATTTGATTTTTAAACAAGGATTGGTTTAGTGTATGAAAAAAATAAGAGCTTAAGTGTCTTAGTTGTATTTCTATTGCTGTGATAAGATGCAATGGCCAAGGCAACTTAGAAAAGAAACCATTTACTTGAGATTTACCGATTCAGGTCTAACTCATAACAGTCATATCATAAGGCTCAGGAGCAAGCAGGCACACATGGCACAGATGTTAGCTTGCATACTGAAGCATGAGACATAATGTCCTAACTGGAAACGGTGTGAGTCTTTTGAGACCTCAAAACCTCCCAGTGAAGCACCTCCTCCAACAGATCCACACCCTCCTAAATGACCTGGGAACAAAGAAATCCAATATCACAGGCTATGGGAAACATTTTCATTTAAACCACCACAGTACCAGATATTTCTCTGATTGCTATAATAACCTTACCAGAGTAACAAGCTCAGCAAAATGATCACCATGCATAGGTACACAAGTGTTGAGTCTGCTCATCATAGGCCATATGATTTAATCACAACAGGTCTGTTTCTTTATCGGCCATAAAGAGCCAAACTCAACCATGTCTGAGTGAGTTACTGAGGATTCTGTAAGCTGAATCATGACAAAAACAAACCAACAAACAAACAAACAAAACCTCTTAGTTACTGACATCGTTGCTACATCTAGAGGAAGCAACCTGAGGACAAGGCCTTACTACCAAAGCGACAACCATATTTTTCTCGTTTAGGCCATCCTCCAAACTTCCATTTCTTATTAATATTTTAAGGAGTATACAGAGAAATGTGGTTCATTGTGGCATTTTATTACACTTCTATAATTATACTTTACTATTTTTTAGATTGCAAATATCCTGCCTTTCTGTATACAACATTATTTGATTATGAAGTTAAGCCTGACAGTAAACTTTTTATGTTTGCCAAAAACCAATATGCTTATTATCATAATATAATTCTTTATTTATGCATGTTAGGTTAAAATTATGCTGGCTTAAGCTATTCCACTCCTTTGGATATATCTAAAAGATGTTCCACCACACAGCAAGGACATATGTTCAATCATTTTTATAGCAGCCTTATTCATAATAGGGAGAACCTGGAAACAATCTAGATGTTCCCCAGCTGAAGAATAGATAAAGAAACTGTGGTACATTTACACTATGGAATACTCCTCGGCTATTAAAAACAAGGAAATCCTGAAATTTGTGGGCAAATGGATGGAACTAGAAATGCCAGAAATGATCATACTGAGTGAGTTAACCCAGACCCAGAAAGACTCACATGGTATATTCTCACTTATAATTGGACACTAGCCCAAAAAAGATGTCCCATGAAAGTCTTCACTTACCAGGAGATTGATATAGATGTGGGGACTCTCTATTGGGACTCGAGGTGAAAGAAATATAGAAGAATTGGCAAATAGAAGGATCCAGAGTGTCCTAGAATCCTACAAGAAGAACATCATGAAGGGCATATCTGGTCACAGGGTGGTCTGCATAAACTACTGTAACAACCAAGGACAATACATGCAGTAAACATCAAATCCTTTCTCAGATCTAGCCAGTGGACAGGGCATTCTCCACAGTTGTGTGAGAGTGGGGACTGACTCTGACATGAAATCCAGTGCCCCATATTTGACCACTTCCCCTTGCTGGGGAGGCCTGGTGGCACTAAGAGAAAGGATAAGTGGGCTACTAGGATGAGACTTGATAGGCTGTGACCATATGGTGGAGGAGGAGGTCCCCTTCTGTCACAGACCTGGGGGAGGAGAAAAGGATTAAAGAGGGAGGGAAGGAGGCACAGGAGGATACTACAAGAGATCAGATAACAATTGAGATGTAGCCTGAATAAATCAATTAAATAAAGAAAGAAAAAATATGCTGGCTTATTATTAATACCAAGAATATAATTATATAAAATATACATATCTTTCATTAAGAAATACATTTTAGTAAAATAGATGCACAGATACACAAAGCAGAATGAGGCTGTCCTAGGGAGGAGTGACCTAAGATTCCCATGGCATTGTTGGTGATCACTTTGAGAAGCAGCAGTGGCTCCAGAGTGTCAAAGACTTATGTGAAGTGAGAAAAGAGGCCAAACTATATTTAGCTTCCATGAATGAAATGCTGGATAATCACTTCCAGGCCTCACAGAGCCAACCTTCATGACTGAGAGGCATACAGAGTAAAGAGAGAGATGTTCTTTGTCTAATGTCACACCCACGGAGAAGATACTTGCCATAGGGTTTAAATATCTGCATAACCTCCATCCTGAGGCATGAGCTCCTCCTCTTCTACCTGTCCTTCATATTCATGCCTGTATCTGGCTTCCTTTACGAGACCCCCTAAAGCCGTTCATCTCTGCACGTTTACTGTCAATGTAAAATGAGTGATTCACACTCACAAAGTTCTGCTTTTCAATGGGGCTAGTCCCCAAGTCAGGGAAGTCCACTCAGCAGCTGACAAGTCTCGCTTTTTTCAGACTTCCTTGTTCATTTGTGGAGTACTTATCTGCCATTCAACAAGGCTTGCTGTATCAGAAGGATAGAGTCCCCCCGCCGCCCGCCAAGCATTATAAATCACCAGGAAAAAGCTAGTAAATAATGGTATGCTTACAGCTCACAGTAAATTCACTGTTCGTGTCCACTTGGTTTTCTTTAAAGGGAATATGGATGTATGAGCTGGGCTCAAATGCTGGTACTTCCTCATTCTTGAAGAATATCTTGGATGCAAAGTTATATTTCCTTAGTTTTTTTTTTCCACTTTAAAAGTAAGGCTGATAGATAATCCTCTCAAAATATTCCTTCAAACATTAAGATAATATAGATAGTGGTGTAAATGAGTTTGTTTCATCTTTATGTGCCAGGTTCCTGGCACAGAGCTCCTAAACCCTTGAAGTTTCCAGAATAGTGGGCATTTCATTATTCTAAAGAGGAAACTCTTAGGACTTTTGAGTAGGGCCTTGAAAGACCAATCACAAAATTAGAAAATTGAGAAATAGAGTCACCAAACTCAGGAAGGGCAAAGCACTGAAGATTGATTTCAAATACTAGAGAGTGATTCAGTTGATCATGCCTGTGTGTCAGAATTCTTGTAACATTTCTGAGTACAGCAGGAAAACGAGGTTTCCCCAAATGCCCAGTGATATTCCAGTTAGGCTGCATTCCTGATCCCATGAAGAGAGGGCACAAGAGGCTTATATTCTATCTCTTGATTTGGATGGTACTTTTGATTTGTATTCTTCATAATGAAACTATATTTGTAAGCAGAGTGGTTTCTTGAGCTGGTCACAGAACCCATAATTTATTCCTGGTTATTTAGAAATCCAAGGGCCTTAGAGCAAGCTATTTAACTCTGGGATGTCTACAAACCTCAGGTACTTAGTGTCTGTACCCAATTGTGATACACCCTGCTGGGACTGGACTGTAATCAGGGCTTAGATCAGTATCTAATGAAGTGATGAGACCCTGGTCATGCTGATTATGTCATACTTCTCCCATCCTCCATGCCAAGTTTTATCACTGTTTCCATTATCTAATATTTCAAGTGACTGCTTGAAGAGTTCTCAAAGGGTATTGATGCCCATAAGGAACATCTTTAGAAGCATCATATTTTAGTCCATGAACCACAATAAAACAGATGAGTTCAATGCTGGGAGTCAGTGCATCTGAAAGCTGAAAATCTTGGAAGTGCCCAAAAGAAGCTTAAAGGCTAGGAGCCAGCAGAACACTGTGTAACTTCTTTATTGACTGCTTGACATTGAGAAGTTTGCAATGTCACTGCATCCATGCTGTAAATTACACTATATTTCTACAAATGCAGCTTACTGGCCTAGTCCCAAAGCATTACTTTCTCAGGGCCAATGTTAACTACAATGGCTAATATGGTCAGCGATGCATAAATCTTCTCAACTGAAACCATGTATTTGTGGTTAACAGTTTAATCTTTTAGGGAGTCTTCTGGCATTGTTCATTTTCAACTCTGCCAATATACACAGCAACCATCACTTCAAAGACTCCTCTACTGCTGTTTCAGCAGCAGATAAACTGTAAATACATAAATGTCATTGGAAAGATCAAAATAAAAATGTGTTTGATTCTTTGGGGAAAGCAGAGTGACTTCAAGCTAAAAAGAAAATGTTACCATCTAAATACCCATTTCTTTTGTTGGATATTAGGATTTAGAAGATGTACAGCATGGAATAGAAGTTGGGAACCAGTAGCTCTCATGCTGATTCAGCTGTTGAACTCTGGGATGATCTCATTCAAGCTTCCCCATTTCCCTCTTGGTTTTCTATAAAACAGACTAAGTAATGACAACATATCATAGGCATTATGAGAATGAAGAACAGCCAACTCTAAGACAGCAGTGCTTATTAAAATTGACATATCTTGCAAGCATATTGCTTTAAGTTAAGGACACACATACATACATACATACATAATACATACATACATACATACATATATTCACTTGCATGCGCACATGTCTCATATTTCTTCCTTATATAGTGTGTCACTATGATTTCATATTCCTTTCTTTCACATAATTGATGATGAAAAGCTTATATGATGACATTTCCAAGTCCTCCAAGGGCCGATTCAATGGATAATGAAATTCAGATTATGAAAAAAGTGTTGACTGTTAGATAACTGATGTACTTACCTTAGTAATTCTCTTCCTTTCCTGTGGCCGAAGGGTACCTGGAACACAGCTCTTTTTCATGCATTCATTGCATTATGCAGATTTGCAAATAATTTTTAAAATAATAATTTCACATCTTGTAGCTATTTCCAATTCCCATTCTGCTCAACCTTAATCATTCCCCTCATTCTCACAAAGGACAAAGAACACTCTCATGATAACCTATGGATTATACCGGCCATATAATAACTGCCAGCCCAATATTCCTAGTGTGTGTGTCTCCCATTGATTTCTCCTGTCTTTACTCAAGGCTGCACATTTTTGTCAAGGTAAGAGTTTTCTGAAGAAGTTATCACATGGCTGGCTTTTATAGCACTGGGACCACAATGCCTGAAAAAAACAGCTTAAGAAAGGGAAGTCCATTCTGGCTCATTGTGTCACCTCACCATGGCAGGAAGACACGATAGGTACCTAGGGTCGTGGTGGTCTGAAGCTACTCACATCTGAGCTACTCACATCCCAGAGTATCAAGAAGCAAAGAAAGGAAGAATGCTCATGCCTGGGACCTCAGCCCAAGACTAAGTGTTCTAGCACTCATGGTAGGTCTTTTCTCAGTTAATCCCCTCAGAGTGCCCTAGTGTTCTCTGATTTGGAGTCCCATCTGGTTAGCAATGAAGATTAACCACCACACTTCTGTTAGACTTGAGAATATGGCAGAAAATACCAAATCTATGATTGCCAATTGAACCAAGCTGTATTTTAAGGTATAACCAGGACTGACCAGATGTCTGTCTCACCCTAAATCAGGATTTGAGAGAGTAGCCCCTGAAGCCCTTTTAGGTCCTTCATATAGGAGATATAATGTGTTCACAGGAACAAAAGCTGTTATTCATTGTTATAAAATACAATGAAGGAGAAGGAACAAGTGTAAGGATAGACATCATGTGAATAGGGTCACAAGTTTAGTGTGAGTTAAAAAAACCTCGTTTTCCAGTTTTCCTCAGATATAAAAAACAATTATAGATAGAAAATTTAACTTGTAGGACTTAACACAGGACAAACAGGAACTTATTCTTAACTATCTTAACTACAAACAGAACCCTTAACCTGCAAGGTATATTTTTCCTCTTTTGGTCTCACAACTTCCTAGTGAATAAAGACAATATATTAAGAAGAAAACATTTTATAATATGTTAGTATTCAGGCATGGAAGTGCAAGGAGAAAATGAACAATTCTTGGAGTGATTCAGGGAATAGTGAACAGATGGATAAAAAGATAAAAATATGAACACAGAGAAGGGTATGAGATATTCCTTACTCAGCACCTGCCATAGTGACTTTCAGGTCATCCTGAGAGGTCAGAAGACATCAATTCAATGAGCATTGAGTACAATTTTGTGAAAACCTGGCAAAAGAGTTTTATTAACATTACAGTGAATAGAATTCTATAAGAGGTTAGTAGGCTGTTATGGTTTGTTGTAGAAACTTTACATGTTACTTATATCTGAGTACTTATAACCAATGCAATGGAGAGAACAGCTTACTGGTCAGAGTTACTTATTTTGGCAAACAATGTCAGTGATCTTAGTTTGTATTCCCTGACTATACTGATTCTGAACCTATGGGGATATAGAAACAATGACAGCAAAAGCGTGTGGTAGTGGTGATGGTGGTGGCTCTTCACCTTGTGAGAGACAGGAGACAAGGACTGGGAAGATATAGCCCCCAGGGATGCGTCTCAGCTTCTGATCTACTTCTCTTAGCAAGATCCTACCTCCTAAAATTTCCAGAACCATCGTAAATTCAGTTATCAATGAGGGACCAGGCCTCTAACACATTAGCTCTCTTAGGGGACACTTTCTTTCCAAACCATAGCACTTCCCTTAGTGCTAGCATGGAATTGAGGAAAATCTATAAAATTTTCTACTGCTAAAATATTAATAGAAATCCAATGCGGACAGTTCAATGCATAAAGGATTATAAGCTGCATTCTATGCCCTGACCCATAAGGTGAAAGAACAGAACTAACTCCTACAAGTAGCCCTCTGATTTCCACACCCAGGCTAGGGAATATGAGTGTGCAACACACACACACACACACACACTAAACAAATGTAAATAAAATGTTAGTTGAATTTTGTTATATTCAAAGATTCTTATACCTAACCCAAACTTTCACAGTTGCATTTTTTTTGCTATAATTTTAAAAGAATTTAATTTAGACATTTAGGAAAATACACTGTGTACATGAATTTGCCTATATGGCAACCCATGTTTACATTAAAAAGCAAAGCCATTCCATTTAGTTGATATAAGCATTTTGACATATATATATTCATGTATATGAACCTATGTATAATAATGTTTCTTAAAATTAATTTTACTATAGATTACTTTGACTTTAGCTTAGATACCTAAGCTAATGCAGTAAGCCAATATTTCTAAATAAATAAATTCTTAGTGATGTAATTCATAGCCAGAAAGTTGTGTTTGCACCTAAATATTGTCTTGTGAAACTTACCAATTTAAAGGTATTACATGTGAATCCAGGCCTTGAGGGAGAGTCCCTGGGGCCAGATAAAACTGAATGAGTTTTAAGTGAGTATTTTTCCAGCTGCCATTTTTTATGAAATTATGGTCTGTTAAACTTTAGTCCTGGTCCACAGCCAAGGGAGGAAATCACTGATTTATTTTGCATATTATTAATAATAAGTAACAGAATTTGGCTGTTTTCACCCCTATTGTTTACTAATCCACTGGTATTTTCCTGGGCATCTGCAACCGGGACACATGTGTCTTCAAAAGTTCATCAAAGATTCAGTCAGATGCCAGCTAGAATGGCTCAGCACATTAGCTATAGCACATAAACATTGAGATGAACTAAAAACTCTGAGAGATATACTTCCAAATTATGTTTCAAGTGAACTCTTCAGGAACTCTCTGTGCTTCTCAGAATTTAATGAATTTGTAGAATGTGTTCATCTGGTAGCTAGATTAAACATGAACCTAGTTCATAAAAATCACCTGCAATGAAATGAAAAACATCCCAAATGTGAGCAAATAAGAGTTAGAGCATTCCTTAATTTGGAACTGTGGCTCTAAATCTATAAATTGGAAGTTAATCACATAACTGCTTTGACTATTTTAATAGCAGTTTTTGAGAAAAAAATATTACCTGATAATGTATTTGAGTCAGAAGATCCTTAAAAGGATAAGTATGGACTCAGCCCATACCTCTCTCAAAGAGGCACTGCAATGAACAAGTATATGGTGGAGAAGTGGAAAAAATAGAAAAACAGAGTGGTACATGCAATGTGGACAGAGGTGGAACTGGAGACGTGATGGCAGTGACGGGTGAGAGAGATGCCAGAGGATGGCATGCTTCCATGGCCCAGTAGGGTCAGCAAGGTGGTGTACAGCAGCCTAGAGCTTAGTCTGGTGCAGACTCAGCCACCAAACATGCTGCCCAGCCTTGGAATCACCCTGTCTCTGCATAATGAAACAGTTTACTTTCTGGATTGGACCTCCTTGAGGAATTACTGTGGTCCATGATGGCACTAGATGCCAGGTTGGTGTCTTTGGCCAATGATGCTGTCCCAGGCCACTATGAAGACAGAGAGCAATGTGGACATACGCCGTCTGTCCTGCTGTCTGATGACTTGGTGATATCCTCAGGCTTTGCTGGGGAGTAAGAGGGTACGTTGATGTGATTGGTATGTGTTGCCATATGAGGCCATCTAAGGCCAGTGATCCATGCTGCCACTGAGGTCTATGAGTGGCTCAGTGGTACTGATAAGGCCAGGGCCTTGCTGATGTCTGTGGTCTATGTTACCACCCAAGACCATGTGTATATCTGTGACCTGCGCTGCCACCTGAGGCCATGTTGATGTCTGTGGTCAGCCTGCCTCTATGGACTGTGTCTGTTTCCTACAGGTAGAGTCAGGTTCATGGTCCGTGTTGCTCAAACTTTTTCCATTGTGCACATGAACAAAAAATGATAATAATATACAAGAAAATCATTATATACAGACCCTTTGGTTCCCCAAGATGGCCTCGGATGGAATTTTCCTTCATGGCCTATCTGTATGGAATAAATAGACATTTCACTATATCTGCCAAGGAAAAAGCCAGGCAACTCAGCTACAAATTAGCTTTAGTGAGTAAGTAAACTTAGAAATACAGAACTGATGGATTATGAGGATCACTTATATTTTAAAAGTATTTCTAGAACATTTACAAATCCTAACTGAAATGTAGTGCTATAAAAAGTTTGAAACTTAGGGAAGAAATTACTTCTGCTTTTAGTTTACCACTAAATAATGCAAATAAAAGGGGAAATCCAAGACGGTAGTGCCTATCCCACACAGTATTGGATGAGTGGAACAGCAGTGATTGCACAATGACTGACAGGCCATGGTAGCAGACCCCAAACTCTCAGCTTCAGTGTTTCCCAGGTGAGAGAAAGGGATACAGTGTGGAAAACATCAGGCCCCAACTCAGGTTACCTGGATAATCCTGGTAAAAAGTCCTCAAGCAATCAAGCACCTTCTCGGAAAACTGGGAACAGCTCTACCTCAAGACTCAACTATACCACTCATGGGCACATACCCAAAAGACGTCCCACCATAAAACAAGGACATTTGCTCAAAGATGTTCATAGCAGCAGCTTTATTTGTGATAGCCAGAATCTGGAAACAACCTAGGTGTCCCTCAGCAGAAGAATGAATAAAGATAAAGAAACTGTGGTATATCTATACAATTCATCTATCAAAAACAAAGACGTCATAAAATTTGCAGGCAAATGGATGGAGCTGGAAAAGATCATCCTGATCATCCATCAGACCCAGAAGGACACACATGACATATACTCATTTATAAGCAGAGATTAGCCATATAATTCAGGATAACTATATTATAATCTACAGAACTTAAGCAGCTAAGTAACAAGGAGGACCCTGGGGAGGTGGAATGCTTAATTCTCATTCAGAAGGGCATTTTGAATAGACACCAGAAGCAGTTGAAGAGAGGGACCAGGACAGGAGCCTACCATAGGGGTCCTTTGAAAGATTCAGCCAAGGAGGGGAATGAAGCAGAAGTTGAGTCTCACAGTCAAACTTTGGGCAGAGCGCAGGGAGTCCTGTGGAAGAGTTGGGGCATAGAAGTACCCAGAGGCGACAGGAGCTCCACAAGAAGACCAACAGAGCCAACAAATCTTGATCAAGGGAGGTGGCAGAGACAGATGCACCAAACAAGGTGCACCCCCACTCAGATGCAGCTGATAGGCAGCTCAGTTTCCATATGGGTTGCCTGTTAAGAGGAGCAGGAGCTGTCCCTGACATGGACTCTGTTGCCTGCACTTCCTTCAGGTGGGGTGATTTATTGGGCCACAGAGGAAGAGGATGCAGGCAGTCCTGGTGAGACTTGGTAGGAGAGAATGGCTCCTCCTTTCTGAGGACTGGGGCAGGGGATAGAGAGAAGAGGGAGAGAGTATGGGACTGGGAAGAGATGAGGGAGGGGCTAGGATTGGGATGTACAGTGAATAAGTTTTTAAAAATAAATTGAAATTTAAAGAATTAAAATTGAGAAAAAAGGAAAAAAACTAAAGTGCTAAACAAATTTCCATTGCTTCTTTAAAATTCTTAATACTAGGAGCAGCCTAATATTAATTTCTGATAAGTTGAAACAATCAGCAACCAAGTCTTGCACCCTATTCTCTTTAGCTATTCAGCCTACTAAAATCTATACACTTTACTTACATTCATAAGAAAACATAAAGCCTTGAGAAATAAATTATGGTGGTCTTACTTCCTTTGAAACTGTAAAGTGACTTTTCACACACTAAATTTAAAATTAACTGGTTTTTCTAAGAACAAAACTGAGACAAATTAGCACAACCATCTCAAAACACTACACAATTCCCTGCCAGAGATAACCTCGCATTCATTTTTATTGGGTTTCATGTCTAGTACTACAATCTGGCATATTTAATTTTAACATTACATTTGCAAGGCTTTTTCTCATGATATTTTAGCAGACACATTTAAGATCAGTTCACAATCGTAAGATCTATTGCTAAAATATACTGCAGATGAAGCTTGTCAGAAGGAAGAAGATGACAGATATTTTCACTTTGACATTTGCTTTGAGTTTCCCCCAGCAAAAGTGAACTTTGGTCTTCCTTAAAGAACAGGGTTTGTTAATGAAATTTCTCATCTTAGTCTATTTTTTTCACTTACTTACTGAATTATTTACAAAACTGATATATGACCAAACCACATTTGGGATGAAGTATCACTTCTAGGTACCACCTTAAAATCAGTAAGATTATTCCTGTGGCTGCTGTAAAAATGATACTGTTATACCTAAAATGAAATTAATCTCCCTCACTGTAATATAATCATCACTTGACAACAAGCACGTTCCAGCAAAGTAGAATGTCAAGCTGACCTTCCACTGAGCTCTGTGACTCAAAAAAAAAAAAAAAAAAAAAAAGAACAACAAGAAAAAACATAACCAGCTTTCATTTCAGCATAAAGTCCAGGCAAGATAGGAAAGACAAAGGATGCATTAGTTTCTAATAGATTATTACTTTAGAAATGTCTGAAAACGCAGGTGGAACATTATTTCAAGTGCAATCTGCCTGCTGCACTAAAGCTATGCTCACTTAAGATGTCTGACTTGGTAATTACCAGGTCTGGTGGTCATTTATTTTTAAGATTACTGAACAGCTGGCTTTCATCATACCTCTGCTTTAAGAAGACAAAATAATTTATTTTACTTGGCCATGGAAGGTAGAATCATCTTTTTCCCTCGGTGATACTCCAGAGTGGTCCCAGATTTTATATGTCTTTCATGTAGATCTCTTACATTTCGCTTATAAGAGAAATATAAGTTAATTACAGAATGAACAGGCATAATTTCTTTTCATTTGGGACTTTCATAATAAGAAAAACAACCAACTGATGAAAGATGACTGTGTGCTACAATCTCCTATCATCCTATTGGGTATCCAGTTAACGCCTTTCAAGACAAAGTAAAAATTTGATAAGTCTTGACTTCCCTTCTCTTTTCCAAGTATATGAACTTACACAGAAAGTGTGTATAATTGTAATATATGTTTACAAATTCAAACTATTCAAAGGTGTATCCCTCTCAATGGGCAATTTATAAATAAATCACCTCCTATTTCACAATTCACACAGAAAAGCCAAGCTGATCTGCCTGCTTTACAGTGTAAAACTCTCTTTCCCTCTACCTCAAGGTGATGAAAACATAACTGTATTCCTCACAGAGGACTATAGGATGTCTGGCCTCTGGAAAGTCGTTGTAGTAATAGAAAAGGAGAAAGTATGCATTCACACATTGCTCACTATAGAATCTGCACAGCAGTCTTTCCCAGCAAAATTGTGATCTTTGGCTCTGGCAGTGGGAGTAGTAAAGGAATGAAAAGAGAAAAAAAAATAGCTTTTTTCTGGATATGTAGTCCCATAAAGTACTGATTTTTCTGTTGCAAGCATTATGTTTAATGCATTCGGAAGTGTCAGGCATGGCTGAAGCACTTGCCATACAGTTCTTATGATATTCAAAGCCATATTTAATATACAAATGATAGAGACATACGTAATGCAAACCCACAGTTTATAACATTTCTCAACAAAGCTATCCAAGAGATCCCTGTGTCCGTACACTGTGTTTCTCCTCCTCCTTTGTCTCTACTGGTAGTTTCCAACAAGAACGATTAAAAATGCCTGCAAGGCTACTGCGCGTTCCAAACTTTGATTGCTTTCAAACCATTTATGGACAGAGCCAGCACTCATGGACTTTCACCAAACTAAGAAGACCATTTTCTGAACTTATTGCTTCCCTGTTTTATTCAGTTGGAATCTGGTTTTCTTCAGGATTGTTTAACAGGTCCACCAAGTCACGGGCAGAATGCCAACTTCTGGCTTTGGGTTTTGGATTCTATTCCACTCCTTAAGCCCGGAAGAATGATAGAGAGAATATCTTTGAATTCTTACTTCTTTTTTTAAAGAAGCTATAAAAATCATAATAAAACAATTGCTTTCTATTTGCTTATTTAGTTATGAATCACAGAAACCGGCTGACAGCGAATACAAAGCTAAACAGTCAAAGGTAAAAATCAAGTGTCACATGAATGCTGCCTTGCAATATGTGCATATAGTTTAGATCACATGAAATAGTAACCAAAAGCTATATAAGGGCACAATCTGTGAGAAAAGCTTTCAGCAGAAGATGGTTTGTGTGCCTATTCCCAAGGCATTGTGATGATATACTGCAGTTTAAAAGAACATAGAACTACGTGAAATTCATTTGGCTCTATTTCAACATGAATTATTTTTCCCCTAACGTACTGTCTTCAAAATTGGAAGTAAAAGACCTAAGGGTTTAATGAAAATCAAGCTCCTGAGCACAGCTTACTTAATTTAAATGGGACCCTTGTTTTGAGGCAAGATCTTCAACTTTTATTTGTTTTTTTATTGTTTGAGAATTTTATATACACATAATGTGATTTGATCAAATTCA
The DNA here is from genome assembly GCA_907169655.1 of Acomys percivali. NCBI lineage: Eukaryota > Metazoa > Chordata > Mammalia > Rodentia > Muridae > Acomys > Acomys percivali. The sequence continues at coordinate 85,213,683 of OU015743.1, read as the reverse complement.
TCCCTTAATTCCTCCCACCCAATTCTTTCCCTAACCCACAATCACTTTTCCCTCACAACTTTATGGGATTAGTTGTTGTTGTTGTTGTTGTTGTTGTTGTTGTTGTTGTTGTTATGATCAGCAGCAGCAGCAGAAGCAGCATCCTTCTCCCCCTCCTCGTCATCCTTCTTTCCCCATCTTCCCCCTCGCCCTTCTCCTCCTCCTTTTCCTTCCCCCCCTTCTCCTCCTTCTCCTCCTCCCACTTCTCCTCTTCCTGCCCCTCCTTCTTTTTTCTTCTCCTCTTCCTCCTTTTGTTCCTTTTGTTTTAATGAACTGAATCCACTTAGTGTTCCTGTGCCTGCAATGATATAGGACCATCTACTGGAGCATGGGTAACCTCTCAGGAGCTGCATCACTGAAGAAAAATGACTCTCCTTGCCCCCTGTAGCCATCAATTGCCAGTAGCTCCCCAACTAGGAATGGGACCTCCTGCTGCTATTTTGGCTGGCTTCACCTTGTGTAGGGCTTGTCCATTCAGTCGTAGCTGCTGTGAGTCTGTGTGGGCTGGTGAGCTGCCATACTCTCAAATACTGTTCCACGTAGACATCCTTGAGCCTTAGGGGACTAGGTGTGATATAGATATCCAACTGAGAGCTAAGCAATCAGTGCTATCTTATTCTCTGCATGCTCATCAGTTGTAGGTCTCTGCATTAATCCATTTACTGCCAAAACAAGCACCTTTGATAAAAGGGTGCATTAATCTAGTGCATAAAGATGAGAATTCAGAGGACAGTCTATTACTTTGTTAACAACAAAATAGTATTGTGCTCTCTACTGGGTCTATGACCTAGTCAGCTATGAATTTTAAGCCTAATCATGGGAACCAGAATTCCTTCTTTTGGAGCCAACTTTAAATCCAAGCACGAAGTAGTTAATTAGTTCCATAGCATCAATGCCAACATTGCACCAGTAGACATATTTTCCCAGGCTGGTCACTATTGTTTTCACAGTGTTCTTAGCTGGGTAAGACTGCTCTTAAGCTGGATAAGATTACTCTTCTCCCCACTTCATACCAATAGCACATTCTAGCACCATGACTGCTAGTCAGCATGAAGAAAGCTTTCCGATTAGTATCAGATTGATTTTTTTCCATATCCAATGAAAGTACATCTTATTTTCAACAATAGAGTGTCGGCATCAAATCTTGGAAGGTAATCAAGAGCATTAACAATATTCTCTCTCTCTCTCTCTCTCTCTCTCTCTCTCTCTCTCTCTCTCTCT
>OU015743.1:85194093-85212413 GCA_907169655.1 Acomys percivali | reverse complement strand
TCTCTCTCTCTCTCTCTCTCTCTCTCTCTCTCTCTCTCTCTCTCTCTCTCTCTCTGTCTGTGTGTGTGTGTGTGTGTGTGTGTGTGTGTGTGTGTGTGTGTGTATAAAGGGTATGTGGTAACCATCTGATCAACAATTCCAAAAGAGGTAACCCATACCCATTATGTGGTGTTTTATTTGAAAGCTATGGTAACTGGAAGAGACAGCGACAGTGCCCCACCTCACTGTAGTATAAGGTCATCTAAACTTTTTGTGTAAGTAATTGTATATATTTTAGTAAGTTTCTATAGTAGATTTTCATATGACTTTTTCAAAGGTCTATAGTGTTCACTATTCTTTCACATCTTTCCTTCTCTACCCTGCTCTGACATTCCACTCCCTATTTCATATGTCCTGTGCTATCATTCCATTTTTCTTTCTTCATACCATTTGTATCCTTATTCTTTTTTTTTTTTACTTTTTTTCTTTTTTTAATTAATTTATTCTTGTTACATCTCAATGGTTATCCCATCCCTTGTATCCTCCCATTCCTCCCTCCCTCTCATTTTCCCCTTACTCCCCTCCCCTATGACTGTGACTGTGGGGGACTTCCTCCCCCATATATGCTCATAGAGTATTAAGTCTCTTCTTGGTAACCTGCTATCCTTCCTCTGAGTGCCACCAGGTCTCCCCCTCCAGAGGACATGGTCAAATGTGAGGCACCAGAGTACGTGTGAAAGTCATACCCGACTCTCCACTCAATTGTGGATGCATCCTTACTTCTTTCTTTGAAATACCCCCATAGCTCCTCGCTGGTTTCCAGATTTTTATTGGTATTGCAATTTAGGCCCACATACATAAAATTTCAAAGCTAGCATTCAAATATGGAGAGAATATGCTGTATTTATCTTTTGGAGTCTTAGTTACCTCACTCAGAATAATTATTCCCAGGCTCATCCATTTGCCTGTCAGTTACAATTTCATTTTTTCTTTTTAGTTGAATAATATTCCATATTGTATAAGCACCACATATTCATTGTTTGCTCATCAGCTGATGGAAATTGTGAAAAGAATAACAATGAATATAGATGAAGAAGTGTCTCCATATTAGTTCTTTGGAAATATGTCCAGGAGTAGTATAGATGGATTATATGATAGAACTATTTCTAGCTTTTTGAGGAACCTCAACACTATTATACATAGTAGTTACACCAGCATTAGCCCCCATCAACAGTGAGTAAGTACTTCCCCTTCCCCCACAAGCATGCCAGCATGTGTTATCACTTCTTTTTATTTTAGTCATCTCAAAGCAGTTTTAATATGCATTTCCCAAACAGCTAAGAATTTTGAACACTGTCTTTAAAAATATTTCTCAACTGTCTGTACATACTCTTTTGAGAACTCCCTATTTCCATGACTCAGTTTTTATTGGGTTATTTGTTTTACAGATATTAAAGATTTGGAGTCCCTTGTCTAGTCTAGACACTAAAACTCTATCACAGGATCTAACTCTATATTTTGTGACAACTCCTTTATTCTGATCCCACCATCATTTAGTTAACTAAAGAGAAACAGAAGTCAAGACAACTACAAAATCTGGCAAAAGAGTCCATGTCAGAAGCTGTCTCTGCTCCCCTTACTAGAGAGCCCACATGAAGCCTGAGCTGCACATCTGCTGTTCTCTTTCCCCTTTGGAGTGAGACATAAGCATCCTCCCTTGGATCCTCCTTGTTACTTATATTCTTTGAGTCTGTGCGTTTTAGTATGTTTATCATATATTATATGGTTAAAATCCACTTATAACTGAATATATTCCATATAGGTGTTACCTCATTCAGAATGGCCTTTTCTAGTTCCATCCATTTGCCTGAAAATTTCAAGATTTTCTTATTTTTAATAGCTGAATAGTATTCCATTGTGCAAATGTACCACAGTTTATTAATCCATTCTTCAGCTGAGGGGCATCTAGGTTGTTTCTAGATTCTGGCTATTACAAATAAACCTGCTATGAACATTGTTGAGCAAATGTTCTTGTTGTAGGGTGGAGCATTTTTTGGATATATTTCCATCAGTGGTATGGCTGGGTCTTGAGGTAGAATTATTCCAAATTTTCTAAAAAAGCTCCAGATTGATTTCCAAAGTGGTGGTACAAGTTTGCACTCCTACCTCACTAGCATGTGCTGTCACTTGAAATTTTTATCAAAGCTATTCTGACAGGTGTAAGATGGAATCTCAGCATCCTCTTGATTTACATTTCCCTCATGACTAAGGATATTGAGCTTTTCTTTAAGTGTGTCTTGGCCATTCGAGATTCCTCTCTTGAGAATTCTGTTTAGCTATGTGCCCCATTTTTAATTGAGTTATTTTGCTTGTTGGTGTTTAGTTTTTGAGTTCTTCATATACTTTGGATATTAGCCCTTTGTCAGATGTAGAATTGGTGAACATGTTTTCCCATTCTATAGACTGTCATTTTGTTCTGCTGACAGTGTCCTTTGCTTTATAGAAGCTTTTCAGTTTGAAAAGGTCCTATTTATTAATTGTTGATCTTAAAGCCTGGACTGTTGGTGTTCTGTTCAGGAAGCTGTCTCCTGTGTCTGGGAGTTCAAGGTTCTTCCCCACTCTCTCTTCTAATAGACTTAGTGTATCTGATTTTCTCTTGAGGTCTTTAATCCACTTGGACTTGAATTTTGTACAGAGTGATAAATACAGATCTATTTGCATCTTTCCACATGTAGACATCCACTTAGATCAGCACCATTTCTTGAAGAAGTTATACTTTTTTCATTGTATGGTTTTGGATCTTTTGTCAAAAATCAAGTTCTACAGGTGTGGGGTTTATTTCTGGATCTTTTATTCTATTCCATTGATCATCCAGTCTCTTTCTATGTCAGTACCATATAGTTTTTTTTATTATTATTGCTCTATAGTATAGCTTGAATTCAGAGATGGAGGTATCTTCAGAAGTTCTTTTGTTGTTTTAACTATTCTGACTTTTTTTTCCCCATTTAAAGTTTGTGATTTTTATTTCAAGATATGCAAAGTATTGTATTGGTATTTTGATGATGATTTCATTGAATCTGTAGGTTGCTTTTTGTAAAATGGCTATTTTTAGTATGTTAAGCCTACCGATCCATGAGCATGGAACATCTTTCGATCTTCTAATGTCTTCAGTTTCTCGCTTCAAAGATTTGAAGTTCTTGTAGTACATGTCTTTGACATGCTTAGTTAGAGTTACACCAAGGTGCCTTATATTATTTGTTGCCACTGTGAAGGGAATAGTTTCCCTAATTACTTTTTCTGCCCATTTGTCTTTGTATACAGGTGGGTGACTGATATTTTTAATTAATCTTGTAACCTGACACTTTGCAGAAGGTGTTATATCAGCCTTAGGATTTCCCCAGTATAATTTTGGGGGTTGTGTATACTGTCATATTATATGTGAATTGCAATACTTTGACTTCTTTTACAATTTGTTGTTGTTGTTGGTGGTGGTGGTGGTGGTTGGTTGGTTGCTTGGTTGGTTGGTTGGGTTTTGGTTTTTTAAGACAGTTCTTTTCCAATTTGTATCCCTTTGATCTCCTTTAGTTGTGTTATAGATAGAACTTCAAGTACTATATTGAAGAGATATTGAAAGCTTGGACAGCCTTGTCTTGTCTCTGATTTCAGTGGAATTGCTTTGAGTGTCTCTCCATTTAATTTAATGTTGGCTATTGGCTTGCTGTACACAGCCTTTATAATGTTTAGGTATAGGCCTTGTATCTCCGATTCCTCCAAGACTTTCATTATGAATATTTGTTGCATTTTGTTAAAGGATTTTTCTGCATCTAGTGAAATGATCGTGTGAATTTTCTTTCAGCTTGTTTATATGGTAAATTACACTGATGGATTTTCAAATGTTGAACCATCCCTGCATCCCTAGGATGACACCTACTTGATAATGTGAATGATATACTTGATGTATTCTTGGATTCAGTTTGTGAATATTTTAACTGAGTATTTTTGCCTCTAGGTTCATATGGGAAGTTGGTCTGAAATTCTTTTCTTTGTTGAGTCTTTATGTGGTTTAGGTATCAAGGTGACCATGGCCTCATAGAATGAGATTGGTAATGTTCCTTCTATTTCTCTTTTGTGGAATGGAAGAATATTGGTATTAGCTCTTCTCTGAAAGTCTGGTAAAACTATGCACTGAAAGCATCAGGCCCTTGGGGTGTTATTGGGGGGAGAGAAGGAGACGTTTGATGATTGCTTCTGTTTCTTTTGGGGTTATAGGAATGTTTAAATGGTTTACTTGATCTTAATTTAACTTTGGTAAGTGAGGTCTATCTAGAAAAATGTCTATTTCTTTTAGATTTTCCAATTTCGTGGAATACTTTTGGAGTACAACCCAATGATATTTTGGATTTCCTCAGCATCTGTTGTTAGGTCCCCATTTTCATTTCTTGTTTTGTGAATTTGGTTACTCTCTCTGCTTTTTAGTAAGTTTGGCTAGGGATTTGTCTATCTTGTTGATTTTCTTAAAGAACCCCCTCTTGATTTCATTGATTCTTTCTATGTTTCTGTTTCTAATTTACTGATTTAAGCCCTGAGTTGGTTTTTCCCTGTCATCTACTCCTCTTTGGTGTGTTTGCTTCTTTTTGTGCTAAAGATTTCAGTTGTGTTGTTAAGTTGCTCATATGGGATCTCTTCCATTTTTTTGTGGAGGTTCTTAGTGCTATAAACTTTGCTCTTGGAACTGCTTTCATTGTGTCCCATAAGTTTGGATATGTTAGATATTAATTTTCATTAAATTTTAGAAAGTCTTTAATTTCATTCTTTACATTGTCCCTGACCCTGTGGTCATTGAGTGGGGTTTTTCAGTTTTCATGAATTTACAAGCTTTCTGCTGTCTCTGTTGTTGTTGAGTTCTAATTTTAATCCATGGTGGTCTGATAAGATGCAAGGAGTTATTTTAATCTTCTTGTATCTGTTGAGGCTTACTTTGTGACTGAATTTACAGTCAGTTTTGGAGAAGGATTTTTGAGGTACTGAGAAGAATGTTTGTGTGAAATGTTCTGAAGATATCTGTTAGGTCCATTTGATTCATAACATCAGTTAGTTTCATTATTTCTCTGTTTAGTTTCTGTCTCAATGATCTGGCCATTGATGAGAGTGAAATATTGAAATCTCCCACTGTTTATGGTATGGAGTTGAATGTGTGATTTAAGATTAAATAATGTTTCTTTTATGAATGTTAGTACTACTGTGTTTGGGGCACAGATGTTCAGAATTGAGATGTAATCTTGGTTTACTTTTCCTTTGATGAGTATGAATTGTCTTTCTTCATCTCTTTTTTATAAGCTTTGATTGAAAATCTAGATGGTAGACTTGCTAGATGCTAGAATGGCTACTCCAGCTTTCTTATTGAGTCCATTTGGTTGGAAAACCTTTTGTCACTCTGAGGTAATGTCTATCATTATTTCTGAGGTGTGTTTCTTATAAGCAGCAGAATGATGGGTCATGTTTTTGCATCCATTCTGATAGCCTGTGTTTTCATTAGGGAGTTGAGGCCAATTATGTTGAGAGATATTAATGGCCAGTGGTTGTTAACTTCTGTTGTTTTGATGTTGTTGGTGATAGAGTGTGTGTGTATGCTCCCTTTCTTTTGTTTTTGAGGATGTGTGTCATTTATTTCCTATGTTTTCCTAGGTTTAGTTAGCTCCCTTGGATTGGAGTTTTCTTTCTGGTACCTTCTGTAGGGCTGGATTTGTGAATAAGTACTGTTTAAACTTTGTTTTTCATGGAATGTCTTTTTTTCTCCATCTACAGTGACTGAAAGTTTTGCTGGGTATAGTAGTGTGGGCTGACATCTGTGGTCTCTTACTGTCTGCATGACATCTGCCCAGACTTTTCTGGATTTCATAATAGCTGTTGAGAAGTCAGGTGTAATGCAGATAGTTTTGCCTTTATATGTTACTTGGCCTTTTCCTCTTGAAGTTTTTAATATTATTTCTTTGTTCTTTACACTTAGTGTTTTGGTTATTATGTGGCAGGAGGGTTTCCTTTTCTTATCCAATTTATTTGGTTTTCTGTAAGCTTCTTGTATGTTTACAGGCATCTTTCTTTAGGTTGGGGAAGTTTTCTATGATTTTTGTTAAAAATATTTTCTGAGCCTTGCAGCTGGGAGTGATCTTCTTCTTTCATTCCTATTATTCTTAGGTTTGTTCTTTTCAAAGTGTCTCAGATTTATTAGATGTTTTGTGTCAGGAACTTCTAAGTTTTAACATTTTCTTTGACAGATGTATTGGTTTCTTCACTGATATCTTCTACACCTGAGATTCTCTCTTCCATCTCTTGTATTCTATTGGTAATGCTTGGGTCTATACTTTCTGTACTCTTCCCTGTGTTTTCCATTTCCAGGATTGTCGCAGATTGTTTTTTCTGTATTGCTCCTAATTCCATTTTTAGGTCTTGAACAATTTTATTCATTTCCTTCTCCCATCTGCTTGTATTTTTTTCTTGCATTTCTTTTTGAGATTTATTCAATTCCTTCATCTGCTTGGTTTTATTTTTCTGTATTTCTTTGAGGGTTTTTTTCCTCTGGTAAGACCTCTAACATTTTAATAACTGCAGTTAAGATCATTTTCTTGTGCTTCGGGTATGGCAGTATCTCTAGTACTTGCTATGCTAGTTTAGCTGGTTTGGAGTAGTTCCATATGGCCCAGAGGTTTTTTTGCCTGTGTGTTTATGCTGACCTCTAGCCATCTGATTGTCTCTGGTAATAGCTGACTTGGTTGTCTCTAAGGGTCACACAGTTTGGGAGTAGGCAGACAGGGCTCTAAGCTGAATGTTGCTCAGGCCTACACAAGCCTCCTTATATTATCAGATTTATGATGTGGTTCAGAGCCCAAGTGCTGCTCATCTCCACTGGCCTTGTCACAGATGTATCAGGCAGGTCTGGAGCAAGCAGGTAGAGAGATCTAAGCTGAACACTGTACAAGCCTCCCACTGGCCTCCTCTGGATGGCTGACAATGGACATTGGGTCCAGTCTACAGCTCACCTCTCTATTGGCTGTGTACCAGGTAGGAGATCAGGCAGATCATGAGTAGTGTTTGGTGCTATGGAGCTAGGCACACAGTGAACAGACTCTGGCTTTATAGATTTGGATTAAGTGTGGCAGTTGTTAGTAGCCAAGCAGTCACTTTGCACCCAGAACGTCAGCAGGCACAGTGCTTCTGGCACTAAGATTCAGCTGAGTTCCATCATCTTAGACCTGTGCTCCATATGTTCATATTGTCTAGCTGCTGTCCTCAGGGGAACCAATGTAACCACAGATTGGGTTATGATTTTTTATTATTATTAAAATTATTTATTTTTAACTTATTCACTTTACATCTCAATTGTATTCTCCTCCTATATCTCCTCCTGTTTCCACCTCTCTCCCTCTTTCCCCTCCCATAGTCCTCAGAAATAGGGAGCCCTCCTTCCCTACCATCTGACCCCAGCCTAACAAGTCTCATCTAGACTGCCTGAATCCTCTTCCTCTGTAGCCTGGCAAGGCTGCCCCATCATGGAGAAATGATCAATTAGTGGGCAGCAGAGTCCATGTCAGAGGCAGCACTTCCTCCCCACATTGTGGGACCTACATGAATACTGTTCTGCTTATCAACTATACCTGAGCAGGGGGTCTATGTTCTCTCCATGTATGGTCCTTGGTTGATGCATCAGTCTCTGCAAGTAACAGTGTACATGACTCTGTTGGTCTCCTTGTGGAGCTCAGGTCCCCTCCACATCCTTCTGTTACTCAGTTCTTACACAAGACTTCCTGTGTTCTGTCCCAAAGTTTGGTTGTGAGTCTCAACTTCTGCTTCAGTCTCCTGATTGGTGGAGTATTTTAGAGGAACACTCCTTCATTGCTGATGGGAGTGCAACCTTGTACAACCACCTTGGAAAATTGATAATAGTGATACCTCAAGACCCAGCTACTTCTCCTGAGCATATATCCAAAAGATGCTCTGCCATACAACAACCATATGAACATATTTGCTCAACTGTGTTCATGGCAGTTTTATTTGTAATAGCCAGAATCTGGAAATATACTAGATGTCCCTTAAGCAAAGAATGGATAAAGAAATTGAATACATTTATACAATGGAATACTACTCAGATATTAAAATTAAGGAAATCTTGAAACTTGCAGACAAATGGATGGAACTAGAAAAGATCATCTTGAGTGAGGCAACCCAGACTCAGAAAGAAACAGATGAAATATACCCACTTATAACTGGATATTAGCTATATAATACAGGATAACCATACTACAATCCAGAGACATAAAGAAGCTAAATAACAAGGTCACCCTAGGGACAGTGCTTAATTCTCATTCAGAAGGGTAAATAGAAGAAGGAGGAGGAGGAGGAAGAGGAGGAGGAGGAAAGGAGAAAATCTTTGCCTCCTATTGACAATATATTTGATATTGGCTTAATATCCAAAATACACAAAAAACCAAAACAGAGAGTTCTCTATCAAAATAATTAAAAATGGCTATGAAATACTTCAAAAAGTCTTTCATGATCCTTATTAAATAAAACATGCAAATATTCTCTCTCTTTCCCTTTCTCTCTCCCTTTCTCTCTCCCTTTCTCTGCTTCTGACACACACACACACACACACACACACACACACACACACACACTTTCTCCTTTAATGTCTGCTTTTCCACTTTCCATCAGTTTTCTTATAGGACTTTACATTCTATATTTTCCTAACACATTATCTATAACCAGAGTTTGGGAAAAAAGCAATGCTTTTGAAAACCACAGCTAGCTACACATCCACTAATCCACAATGTGAAAATTAAAGGGAGAAGTAATAGCGAAAAGCAGAGAAAAAAGATTTATCCTACTTGTTCATATTGGATAGATAAATAAATAAGGTATTCAATAACCTCTTTTTAAACTTCAAACATGAGCTTTAGATCAAAATGGAGGAAGAACTGGAGAAAGGAGAATAAAATAAGCATAATTAACCAGTGCTGGTCAAGATGTGGTCTCTTTGATTACTGTCTGAAATCTGGTTCTGTAAGGTGGTCAAAGAAGGCCTCTGGCTGTCATCTCATGTCATTTCTGTAGTAAATCTAACTCCAACAAGATGATCACTTCTATTCCAGAGAAAGCCTCACACTTATAAGTAATTGCTGTCACTGGGAATAGAGGTGGGGATTGTTCCAGGAAATTAGACTCTTTCAAGAATCCAAAGTGACTACAGGCTTAGGTCAGTGACTTATCTGTATGTCTTTAGCCAAACTAAAGGACATAGACAAATAGAAAATAGAAAAGATATCAACCTTTCCTCCTTCTTTCAGTTGACTTATGTATCCAAATGAAGAGCTAACATTTTTATCAAAACTTTCTAGCAAAGAACCACTTTCAACCTTCTTTTGGAGTGTCTTGTTTATTGGTTCATTCTAGTAAAGATGAATGCCCTGAAATCTAGGACAGAACTACATGTCATTTTATACCTATTGTCTAGGTCATGTGTATTTATTGGATAGAAATAAATTCACTGCAGCTGAGTGGAACATATTTTATTTTAGTAACATTAGAGAATAAAAGACTATACTTAGTTCTGCTGGTTGAGCAATCTTTACCAAAAATTCATCTCAATGTTTCTTTCCTTTGCATCTTGAACTGTCTATACATATTTAACACAAAAATGAATCTTTTTTTATTTGAGATGTATGAAAAAGAGAAAAATGTCCTAATGATAATATCCTTAAGAGCCACCACATTGAATTCATGTGATTTAGTGAACAGCCTGCAAGTGGGTCACTTACCTCATCTGTACCATTAAAATATTAGTGATTTCATAGAATTGTTAGGAAAATTAAATAAAATGATATGTTCAAAGTGCTGTAAAGTGTATTTTGAGTCTATTCTCCATTGCTGTGTTCCTCAACCACTCCACACAATTGCCCTAACCAGCCCTAGATTTCAGCCTTTCCCCACATCCAGTTCCTCTTGCTATAACTGCACAATATGACCATGCCCTAAATCCTAAAAAAGTATAACCTATCCCATTCCTTACCCTGACATCTTATCTCTACTCTAGTATGCAGTAACCAATCTATGTGTTCCCTTGTTATACTGCTCCACAGGATCTCTCTGATCCTAGATCTGTACCTAGACACTGTATAAGAGCCTGTCTTAGATCCCAATATCCTCAACATCAGAGGTCCACATCACTCCTGAGAGATACCCTTCTATTAGTCCACCATTGGATTTTGACCTGGTGGTCTAAAAACTCACATGGAAAGATAAACCAGATATCCAGATCTCATCACAGAATCATGAGCAATACAATAAACTAAGAGCCAAGACAATATGATCTTCTCCATAATAAATCACTTAAGAAGAAAAAATAGACAAAATTCAAGACTTTAAGCTCAATAGCATAATTATAAGCATGTTCAATAATTATAAATCATTAGAAGAGGGCATAAACAACTGGATGAACTTAAGGGAGACAGGAATAAAATTATGAAAATCAGAGAAAATACAAGTGAATGTTTGAATAACATAAAGATGACAATTCAGGACATGAAAATTGAAGTTAACAAAGAATGAAAACACTTCAGAAACTCAAACCAAAATGAAATATTTGATAATCCTAATAAAAATATAAAGTCTTATTATCTATAGAACTGATTACATTGAAGACAGACTATCAAAGTTTGAAGACAAAGAAGAGGAATTTGATCATGTAATTAAAGAAAATGACAGAAAAAAAACATGAAAAGAATATTGAAGAACCATGAAAAAAAATCTATGAATTAATCACAGAGAAGAAAGAGAATTCAAGGACAAAAACGCATAGTTAATATCTTCAATAAAATAACAAATGAAAATTTCCAAGTCTAGAGAAAGAGATAATTATCTTATACAATATGACTACAAAACATTGAATAAAAACAGACTGGAAAAGAGAATGCCTGAGAAATATAACATTTAAAACACTGAAAACACAGACTAAAGAGGGGACTTAAAATTTAAAGACAGAAAGGAAGAGGTACATATAAAGATATTCCTATCAACTAACAGCTGATTATCAATGGAAACATTGTTTGTTTATATACAGATGGTGACAATTCCTCGACTACATTTTCCTGTTCCCCCAACGTGTCAGGCTGACAGCCAAGATTAATCATCACACATTGTACATAAGTGTCTGATACATTTCAAGAGATAGATAATAAGTTTCAATTATGAAAAAATGTCAGTGTAGCCACGGTCCTTTTCATGGTTCTTTTTCTTCACATGACTGAAATAAGCCTTTCTGCTTATCTTTATAATGGTGACCAAAAGTTCTATTTTCTGTGTCATCTAATTTTGCATTTCCAGTTCAATATTTCATTTTTAGTGCATACAAGCTGTTACAGAGCTTTATGGAAAAACATATTACAGTCAATTCACTGGGCCTCGTACACAATTGTCTTTTGTGTCTGAAAACCAAAGCTATGTATGTGATAGTGAAATAAAATAGATGTGGAGCATAGTCAGGTAGCAGAGATAATGACTTTTATATTTAGCACATCAATGCTTGTATGCAATGGATCATGAAAACATGCTCTTTAGTATGACAGCAGTTTCCCCCGCCCATCTCTCTAGTTGCTTTCTTGCAGTAAACTCTTAAACTATTGGACTTTCATGAAGAAAGCATGTCCTACATCTTACATTTTCAAAACATATCTGTCAGACTGAGGTAGCAACCTATGGTCTTTCTCACTTAATTTTTTTGCTTGTTTGAATGTTTTCTGATTTTTGTTTCATTTCCTGACCAGATTGCTTTGCTTTCCTGGTGAAGTAAGATTTCCATTATAATTTTTGGACACAGGCTGTTGACATAAAATCAAATTCAGAAGGTTCATCACATATCCAAATAAATATGACTTCCTCAACTTTCACTTGGCTTCTGAGTAAGATGAAGCTTTGGCTCTCCTATTTGCAAGCATCAAGTGAATATTGGCTGTGACTGAAACATCTTTGCACGTGGAATATTTGTACCACTTAAGGCTTTATTTCTCAAAGTCCTTCATTTAAGCCATGTTCACCTTGTGATCCCACACTGAGCTCTGTTTTGAGTTCAATGGCCTCAGTTCATTTGTTTACCACATCTGCTGAGTTCAGTGGCTCCAGTTGATCTGTTTATTGAATCTGCTGACTGCTGCTCAGGATGACTTTCTCACAAGGTTTGTAACCTATTAGTATGGGCTTGGTTTCAGCTTAGTTTTAAAAATCTTATTGGATTCCAAATGCCCTAGGTTATGAAATGAAGGTTGGTCCATGCTTTAGCTGAGGATCAGAGATTTCAGTCATTTTTTTGGACTGGCTTTTAAGGCTGATTTCTCAGATGACGTTGCGTGTACCACCCATGTAGTACAAATTTAGACCCTACACCAACAAATGATTCAGCTCTACTGTTCTAATTCTCAAAAAGGTTGCTTTTCCCAACACTGGTCTCAGATAAATGATATGCTTGCTTACGTTGTCACTGCTGTTTGAGTTTTTGAAAGGTAGTAGGAGGCCTGGAAGTTCTCAGGGATTGATTTATTCATGACTTCAGATTTTGTGCCTATTCTTTCTGGATATAAGAAATGACTAACTAGATATGGTTCTTCATGGATCCTAATTTCAAATCTAAGCAGAAAAAATGATAACACTCTGTATTTTATCTGGGGCAGGGAATATATCCAGACGAGAACAGCATTGTTTGACAACTCATAAGTGAACTATTACACATAGCATCACTAACATACACACCTGTTTTCTTTTCATTTATCTATTTAGAAACTATTACTTCTAGCTGAAAAGATGTGTGTATTCTTAACAACACGATGGTTATGACACAAGAGGGTCCCAAGCACCAGTAGCTGAAGCTACTCTTTTGTGCTGTGTAGTGAGTAACTTCAGTTGGGGATAGGAAGAGGCTGGGAAAGGCTTCTAAAGTCATGTGCTCTGTCTCATTTGTCTGTCTGTATTTGTAAGCTCCTTCCATCAAAATCTGTTTATAAGCTCCAAATCCATGATCATTCCCAGTCACAGAGAAGGAAAAATTCTAACTTTCCCAATTAGTACTTTGTTAGCTAACATGTGTCTTCTTGTGTTGAACTCCAGTTAAGAGTAAATGCAGTTTGGGGAGTCTATTTCACATCACTATTTTTTTTAAGTTCTGTGCTTCTTGCTGGTATTTTACTCATAGAAATCATCCGAGCCTATATTAAGGTGTTGGCATTTAAAGAGTTCCAAAGGGCAGAAGACTGGTGAGTCTTGAGAAGAATGGGTACAGCAATTCATCTTCATTCAAATGAACTAATAATATATTTGAAATAGTAGAAAGGAAGAGGAAATGTTGACATCCTTTTGAGAATTTCTTGGAAACTGATAAAGTAGTATTTATTATGTTGTATCTGAAACAGGGAGAAAAGAAGGAAATAAAAAGTTAAGTAAGTAGGTAGGTAGATAAATAATAAAAGAAATACAAATAAAGAAAGAACAAAAAGTGTGGGATTACAGAAAGCAGATAATTGTCAAGCTAAAAGCTAAAAGAATTTTTACAGACACAGTTTCCAAAGTCAGGGAAATGTGAACTTTTCAGCTAGCGCTGCTGGGAATGAGCTTTCAGTGCATGAAACACATGAAAAATAGTAAAACCATGAGCATGAGCTCAGTAGGTTGGGTAGATCAGACAGCTACAGAGACATATTCAAATTGTGTCTTATTTTATAGAAGGTTCATTTGGAAGGGCTTATTTTTAATACTGATAGAACTGACATGCACTGTAAGAATGTTGACAAACAACCTTTTTTTTGCAATGCAAATAGTTTCAGGTGCCTCTGGTTTTAAATCACACAAAGACTTATTAAATTATATATATATATATATATATATATATATATATATATTTAATGATACTACTTTGGAAATGCACAATAAGCAAGTGTATGTGGCATCAGTTAACCAGACAATGACCAAAGGTTCACAGAACCCTATTTCTACTAGGCACAAACATTCCATATTTGCTAGTTCAATGCTTCAGAATGTTTCTGAAATAAAATTTAGAATCTTAAGAACTGGTTTTACTACATATCTATAACCTGAATTGTGATAACTCATGAATAGAAGACATGCTTTTTACCTGTTATATTCAAATACAGATAATATATTTGTAAGTGAACATTAAACCTCAAATAGAAAGGTGGCTCCAATACTAGCACACATCTGGAGACAACGCCATCCATTACCTAAAATAAGTTTATTTTCTGAGAAAAACTGGTCAGCTATTACATGTGGTATCTAGTATCATATTTTCTAATGGGCTTCATTCTCACATTATCATTTATTCCATGAACTACTGAAACAATTATATAACAGTGTTCTATCCAGTTGGCTATCATAGCAACTGCATAGTTCTTCTGTGTGTTTGCTTTTTATACCCACATAAGAGAGCAGGACCCATGTACCTTGTTTTTGTATCGTTGAGACACACAATAGTATGTGATACATAGTGAATGCTAAACAAATGTCTGTTGAACAAAAAAATAAAATTCATTACTACAAAAATTTTAATAGGAGATTTTTATTTAAAAATCATAATTATTCTGAACTTAATTTTCCAATAGCATGATTTAGTATTATACTTCTATAAGTATTTGAACAATGTTATGACTATATAAATAAATATTGGATGCATAATTATAGTAGCAAAACCATTGGAAGTTAGAATAACATGGTAATAAAAGTGTGTAGTGAGCCACCACCCTGAAAAACCTAGTCTACTCCTCAAATTTTTTTGTATGAATTGATGGCAAAGATAAATATAGCTAGAGGAACAGCATACCAGCAACATTAATACACACACAAACACACAGAATTTGTTTTGCTCTTCTGGTATTTATGACTTGACCCAATACTAATTTAGGAAGTATCAGATATCCAACGATAAGAATATCTGTTCTGAACCACATCCCACATCCCCACCCCTGCAAATAATCCACGCATATATCCCTCCCAGGCTGTCCACCTTTCAAACTGAAATGTGTTTGATATTAAGTTTTTCCAATCAGTGTTGTTGTGACTATATTTACATGACCTTTGCATTTCTCCATTTCCTGTGAAAGGCCTGGGGACTTCATGAACCTGCCATCTCAGTGCACTCAAAAATATTTGCTCCAAAGAAAATGTAATTTTATAGTTCAAGAAATCTCCAAATTGAAATAAAAGGTAGATACATATCACAACTCGGAAGCATCCGGTTGTGCCAGAGTGCATCCAGAGGTTAAAAAGGCTTAGAGAAGCCCTGGGGAAGGCTCATATGTCAAGAGCTCCACATCCTGGCAGGCTGAATGGAGCAGTGTATAGTTCATTTCACAACTTGGATGCCAAGCAGTGAAAAGATCATAAATTGAAAGATTTGTGCCAATAATGGATGTCACTATGGTATGAAGTGTAAAAATAAATAAACACATATCTAAACACACAAATAAAAATTCAGAAACAAGAAAACAGCCCATTGTCCTTTACAACAGCTAGAAAGAGCCCAGCACACCATCAGTTACTTACTAATAAGAGAAAAAGAAACAAATAATTTTTGTTTAAGGACTGGGTTAAGAAAGGATGTCATCTTTATTTGCAGACCTCTTCTACCAAACAAATGCTAGTAAAATGTAACTTCTACACTTTTGTATTGCATTCATTGTAATGGGAAAAAAGTGAGAAATACAAAACTAGGTCACCTGGCATCATTCATATTGTTTCCTTCACGTTCAGAACAGTTTCCTCTTGCAGTGGGGCAACACCCTCTTAGATCAGTTAGGCTGAATACATGCAAATAATAACACAATATCCCATATCTAAAGGTGGCCTCACCACTCTACATTCAATCAGTAACCCCTCTTTCTATGAGCCTATTGTGGGGATTATCTTAGACATTGGAGAGTTGGGGGAAGATTCACTGTTTTCATGACACTCATCTATTCATATAGAGAGCAGAGTTTTAAAACGATCAGTTTAATAAGCATAGCTTAATTGAACACCATGTATACAATGAAATTGCAAGACACATAAATATAATAAGCCATTCTTTCTACCGAAATGTCTTCTGCTATGACACTGCCACTGGATTTGGTGGCACACCTGAATTAATTCAGTAATAACTACCACAGAACACTGAGGACACAGATAACTAAGGGTTTATGCTTTGAAGGTGATTGCATTAAAAAGAAGAGACTACATATCTTCCTCAAATCATATGAGGAATTTGGTTCATGGAGAAAATATGAGGACTGGAAAATCTATGGAAGGAGAAATGAGGTCAATGAAGACAGTACATCCACACTGTGAACCACAGGCAAGCCTGATCTTGTGTGTCATTTAGAGACTAAACTTTAGGCCATTCAACAAGAATGTTTATTAGTTATAGGACAATTAAATTCAAACTCTGAGCAGGATGCTGGTGTGTGACTTCATGCCCCATGCTAGAGAACAGGTCAGAACTTTAACACACACACGAAGTAAAAACAAAAGTCATCCATTGATAAACACATATCTCAAAAGTAGCTGTAGAGGGTGCAAGAGAGTCTGTGACTTGGTACAGTTTGAGCTTCTCCAAGCCCAGAAAACAAGGTTCCTTGGGGATTTAGAGAAATCAGTGTCTCTGTTTTTATATTAAGGTCTTTGATCCACTTCGACTTGAGTTTTGTGCATGGTAACAAATATGGGTCTAATTGCATTTTTTTACACATAGATATCCAGTTAGACCAGCACCATTTGTTGAAGATGCTATCCTCTCTCCATTGAATAGATTTGGCTTCTTTGTCAAAAATCAAGTGACCATATGTGTGTGGAGTCATTTCTGGGTCTTTGATTCAATTCCATTGATCAACCAGCCTATTGCTGTGCCAGTACTATGCTATTTTTAAATATATTTTATTAATTTGTTTATATTACATCTCAATTGTTATCCCATTCCTTGTATCCTCCCATTCCTCCCTCCCATTTTCCCCTTACTCCCCTCCTCCATGACTGAGACTGAGGGGGTACCTCCTCCCCCTGTATATGCTCATAGGGTATCAAGTCCCTTCTTGGTAGCCTGCTGTCCTTCCTCTGAGTGCCACCAGGCCTCCCCATCCAGAGGACGTGGTCAAATATGGGGCACCAGAGTTCGTGTGAAAGTCAGTCCCTACTCTCCACTCAACTGTGGAGAATGTCTTGTCCATTGGCTAGATCTGGGTAGGGGTTCGAAGTCTACTGCACATGTTGTCCTTGGCTGGTGCCATAATTTGAGCAGTATCCCTAGGCTCAGATCCGCCCATCATAATGTTTTCCTTGTAGGTTTCTAGGACCCTCTGGATCCTTCTATTTCCCCATTCTCCCATGCTTCTCTCACCTAGAGTCTCAATAGGAAGTCTTCTCCTCTGTCCCTCTTTCCTAGTAAGTGAAGACTCCATACCTGATCTCAAGCTGGACTATAGAGCAACAGTAATTAACACAGGATGGAATATACCCAAAAGATGCTCCAGCACACAACAAGTTACCATTCTGTGTTAATTACTGTTGCTCTATAGTACATCTTGAGATCAGGTATGGAGATTCCTCCAAAGGATATTTTATTGTACAAGATTGTTTTAGCTATTCTGGCTTTTTTTTTAAAATATGAAGTTGAGAATTGAACTTTCAGTGTCTTTTAAATTTGTATAGGTATTTTGATAGGGATTGCATTGAATCTGTAAATTGCTTTTGGTAAGATGGCCATTTTTACTATGTTAATTCTCCTGATCCACAAACAAGGGGGATTATTCCATCTTCTCATGTCATCTTCAATCTCTTTCTTCAGAGTTTTGAATTTTTTTCAAACAAGTCCTTCACTTGCTTGATTAGAGTAACTCCTAGATATTTTATATTGCTTGTGGCTAACGTAGAGGGTGTAGTTTTCCTAATTTATCTCTCTGCATTATTGTCATTTGTATATAGGAAGGGAAATCAGCAGAAAGCAGAGTGGTTGCCAGCACTCTAAAAGTTCAGAAGCCATTGCTGTCTGTGCAAAATAAACTAATGTCATGTGGGCACTGAAGGCTAATGTCATTCATAAAACGTATGAAGAATTGTTTGTTTTTTCCAATGTATTTTTAGTGATAATTTGATAATTTCACATAATGGACCCTGACCACATTCACTTCCCTGTCCTCCCTTCTTTGTAACCTCAAGAGGAGGTGGTGGAGGAGGAGGAGGAGGAGGAGGAGGAGGAGGAGGAGGAGGAGGAGGAGAAGAAGAAGAAGAAGAAGAAGAAGAAGAAGAAGAAGAAGAAGAAG
>OU015743.1:85083256-85194083 GCA_907169655.1 Acomys percivali | reverse complement strand
GTGTGTCTTTAACCAAACCCTTTGAACAGGCTAGGCTTCTGTTCCTTCTCTTACAAATAAGGTATAGGGGCTGGATACTTCCTAGCAACTCTTTCATTTTAAAACCTGATAAGCTGTGGTCATATGGAGGGGGAGGAGGTCCCATTCTGTCAGAGGTCTAGGGGAGGGGAATAGGGTGGAAGAGGGAGGGAGAGTGGGGAATTAAAGATATAAGTGAGGGCATAACAACTGGGATGTAATCTGAATAAATTATAATAAATTAAAATGTAAAGAAAACATAATAGATAATTTAGTCATGCAAGTAGGAAACCTTGAAATTTGAAGGACAGTCATTTTGCTAAATGTAGCCACCGTGATGGAACACCAGGACCAAAAGCAACTTGGGGAAAAAAGTTTGGTTTTTGTTTTTGTTTTGTTGTTTTGGTTTTTGGCCTACATATCTTGATTCAGAGCCTATTGAAAGAAGCCAAGGTGGGAACTCTCAAACAGGACAGAAACCTGGTGGCAGGAGCCCATGCAGAGGCCGTGTAGGAGTGCTTACTGGCTTGTTCCTCATGGCTTGCACAGACTGCTCTCTTATAGTGCTCAGGACCGTCAGAAGAGTGACCTCATCCATAAAGGGCTGAACCCTCCCACATAGCTAAACTTAAAAAATGACCTACAAGCTGCCTACAGTTGGATCTTATAAACGCATTCTCTCTGCTGATATTCCCTCCTCTCAGATCACTCTAGTTTGTGTCAAGTTGACATAAAACTGTCCAGCACAAACAATCTTAACCCTGAGAATGGTCCCTGATAGACAGCCTAAAAGACCACAGAAGAATGATGAACATAAACATTTATCGTGTACTGTCCATAACAGTGGCTAAGAACCAATCAGATATCTTCTCGCGTTTTTAAATAAAGTAATACATAGTGTTTCATCAGTACTATGAGCAGCATTTGTAGTATTCGGATGGTGAAGATAAGAACATACGATGAACAATTAACTGATCTGGGTTTATACAGTAAAAGAAAAATGTGATCTGAATAAAGATACGGCTGACTGTGTGATCATCTTTGCTGTCCAGGCAGCTGGCCAATACGTTCAGCATAATATTTTCTGCCCTAAAGTGATTTATTGGAAAGGCGAACACATGCACATGGGAAAGAAGACACTAAAGTGAGCTGGGGAAATAAATGTGATTTTCATCTGTGTTCTGAAGTTTTACACTCTTTTGGATCTCCTTTGAAACCACAGCAAGCAAATCATCTAGCACACTCTCTGGGTCTCTGGGCCGGCTATACAGCTCCTGACAGCCCCTCTGCTGTGGCCTCAAAGCTGCTGCGGCTAGGAAGGGCTTCTCTCATGTCTTTTGCAACTTGGGACAGTCCAATAGCTAAAGGCTTTACAAACCTGCTTTACCTGTAGCAGCGATGAATGAGAAGGAGGTAGAGTCTGGAAGCTGCCAGCCTCTTTTTGAAGTTGTCCCTGTAATTTGCCCTGAACCAGGTCTCATTTTAAATATGAGAACCAGCGTTTCAAACCTGAACTTGAATATCTCAAGAATGTCCATGCCTTTAGGACTATTTTCAATTTATCCATCGTGTGTCTTATACACTTTCTGGCAAGGTGAAAAACCTATCTGTGCGTCTAGGAAGTAGTCATGTACATAATGTCAGGCTAGTTTTATTGAGCAAATATCTACCTCAGATTACAAGATTATCCCATAGATTACCCTCTAATGTTTTAACTGCTTGAGATATTTTTATTTAAATCTAGAACATTCTCCCAGAAACTTGTACCAAGAAGAGACAAACCATCCTCAAGCCAGGACTCAAGCCAGACTCCTAACTAGTTTCATCCTTTACTCTGTGTTCTCCATGACAACAGCCACAGACCATTTGCAAAATGCCAATCAGATCACATCCTTCCCTAGGGACTTCCCTGAATGATATAAAAAAAAACCCATGCTTTCCTGCTGAGACAATGAACTTCAATCTGCTCTCTTCTCCAGCTCCATCCTGCCATCTACATCCCCCCACTTATTGTAGCAAGGTCTTGTTTCTGGGATAAGACAACTTAACTTTCCACCTCCATACCTGCCTGCTGCCTGTTTCCTGACCCTGTGATAGCTTCAAAGTCTAGCTATTCACCTTCTATTACTGAGGTACCGTGCAAACTTCTCTCTTCCAAGACAGTTCTCTATACAAAATAGTATTCTTCCTCCAATATACCTATTAAAATGTCTCTCCTTTCTCCAGACTTGTGCTTATTCATAAGATTAGCTTCACCCTGGAATTATGCTACATTTTGAGTATATTTATAATCTCTGGCCATATAAAACAAGTTAAATACTAAATATTTTCCATGTAAATCATTAAGTCCTCTGTGAAAATTCATTTTGTGTTGGTCATCTAATGCTGGATATGGGGACTGGCCTTAAGTGTGGTTTGTATACTAAGTGAGATTCTGTTAGAGAAAACCAGTTTTTCCTGTGTCAGCAGTTATCAGTTAGAGAAAACCTCTGGTTTAGAAATGGAGGCTTGCCTCTGCTTCCCTTCTCAGTATTAGGATTGCATCTGCACACCCACCAATGCAGACCTGTACATGCTGTCAGGGTCTCTGGGAGTTCATATGAGCATCAATTCTGTTGTATCTAGAAGCCTTGATTTCTTGGTGTCCTCTGTCTCTCTTGGTCTTACAAGCTTTCTCCTTCCTCCGCACAGAGTTCCTTGGGCCCTGAAGGGGGGGATTTGATGGAGATATCCCATTTAGGACTTAGATTCCAAGGTCTCTCCCTTTGCACATTGTCTAGTTGTGGGTCTCTGTGTTTCTTCCCATTTACATAAAACATGTAATTAAACTATATGTATGAGATTATGAGGAAGTGACATGAATCATATGTTCTGAAAAAATATTTAGAGGAATGTAAATGGTCAAACACAAAGCAATTCATTTATAATATCCTACTTTTATAATTACCATTACTCTTTATTGGTTCATGTATTTCTGGAAGGTAGTTGCTATATATATATATCCACAATTACATTTGATTGACATCCGTCACAGAAAAGTAATACAATGTCTGACTTTGTGTAAAGATGCTCAAAGAAAAATAAGCAAGGATCCTAAGTCAGTCATCAGTGACAAATGAAAGTCACTCTTGCACATCCATTGAGTTTCTACACCACTGTTTACCTGATCACAGAGTCCGCCACACCTCTTTCAGAGTAGTGGTGTATCCCACAACACCTCCCTCAATATAGAGAGGGCAGCTCACCAAAGGTGATGCTGTGTGGCTCTCCCTGACTGTACATCAATTTTATATAAGTTTCCCAATAGCCATCGTGGACAAATCTCTGCTAGTAAGATAGGCAAGGCATATGAGGAGTCTTGGAGCTAAAGTTGGCATCGCAGTAGCTCCTAATCTTCTAGGAATAGAACTGTTTGCAGTTTGACTATACTTAGGAACAAATCTGCAGTGTCCAAGGACTGTCCATGGAAGGGAGAAATTTCAGTGTGCAGCAGATGAGCTTTGGGTCAGTTTTGATCCTTGAAATCAGAGATTTTCATGGCCCACTCATGTCTATCACATAGGTTGTGTTTCGATAACAGAAGGGGTAAACAAATATGAAATACCAGCTTGATGAAAGACTTTGTGATGATAATTACTTATTGCTATACATAACACTGTGGATTAATTCTCATGATATATTATGTTAGATTTTAAAAGTCATGAGCAACACACACTTTGTGACTCCACTGCAAGTTCGAAATCAAACAATACCCACCTTTAATGTGAGAAATCAGAAGACTGTGTGCATTGGGAGAAGAGTGGAGCTGGCTGGGATCACACGTGTGAGGGCCCCTGAGGTTCAAAATGATGCTACTCTTGTTCTTCCTTTAGTAAATGATGAAACATATATTCTTTTTGTGTATGTGATTGCAAACTGCGTGTTTTTGAATTCTTCTTATGCCTTTTAATGGGATTTTGCCTAACAGGCAACTGTTCAGTATAATCTAATTTTTAACGTTCATTTGAAAAAATGCTTAAAAAGCTACATATGAGGTTGCTTGAGGTTATCTACAAGTTAATTAATGCCTGACTATGCTTTTGCTAATCCATGGGAAAGTGTAAGTCAAATTTCTAGTGTCCAGCAATCAATCCTCCTGTCTCTGTTCCCCACAGCAGGATTACAGGTGTGAGTATGGCTAAGCATAGATGTCTAAATGAAAGCTAAGTATTTTACCTCAGGTCCTCATACTTGCACAGAAGACAGTTTAACCTCATGAGTCAATTCCATTAACTTTTCTTTCCATGTGACAGATAAGTCATCCAAGCTTTTCATATTTTGGTTATTTCACCATCATTTCATATTCTCTCATTTTTCCTCCAGTCACTCTTCCTTCTTGGTGTTCATATGTTAAAGTCTATCACAAAGATCTTTTAGAACACATGAAGACGAAGGAGAATATAATTTAATAGCACTGCCTAATCCCACTTGGAGGGAAAGAAAGCTGCCAATATCTGAATCACATTTCTCTGCTCACGGAACTCTTTAGAGAATTAATGTGTAGGAGGAAACCACCCTGCAGCAATGGCCTCTTTACATGGTCAAGAGACTAGAAGGTCCACTGCAAGACCCAGCTTCATCTGCTCTTATGAACCGTCCAGTGTTTACAATCCAGAACACAAATGGTTTACATTTCTAACCTAGTTTTTCATTAATATCTGTGTCTTCTTGGTTCTCTTCAACATACACAGGAATAAAAAGCATTGGATTCACTGCAGTAGAAATTTCTCATTATTACTGAATATAATTCACAGCTTCTAGACACTTAGAATTGTTCTAGTCAGCTTTGTGTCATTGTGTGTAATACGTGACACATGTTGTTTGTAAAGGAAAAGAGGGTTATTTAACCCACAGTTTGAGAAGAATAAAGTCCATGCTGCTTAGCAGAGCCTCCATGGTAAAAGCATTATTTTGTGTGGCAATCCATAGCTGATACGTGTTTCAGAGCAAGCAAGAAAGCATATTTTGAATGAGGGAGAGAAGAAACCAGGATCATCTTCATTTATCATGACCCATTTGTGAGAATTCAGGGGTCACACAGGAGCGACTTCTTGCTTCTGGTGATCCACGACCTCCGACGAGGCTGTGACTCTTAGAGCTTCCACTCCCTTCCCAGGCACACAACCTTGAGGACCAAATGACACCTTAAGTGACACAATTAGGCTTTGTCCAAATCATAGCACATATTGTTTCACATTTTAACTTATCTGAAATTGAAACATATCCTACAAGTAATACCATACTGGGAATTAAATGATAGGATTCTTGTTTACTTACATGTGTAGTTGACATAAAACGTCCTTGCATGTTATTACTAATAAAGTTTCACACTTGATGAGTATACCGTTTTCCATAAATCCATTGAACTTTTGTTCAAGTTCAGCCTCCCTGTCTAACTTTTGTTCAAATGATTTGATATTTGGCCCTAAAACAAAACCCAAATTTCTCCAGCAATCATATCAGTGGAAGCTTAGCTCTTGAAGGTTCTTTGTGGAGTTGATAATGTCTGCATGAAATGTGTGAACAATTACAATGATGTGATTTTTGGACCTAGATATTCCTTTGCAAGCTGGGAAAGTATTATTAATCTAATGATAATATTTTCCCTTTAAAACCAAGAAGTTTTTAATCCAAATAATCCCTTGAATGTTTTACAGACTCTTTAGATTAGAATTGCATTTGTGTCTACTAAACCTTATTTACCTTTAGAGAAAAGCTTGGTGGCTATTTATAATAACCAAAGGCAACAATAAGTTAAAAAATGTGCACTAGGAAGAGGCTATGATCGTGATGTAAAGTGAATAAACAAATTAACTAATTAAAATAGAGTTCCTGCTAACCAATGCAAAAATGAAAGTAAGAAAAAAATGTTTGTTATTGAAATTTTGCCAATATATTGTAAATCTTTACTGTTTTTAGATTTTTATAGCTACTGTAATATGCCTTTTTTTTTTACTTTTGTATTTCACTGTGACTGTTTGTCAGTCACCTCCTATTGTCTTCCTGTGGTTTTCTTCTGAGTAGCCTTCTTCAATATCCTCAAACAGGTCAATAACTCTCCGTTATACAGTTCCTTTTGCCTGTGACTCTTTAGCAAACTGTCAGAGTTGTGAGAAGTAATGTATAACTTCCTCAAGACCTTCTAAGAGATGATCCAGCATTACACATCAAGGGTCTAATGAACAGATGCTGGGGTTCGAATGAGAAATGCCTTCTATAGGCCTTGTATTGAACACTTGGCCCCCTGTGGATGGCACTATTTGGGTGGGTTATAGTACCTTTAGGAGGTACTTGCTGGGGAAGTAGGTCACTTGAGGCAGATTATGAGAGTTTATAGCCTTGCCTCATTTCCAGCTCACTTTCTCTGCTTCCTTTGAGTGAATGGAAACATGCTCAGTCAGCTTCCTGCTCCTACTGCCATGCCAACTGTTTCCTGCCATGCATCCCACCATGATGAACTCACATCCCTTTGGAACTGTAAGCCACTACAAATGCTTTCATCTATAAATTGATTTTGGTCACAGTATTTTATCGTAGCAATAAAGAAGCAAGTGACAAAGATGTGTGTCTAGCCTTCTGGCCTGAGATTAGACAAATTCACAGCTAACCCCTTTGGTACTCTCAGTTTGCTGAAGTTGTACCCGTGTAGGTCAAATCTGGGAGGATGACGACTCCAGTTATTTCCCAATATATGGTTGCCTCTTCACCTGTAGCTTCTCTGGTTACAACACAGGCAAAACAGCATAAACTGAGCATCACAGAAAACCAGACAAGTGCCTAGATTAGAACCAACGTGAGAAGCCAGCAAGCATCACCACACCCAAGAAGCAGAAGAACATGCATTAAAATAATTTATTCCTGTTTCAGAGATCAATTTATCATTTTGTTTTTAATATTTTTTTCTTTAAGTACTAATGATTTCAGTAGTTAACCAAGTTGGTAATCTATATTAATAATACTACAAAAGAAATACATACAGGTCTGTCTTTTTCATACTGGGCAACTGAAACATGAGTATCCTTTGTTGTGATGCTGGTCCTCCAACTGAAACTGCCATGTTATGGAGAAACAATGGTAATCATAGAACAGAGCATTGCAACCTAGTTTGGCTGGCTGGAATGTGACCTTTCTAATGATGTGTATTCGTGTTTTCTCTATTTGTTTCAAAACCTATTAAGGAATAGTCTCTTTGTGCTTTATTGAGACAAGTATCTAACGTGCAATCACTGCTTGTGCAATGATGGAAGTCAGAATATCAAAAGCTTGGTGCAGATCCACTTTTTGGACATTATATAGACTTTTCTTCCTGAGATCTCCTTACCATGACTAATTAGCTGTTAGTCACAAGATAACTCCATCTTGCCAAACATGCAATTCAATCACATCCTCTCAACAATCCTCACCTGTCAGTGTCCTCAGCTGACTTTAAGTTAAAATTTTAAATGTATTTGTAAGCATATACCCAGGGTGTGGCAAGGACAACACTGCATCCCAAACTAAATGTGTAAACTTGATACCTGCTTTTTTTTAAACAGACATCATTCATCTCTTCCCTGGCCTGCAGGTTGAACTTGTCCATAAAGGCTGGATTTTTTCCCAAGGACCAAGAAACAAGCTGATGTAATGTTCATTTTCAATTCAAACTTGGCATTGGAAAGATAACAAAGTAAAATCTAGTTTCTGCCAAAGCTAATAAAAACATGAGTTATGCCAAATGCCCCAAAAATATATTGGGCAGCTCATGAACACACTCACTTAGTACTGTGTTAGAAAAATAAGGCAGATTTCTGCTTCTCATACTCAACAAAACTATTGACGTGAAGTCCAGAGGGCCCTGATACATGCTGTGCACCCTAATCAAGCTGGACCGCCCAAAACTCACTTGTTTTGATCCTGGTTTGTAGATGAAACCAGTTATTTTCAGTGCAGTCTAATGCAGCCCATACAGAAATGCTTCCAAAACCAGCCTTATTCCCAGTGGTTTCCTGCAAGTCAATAGTGCTCCTTGGGGTCATCTTAACTAGTTCACTTGTGTGACTTTCTCCCACCATCAAAAAGAGTTTAAACAAAACTCATGAGAACTAAGTCTTGAAATGATCCCTTTTAATGTTTCCTGCCTTAGAAAGAAGATATTTTTTAAAAAAAGAATCTAGAAGGAGAAATAAAGGTAAATTTTGGGGAGACATTTTTACTAATTGTCTAAGGCATAGCAGTGATTTTAGAGACAATACTTAAGATCTCCCAATCAATTAAGTAAAAGAGCTTACAGACAGGCCAGTAGATCTATTTAGGTCTTCATGATGGGAAGTACATTCTAGACACTGAGAAAGAATGGACGTACATGATAAAAAAAAAGAGTGTGGCTCTAGCATCACAGGCATGGCTCATCAACACAGATGGAATCAAGCCATCCTAGTCTGAGGTAATTAAGGCCATGGGTTTGAATATTGGTTATGATTATTAACTTTCAATCTCAACATGGATATTCATTATGATGATTAAGTTTATATCTGTATGTGGAGTTAGAAGCAGTATTCTCCCATTTTTTTGTTTGTTCATTCATTTATGACATTCTCAGCAATCTTTCATACTTAAAGGTCATGATTAATACAAGCTAACTTAAAATAACATCCCTGATGAATTAGGCAACAAAGATAAGTGCATATCCCACAGACTAACATTTAACACACTCCTTGGTCAGTATGGGGCTTTGAAGTACAGTAACAGAAGGCTCTGCTATGACATTTGACCACTAGCCTATTTAAAAATGTTTCCTCTTTATACAGACTGAGCACACCAAATGGTTATTTAATACCAAATGGTCAGTCAGCCCTGAAAACATGCATACAAGAAACACTATACAGACTGAGCAGCATATATATATATATATATATATATATATATATATATATATATGTATCAACAATTAATGAAAAAAAGACACCATGAATTTGAAAGAGAGCAAGAAGGGGTATATGGGACTGTTTAGAAAGAGGAATGGGAAGTGACAGAGAAATTATGTAATTTTATTACAATCTCAACAAGAAAAGAAAAAAGTGTTTCTTAAAGCATCCAACTGGAGCTTAGTGGTAGAATTCTTTCCAAGAAGACATAAGGCCTTGGGTTCAATCCCCAGTACTGCTAGGAAAAAAACCACTAAAATTAAAATAAAATGTTTCCTGGAATAGTACATTCTTTGTGGCATCACTGGATGGGAGTATAAGCTAAAGAGGCTAAAGGTAGATTAGAGGAGCAATGAGGTGCAGCATTTAGGCTAAGAGGGAATGAGGATGCCACAACTCCCGTGCATGCTTTCTTTGAGAGGCATCTGAATTGAGGTACCAAGTAATGCCCAATTATCATTGTTCATTCCAAGTCAATATGGTAAGCAAGGTGCAAAGAGTCAATCTCAACCTCACAGTTTACAGGAGAAGCTGGGACTAAAGATGTGACAATAGTCCAAGGCTGCAGGACTCACAAGGAGGAACCACCTTAGCATTCCCAGGCATAAGCGGTGAGTCTGTGCTTCATCCTCCCATCCATCATGCACTAGGTGTGAGCACAAGGTAGAGTCCCTGTGAGTATGAAATGAATGTAGGAAGACAACACATAGAAAATTATCACTGTCAGGTCTAGATCCCACCAGGATTGGGTGTTTTCTTCATTTGCTTACTTTTCTCATAAATACTTTCACACGAACTCAAGTGCTCCACATTTGACCATGTCTCCTGGATGGCCCTGGAGTGCCCTGGTGGCACTCAGAGGAAGGTTAGCAGGCTACCAAGAAGAGACTTGATACCCTATGAGCATATACAGGGGGAAGAAGTCCCCCTCAGTCACAGTCATAGGGGAGGGGAATAAGAGGAAAATAGGAGGGAGGGAGGAATGGGAGGATGCAAGGGATGGGATAACAATTGAGATGTAATATGAATAAATTAATAAAATATTTTTTATTTTTTAAAGAACTTTGTAAAATATATTTTGATAATATCTGCTCCCTTCCTCTGACTCTGTTTTTAAAGATGCTTTTGTAATCTGTAGATCTTGTGAAAGCTTTTTCTTACCACAGTTTTCTGTTCCTACACCTGGAGATTTAACGTAGATTCTCCATAAATGTCACCAGCACAGGAACTTGGGCAGTGCTCCATGAATTTTCATGAGAATACATCCTTTCCTCAAGGAAGGGAAGGTTTTCCCATCTGGAAATATGATTTTAGTGCTTCTCAAGAGAGACACACACAAAAAAGAACATCCAAAACAAGGCAAATGGGAACCAACATCAGAGGGGAAAATAAATCTACAATGTCATTATACAATGAGTAGGCAGGCATGATGCTAAAATCCTGAATTTCTCTTCATGTTGTGAGCCAGTCTCAACAGTTTGCATCATCGAAATAAAGAACGAAGGCAAGAGAAGCAACCTTAAAGGAAGGCCTCCCTACCAAAACCAGAAGTTGGAGCTCGGCCCTGATGTTATTGGAACTATCAGCACTGGGAGTATTTGAGAGTCACATTGCCCACAAATTAAATTCCATGACATGTTTGGAAGATTTAGTAAATGGACAAAGTGTGTTCAGAAGGTTTATTGATAGCATCAAGAGAAAAGTTTTACCATATCAAAACTTTTTTATGAGACTATTACTTTTTTTTTCTGGAAAAAAAATTCATGGGTGTTTTTATTGTTTTATTTGTTTGGCTGGTTTACTTTGTTTTTTTTTTTTTATTTAAGGTCTTGATATGAAGGCCAGCTTAACCTTGAACTTTCAGTCCTCTTGTCTCAAGCTCTAGAGTGCTGATATCCCTGGCATGCAGTCACACTGGATATAGTCTCTCACTTGATTCAGATGTCTATATCTAAATTTCTGGAAAAAGAAGGATGGAAAAACATCATAACTTTCAACACCTAGAGGACCACAGAAACCACAAAACTAGTTTCTGTTCCTTCTAGCTATCTCCAGGAAAATGTTAAAGTAGAAAGTGTTGAACACTGTTAAATGGTGACACATCTGAAAAAGCACGCTTCTGTCTTTGCCGTAATATAATCTGTGTTGTATTTTGGCCATGAATATTTAAAATGATAAAGGTTATTTGGCTTACTAGACAATTTTTGAGGGTAATACACACAACATAAAATAAAATAAAAAGCATTATTTCAGTAAAAATGAACACAATAGGACATGAAACGCCATAACTAAAAAAATAGAATATAAACATGTTAAAATGTAAGTTTAGACAAAATACTCTGAAATTTTTGAATAGTAAAGTCTCAGAAGTGATTGGATATGGAGTGCAAAATGCTAATATTTTCAACAAAATGTGAATAATACTTTTATTTTTATGTAAAATAAGTTTCTGAGTGAGCAAAATTTAGGTTGATAGTCTTCCCAAACATACTGAGATATGAGATGTATCTAACTTCAGTTAGGGCTTAGATGAAAATGTTAGTGTACCTTAGCTTCAGGGCAAACTCTCCTAGCACTGTATTTTCTAAGATGGCTGACTAAGATTCTTGACTTCGCTACATATGCTTTGTACCTAGAATAATGTACAGTACGGTTAATTAAAAGTTTCAAGAAAAGCCAGGAGGGGATTGTGCGAACATTTAACCCTACCACTGAGGAGGCAGAGGTAGGCAGTTGTCTGAGTTCAAGGACAGCTTGGTCTGCAGCATGAGTTCCAGGAAAGCCACAGCTACACAAAAGAAACTCTGTCTTAGAAAAGAAGGGGGAGGGGGAGGAGGAGGACAAGGAGGACTAGGAGGACGAGGAGGAAGAGGAAAGAAGGAAGGAAGGAAAGAAGGAAAGAAGGAAGGAAGAAAGGAAAAAAGAAAGAAAGTTTTTTCATTTTAGTGATTTCTTATCTGGAATGTACACACTGTGCTTACCTTGAATAATCTTTAACACAGTTTTCCTGATGTGAACTTATGTCTGTACTTTCATTCTAGAAAAAAAAGAAAGAAAAAAGAGATGAATACTTACGTCAAAGGCACAGGACAAAGAAGTGGTAGCATTGGGGTTTATTAAATTAAATTTAGGTCTACATAATTCCAAAGAGTTGATTTATTATGCTTTACCCTGTTATCTATGGGAAGCCTCAAATGAGAAGCGCACATGTGCTCTACCTAACCAGCACTGGCACGCAAGCAGGCAGATTTCGTTAGCAGAGCACTACTTTTTACCAGGGTACCACTGGTGAAAGCCATGAATCCAGAAGGTCACACTCTAGGAGTAAAATGACTATCATAGAAATGTAGATGACTTGGGTGTGGGATGAAAACACATCAGCTTGCCAAGTGTCAGCTGCCGTCAGATACTGGGGATCTGTAATATATCACACAAGCAAGATGTGTCATGATCCAACATAGCTTGTCCAAAACACATGAATCATGATAGACAGGTGAGCTCCTTCATAATTCCATTTTTCCTATCTCTCATGAATCTCGAGAAATAAAATTCACTACACAGAGGAATATCATTACAGAGGTGCTAACACATAGCTTGACAGTCTCTCAACAAGTAGATTAAACTAGAAAAAGGTCAATGCACATGAATTTTAGAAGAACCTGGAAGGCAGGCATGATATACCCTAACACTCAGAAAGCAAAGACAAGAGGATCATGAGTTTGAGGCCAGCCTGGGCTTTGTAGTAAGTAAAACACATGCATGTAGTTTAACAGAATTTATTTACGTGTTAATTATGACTATTATTAGAATTAATATAGCTATGTCAATTTAGCCAATCCAAAATGTAAAAGCTCATAGGCTAACAATGAAATGAACCAAGTATTTTTATGTCAAGGCAATCACAGCCAAAATAAAATTACATAAAACCATTTCTATGGCTTCAAAGGTAACTTAGTGGTACAGCACTTTCTAAATGTGCACAAAGCCCATATTACACCCTCACAAGTACAAATATATATTTATTTCTATAAGAAAAATAATGTAATTTTACCTTGGAGGAAATATTTCTGTTTGAACCATCTACAAATTGGTTACAGAAGAAGGGTAGAAGATATTTTATACCAAGAACTATACACACAAAATCCATAGGCATACATATCTTTCCATAAACATTAAAAAAACTTGATATTAAGCTTTACCAATTCTGATTTTTGTTTTTATTTTAAATCCATTCTAGATAGATTCTATACAAATAACTTGTAATTTCTGAACATGCTAAAATATTTTAGGAAAATTTCTCATTTCAATGAAAGAACTAATATCTATTATCTACTATTTTCCTCTCTTTATACTCATAAATCTCTAATGCACAGAGATCCATACTATGTAAGGGATCTTCAGAGAAAATACTCATAGCTCCTTCCTCCTGTGTATATGCATGGCAGTCTGCTCTTTAAGAACACAGTATTCCTCTCTTAAATGTGGGCATGTCCTTGAGTCTTGTTGTGATTGCAATACATGACAGGGTGGCACACCTCTGAGAGATCTAAAAGGCTCCCCTGCCCCTGATTAGAACCCAGATTAAAGTCATAAGGTGAGTCTCCTAGAGAGTTTGATAACCCGGGAAGAGTTCAGAACACATTGCTCCATATATACAGAGAAGCATCACAGACGAGAACCTAGACATCCCAGTTGACAGCACACACGCCAACAGCAAGTGAGAAGTCCTTCGGCCTCTCTAGAGCAGCTCAACAGGAGCTGAAAGTAGTTTCACCACAGGTCAAGCTAAGACCACCATAAGGAGCTAGGAAAACTTCTGACTCATAAAACAACATCACCTCCTATGAAGACAACCTGGTAAATCATTCTTATTTTAACACGTGAAATCTCACACACATTTGTTAACCTGGGAAAAGGTAAGGGAAACACAAAATAAAATGAATTTCTGTAGATGTCATTGCTACACACACCACATTGCTGCATTACACTACACATGGTAGTTAGACGAAGAGTGCAGTCACGTGACAGAATTGAACTGAAGCACTACAACAAACTAGGCACTACCTGCCTCAGCCTATGAGCTGGAGTGCAGACTGTGGAACAAAGTTCCCAAAATCCTCTCTTCCTGCAATCACAAGCAAACACTTTAGAGATGGTGAAGAAAATGCTGAGAGACTAGACTCCATCCCTTCCTTCCCTGGCTCATTTTATTAACTTTGCTAGAAGCCAGACCTAACATGTAACTACTCTGAATTTTTAATTTTGTGCCCAAAATGAAGAATTTCCTGAAAAAAAAAATGATTTGGCAATCAGATGGACAATATCACTGCCCAAAAACATAATCTGGAAAACTGCAGACAACGATTATGTCCATGCCTAAATACTTGGTAAATTTTGCTCTTATAATTACAAAATATATACCATATGTTAATAAAGTTGTAATCTCAGATTGCAGAGATAGTTCAGTGGCTAAGAGAGACTGCTGATCTTACAAAGGACCCAGATTTTGTTCCCAGCACCCATGTCATGTGGCTCACACCTCCAAGAAATCTGTCTGGCTTCTGTGGGAACTCGCACACAATTGTCACACATACACACATACACATAAGAAACTAACTTAAAATATTTTAAAACATTATAATTTTAAGAACAACAAACATCTCACCCTTTACTTTTGCCACATTGTACATGAGAGAGAAGCTTGGACTGGACTCAATCAGTCAACAGCAGATATTACTAAGAACATGACTGGCCTAAGCCTCACACTGTTGTGTGGTCTGAACCAGACGTCTAAGTTGACTGAAAGTTCAGTGAACTTGAATCTTCACGGGGTTAAATAAATTTATTTCTGCACTCATATGTGTAAAAAGATATCAGAAGACACACTGAAGAAGCTTCCTTTTCAGAAATGTTGACGCTGCTGTGAAGTCTTGCTCAAGTGCCTCTTTCTGAGGGTTCTTCGGCCCAGAGTGTAAAATGAGGTGAGGAGTGCTGCCTTGGCACCCAAGCCTCTGTTTTCCTGATGACCTCAAAGTAGCCACGACTAAGAGAGAAAGAAGAAGATTAGACAGAGCCCAGGGGCAAATAAATAACAGACCAGTGAGTTCAGGCTTACAACCAATATCCCAAAGCCATGATTGGCTCTGCTTGCCTGCACATCATACTGAGAAGCAGAAGGCAGGAAGTCAGTTTGGTTTTGATAGCAATTTCAGTGTCTAAAGCAATACCCTGACCTCTTACTATGCTAGTAAACTGTGAACTCTGAGAGCTGGATAGCTCTGACCACAGAACATTTTCCATGCCCACTTCCATGGCCAGGGAGCAGGAAAAGCAGCAAAAGATTCTCACGGAGTTAAGGTGGAAAGGAGAAAGGACAACTGAAAAAAGAAAGTCACCATGGGAATCAGAAGCAAAGGCTGCTAGCTCAGTAAACCAAAGGACAGCCATAGCTGAAGTCTCCCAATTCCCACCACACAGGAGTAAATCATTGGGTGCTTCTTCTATTGTAACTATCCTATTGATTGATAGCATTTAATAGGAATTGTATGGGTTTTATTGGAAGAGACACATATAACTTGTCTTATCACTTGTGGGTCACTGGCCCCAAATTCCACCTGAACAGAAAGAAAATGAGCAGCATTCAGAAATCTGAAGTCTTGTGCTGGCTCAGTGTGCTAAGAATTTCCACCAAGCCTGGCAACTTAAGTTCCATACCCAGAACCCAAATGATGGGAGGAGATAACTGATGTTCACAAGTTTTTCCCTGACCTCCACGTGTGTGCAGGCATTTTCTCACAGGTACAAACATGTGTATGTACATATATACACACACACACATACATGTATACATCGTATATACACTATATAGTAAATATCTTACAAATAAATCCAGGATCATGAGTAAGAAACCAAAAAATGGGCTCTCTCTTGCTCAAGAAACACATATGTTCCATGTATGCAATAAGGAAATATGCATCAATATTTCTGTGAACCATAGTAATATCCTGAAAGAGACTGAGAGCTGTCAGTTTTCTTAAAGCAATATAACCCCTAAGTTTTAAGTCAAACTCTTGGAATTAAGAAAAAAAGAATACATTTCTGAAATGAGTTAAATACTTCTAAAGTATACACCACTACAAATTTATATGATGAAATTCTAACTCCCAGTAGCATGTCATTGAAAGGTGACATGCAATATGGACATGAAAGTAAAGCCATATAATGAGGTTAGCACTCTAATGAAGAGGTTCATGGAAGGGACATTTGATTTTACACTTAAATGAGAATTTTAAAAACCTAAAATGTAAGTGTCAGCCTTGTGTTTCAAGGGTCAGGTTCATGTACTTCATTTCTCTCTGGCCCTTTGGCAGTTACCCACACCCATATTGCCCAAGATGCTTTGCCATCTTGATTTGGTTCAACTAAGGGGGTAAGAAGAAAGAAAGGAGGAGGGCATACTTTTTATTTTTTAATAAATAAAGCACAAGTTTCACATATTACACCTTCTAATCCAGTGTTATGAGATTAGTCAGAGCATGTTTTTGCTCCCAGAACAATGCACTGAACACTGTTATTTCAGAGGAGAGCCATGTGTCCTCCTGTGACAGGAGAAGGGCAAATGGGGCACTCGATTTAACCCCAAGTGCCTTTATTCAGGCATATATGTTACCAGTTTTCATAACCCAGTCACTTCTCAAAGTCTGCATATCTTAATGCACTGGGAAATAAGATTAAATTTAAAATGTTGAGATAAATATCATCACTAACTCTGTAACATCCATTTTGCCAATAATGTATAACACTATTCAAGAAAATATTTATCTTAAATGTACTTATGATACAAAATTACCTCAAGAAATGTTAAACATTTTAACATCAGGCATTTATAAGGTACTTTCATATAGCATAGTAATTATGCATGCCTGGCATCCTGAAGCATATTTACTTTTATAAATTAAGGAGAGCAGCCTCAAATAAAA
The DNA here is from genome assembly GCA_907169655.1 of Acomys percivali. Classification (NCBI taxonomy): domain Eukaryota; kingdom Metazoa; phylum Chordata; class Mammalia; order Rodentia; family Muridae; genus Acomys; species Acomys percivali. The sequence continues at coordinate 85,177,144 of OU015743.1, read as the reverse complement.
TATTCATTTGGCATTATTTATTTTTAGTCAATCTCTTAATTCAGATATCCTGAAGTTTATTAAAATAAGGTGTGCATGTACATATAGATATGCAGCAGTATAGACAGTTGCTCATCATGAAATACTGGCACAAATTGCTGTAAAATATGATTTGATCCTTTAGTTGTTGGGGTATGTGGTGCAGGTTGTCATCACAGGTGCAGCCTGGGACTACATTTAAAGCTACTTTCAAGTCACTATCAATATGTCATTTAGTCAGTAACATTAGTCAGTTACAGCAGAAGCTGCAGTAACCCTCCCATGCTTCCTCAGCGATGACCATGCTGACCACTCTCAGAGCTCACTACGTACGACTTGTTTCTCCCAAGCTGGGAGATTTTTCTGATGAGTGTGGCCAACACCTTCAGGCCAAAACTCTTGAAGCATCAGTAGTAGCTCAGACGACAGCCTCAGCCCATGGGATATGAGCCAAGAGGCTCCACCCGCTTCAGTGTCCAGGTCTCTTTTGTCTAAGGTGTATTATACAATCGTTGGAGTATCTCTCAGTTTTCCATAGCAGAAATCTGATGTCATCCTATTTTCAAATAATCTTACTTCCTTTTCTCCTATCAGATGTTTCCAATGTCATTTCCTTAATATTCACTTAACTCCTCTTTTTGTGTGTGTGTGTGTGTGTGTGTGTGTGCGTGTGTGTGTGTGTGTGTGTGTGTGCGCGTTTCTAAGGTATCCTCCTAAAAATGCTAGCACTTGAAATGATACAGTTAATAAATCAATTTGCACATGTGTTCTGACTTCCCTCATAGAACTTTAGTAGAAGACATAGAAGACATCATTTCACAGATGATGCCCAAGGACTTTAAGTACCTTTTACTTTTTCACCTGTGTTTTCTGATTATTTCTTTTATATTTTTGCTAATACGAATGAGAGAAAGCTCACAAGGCCTCACCGCTATACTAACTGACTTACTTTTATTGCCCTCTAATTTTGTTGGCAAGTGAAAAGGCAACTCTCACAGGGCTTTTTTTTTTCAAACTGTTTTTATGGAGTTCTGTTTGTTCCTGCCAAAAAGAGATCTTCATTTAAGACAAGTTGTGCCCTCCATTTATAGATTAATAGATTGGACAAAACACAGTTAGGTGTGGGTCATACTTTCTATGAATTGTTAAGAGCCTATTTGTTTATGAGAGAGAAACCAAACAATCATGATTACAATGCCCAACTGACATCTGAAGTGTCAACAGATCACAAGTCACTGGCAGAATGAAATCTTTCCATCCAAACACCTGGCAGTTCAAGATAAGGACAAAGAAACATAAAAAAGAAAATGTGTGTTCTTTAGGTGAGCCAAAGTTTGAATATTCCATGGGCAAGAAGAAGCTGTTGTTTCTCTGTCATACATGTATGGTCATCTAGTAAAACATGAGAAGATTTTCAGTAGTTTCATGCTAGTCTAACCACCCCCAACCCCGACACACACAGAGGTCAAGAATACCTGCAAATTTTGCTGCGACTCTTTTTTTTTTTAGGTACCTGGTAGCTTTTAGCCACTTGTCACAATGATCATCATGTATTTGCATTCTTCTATTTCTGATAGTGAGATGCTGTGATTTCTTCTGATGTGCTCTTTTATAAAGCTTTATAGTTTTATTCATTTTATTTTTTAATTTCTGGGAAGTGTTTGGCAAAAATAAAAAGTAGGCTTTTTATTGTTTTGTTGTTTACTTGTTTGTTTTTGTCTTGGGGTTGGAGGTTGATTGTTTAGACAAGTCTCTCAAATGAAGGCTTTGTGGACTACTCAGAAATTATAGAATGTCCCTCTCACTCCTCACAACTTAAACCTTCAATAGAAATTCTAAAAAAGTTTAAAATAGAAAAACAAAACAAAACACCAGAAGAAAACCTCAGTAGCACTAAGCAATTCTTTGCTGTTGTTGTTTCAGCCATTTCACATAGAGCTGGCTCTCAGATTATGTATTTTGATTTTTTTTTAATGAACTTGTGCTATGCAGTTTCATGGTTCCTTTTAAATCTCTTTCGTAAACAGATAAAAGCAATAAAATGACACGTATCACCCACATTTGTTATTTGTATTGTTATATAACACATTGGTTATTTATAATGTGTTAATTTTATGACCTATTAATGTTTGGCAAATGTAGTCTCTGATTCATGTGTATTTGTTAGGACCACCCAAGTTTACATCAATGTAGCACCGCCCTATCTGATTGGGAAATGGAAAAGCAAAGTCTACAATTCTCTCATTTAGAGAGACTTTCTGCCAAGGAAGGATTCCAACCACAGACTGATGTTAGTAGAGTCTCAATAAATCCTTTTGAGAATCGATTTACTCAAAATAGTGATGTGATTCCAAATGTTGGAACCATATTTGAGTGTGAGATAAAGACTACTGAAGATCCCACTGTGTAACACAAGAGCTCACCATCTTTTATAAACTCTACCCCTCCATCTTCTCTCTCAAATAAAAGATAGAAGTATCAGAAATTTGCTGATCTTAAAGTTGCACATTTTCAAAAGGCTTTACATTAAGATGGGAACTTCCCAAAACATGTTTTAAGAATGGACTCATAAAAGAACCTCCTTGAAAAATGCTATTCATTTACAAGGTTGGATTACATTAGGTTATAAAAACACAAGACTTATAGCACATGTTAGCATATGTGGCTCTGCAAAGTATAAAATATGTTTTTATTCAACTATATATTCTAAACCTATTGGGCCATGAAATTGTTTTAAAGTATCCCATTTTAGCATCTGTCAGCATTCTATACATGGCATTGTGTGATTTGTTAAAAAAAAAATCACAATGAGAAATGAGAGAAGAGGATTGGAGAAGGAAAAAGAAAATGAGCAAAAAGAAGGTGATGGGCTGGGAAGGAGACAGAGGAGCAGAAAGAGGAGTAGAGGGGTGGGGCTAACAGGGAGATGTCATCCTTCAAGTTCTTACAGGCCATGAAGGGAATTTACAATGTCCAGGAAATATATGAACTCAATAACAATTTCAAGCAGACAAGACACATCTAATTTGTCATTTAAGAAGCCAATTCTTGCTGTTGGGTGGAGACTGTCTTCAGCTGGGATAAAGCAGGCACAGTCACTGTTGGTATGCGTGTTAGTTAGCTTTCTAGCCCTCTAAAATATATCTGAGCTAATCACCTTTAGAAGAGGAAATTTTTGTTTTGATTCATGGTTTGAGAAGTTTCTACCAAGAGCGCTTATCCCATTGCTGTTTGGCAGAGTGTCATAGCTGGGGAGTGTGGTTGAGGAAACTGCTCACATCATGACACACAGGGAGACCAATGACAAGGGAAGAATATGTAGTTTCCATCATCACTCTAAGTGCCTGAGACCTGACATTAGGCCCCATCTCTTTTAGGTTCTACCATCTCCTAGAGGCATCAATATAGAGCCTAAACCCTTACTGCTTACCCATGGAGGAACATTCAGATACAAATGGTGGCAGGACACAACACAGTCATCAAAAGAGATGACATTAGAGAGAGTGAATAGTTTCAAATGCATTTTTGAACTTTCACATTCAGACATTTACCACTACCACCTTAGTTGTCCTGTTTCTTTGATATGAATCACCACATGGACCGATCTTAGAAAGTGTGCTCAGTTGAGATTACTTGGCCATCCCCAGTTTCAAGCTGAATTCCTGCTCATATAATACTCACTCTCAGTGTGTGAGCATCCTTGTATAATATATTATACAAAGTTTCTTATTATATACTACATGGCATATTTTATTTAGTTTTTTGCATTCTTCATTGTCACATGAGTTTCTTGAGACCAACAAATAATTTCTATACTCCAAGTGTCTAAATCTTAGTGATTATTTATTAAATATGAACAGAAGAATCAATTATCTATATGCTATTATATCAATTGATTATGATTAAAAAACAGAATAGATTATACAAGTAAATTATAACTACTTGAATGACCATATATATTAAAAACTAATTGTAAAAGAAGCTAAGATATCTGTTTAATCCCACAAAAACCTGGGAGCAGTTGCCAACTAGATATATAAAAGTTGTGAATTACATTCTAGAGAACTGAAGCTTGATTCCCAATCTTCTTGCTTGGGGCCATTTGATCTCAGCTAAATCATGTGTGCTGTTCTATTTTTTTCCCCTCACATCTGTTAGGAAAGTAAATATGATCAGGCTTGTGAGACTGCCTTAACATCAAAACATTCACAACAGATTGTAAATAGTGTCTTATGCAAAGAGTTGAGATGTACAGACTAGCATGTGCCCCTTTTTTTCTCAGTTCTTTAGTCAGAAGGCTGATCATTTGGAACAAGTGTTGACATTTGCTATTATTCCAGTATCATGTACAGTGCAAATCATAAGTCTCTGGACATTTATTCTGGAAAACACTCCAACATGCTTTACATGTCAGCAAGTTTAATATTCAAATAACGTGTGTGTGTGTGTGTGTGTGTGTGTGTTACTTAGCATGCCCTTGTTTTAGAGTTAAAGAGAATAAAATATGCACAGACATTTAGATAACTTTCAAAGCTTGTGACAAGTGTGACCACTGAAACCCTGTGCCCTGGTTTCAGAGTTCACACATTAAACTCTACCATTCCTAGACTCTTCAGCATGAGAATTCTCTAGAAGGCTCATGTTGATGGCAGACAGTGTGGATGATGGTCACTGCCCTCTTAGGAGCTCAGCCAATTTCCTCACCGGCTGGCTTCACACTTTAATAACCCATTGGCTGCAGCTCTGATTTCCTTCACTTTAATTTAACTGAAGCCATTCAATATCCTAAGCAGGAAAGCAACATTTTTGTTGTTTGTTTGTTTTACCATTTAAATTTCCTAAAAAATCCATTTACTACTCCATTTGGATGTATAAATATGACGGGAAAATAATGTGGTCAATTAGTCCTATGAGCTCTTATTCACCTGCTGCCATATATGAACAGAAGGGTCTTAATAGTATTGAAAACCAGAAACACCTGTATGAAAATGCTAATGAAGAAAGCTTTATTTCTGCACTGAACAATTAACGTGACTAAAATTCCACCAAGATCCCTGAAAAATCTACCTTGGAAAAAGAAGTGTATGGTGTAAAAGATAAGGCAGTATCTATACGGCTCGTATCATGCCAGTCTGGGCTACACAGCAAGAAACAAACAACAGGCAGAAAATCAGAACAAAGACGAGTGTAGCAACAGATGAGGACATTATTACGACTGGGAAGCATCCTGTGCAGGTGCAAAGACAGCAAGGAAAGTGTATGGCACAAGAAATCTAGCCCAGAATGCATATGCTCATATTTTGACTTTACTACATGGACATAATTTTATACTGAGGTTGTTAAGGAGAAAACTATGAGAAGCAGAAAAAGTTACTAAGCCTTTGAAGAATCATGTTGTTACAATTTCCCATCACCCATAAGCCTAGTGACACTGTTAGAGTTACAGCAAAGGCCCATTGAAAATGCTGTTTCTGGTCAACAGTAGAATCTTGGCCTGGATGGAGATCTACCATTCCAGATGGGCTGGTCAATCACCTACTAAGGACCACGCCTCGTGAGGCAAGCTCACTTTAAGCCATGCTAAAGAGACAGGAAGGATAGTTTTTCTTTTAATGAGATACTATCCTTTTCCTTTCCAGAATCCGTGCTCATAGCAAAGTAGCTGGACCAGTGGCACCCATTCAGCTTCATGAGTCTGCCTTTGCTTCCAGGTTATCTGGAAGAGTGTAATTTCTTATTACCATCTCTTTTTTCATCATGATTTCCTTAACACTTTGTGTTTCCACAACACTGGGGCTTCCTCATTCTTTCTCCAAAGCCTCCCTCCCGACCATGTGGCTGCTTGCGTGTCACGTGTCTCGACCTCCATGCTGACTTATGTGTCATAGCTTTTCCTTCTCTCCTTCTCTAGACAGCTGTAGAGCCTGACAGCTTGCCTGCACTAGGATTTTTTTCTTTTGAACTTTACTAAAATGTTCCTTGAAGTTCTTTTCTAATACATTCTTAAATTCTCTTATCAATTATACTAAGAACCTCAACAGAGAATCCATCTCTATCCCTGTATCATCTGGCAGGGTATATCCCCTCATGTTCTATATAATGCCTGGGACACGTAAGAGGATCTCAATCATTGGGCTCCATGAAGGAAAGGAGCTTCAATTAGATGTTAAGTAATAGTAGCCCTGTATCATCTGGCAAGCTAAATCAGACCCCAAGATACCAGGCACAAACAAAAAAACAGCTTCAGTGAGGATGTGAGGTAGATTTGGCCCATATGAAAAGTGTTCAGCAGCACTAATATGACCTGCTCCACTTCAAATTCATTATCTGATATTCTTGGTAACTTCAATTATGACTCAGAGTTTGCTGATGAAACCACAATGTCTGTAAATAAAGGAAATTTAGTTGACAAGACTGATAACAGATAGTTTAGGATTTTCAGTGAACTATGAAATAGGATGGACTCCAGGGTTTCTTTTAAAACATAGACAAGTCTCCACTAGGCAAAAGTTCATAATGAGTTCTATGCTTGCAAGTGTATTTAGGTAGTCCAGGATTTCTAAAAATCTACCTGAATAGAATCATAATACAAAGCATAAAGGCCTTCAGGTATCTTAAAATGAGAAATTCTCTAAACTTAGAAAACCACAACTCAGGTTCCAGAAGTAACTCAACACTTAAGACGCTGACTAATCTTGTATAGGACCTGAGTTTACTGAGTTTAGCTCTTATCACACATATCAGGTAACTCCCAACCATGTGTAACTCTAGTTCCAGAGGATCCGACACTCTCTGAACCCCCATGGGTACCTGCATGCATGTGGTACATATAAACTTACTTGGACAGACACACACACAAACACAGAGAGAGAGAGAGAGAGAGAGAGAGAGAGAGAGAGAGAGAGAGAGAGAGAGAGAGAGACCAGAGAGAGAGAGTAGGGGGAGGGAGGGAGGAAGGAGGGAGAGAAAGAACAAAGAGAAATAGAAACAGACGTTTTCATTGTCTTCTGTAAAGTATAGATCATGTACCCTGTCTAAGAACAACAGTATCCTGTTGCCTAATTCCCCAAATTGCCTCATCATCTATGCAAGTGAAATCGAGGTATAATAAAAATGATGGAAAGCTTCTGGGCAGAAGTTAGGTTGTAAGAGGCTTTTACCTTAAAGAAATTTTAAATTCTGAGTTTGCTGTATCTACCTTGCTTTTCTTGCCTGAGCACCTCAGGGTCCAGTTGCCGTGGTCCTTTGTCCTCCACCATGGCTGTTTGCTCTATTATCTTCTCTTCCACAGGAACCAGGTCCTCTATATTTTTAAATCTTAGTAAAATAAAATGGTTTACATTAACCAATCACTACTTCAGTTGATATACTAATAAATATGAACCAGGAAGATTTATGCATGTGGGGTACATTGGCCACAGTCTGCTTGCTAAATGGAACAGAAAGGTTTGATGATCATCAAATTGTGTGTTTGTAAATGGCAGGAATTTCTATTTACTAATGACAAGAAAATATGCAAAAGCTGCACAACAATGCAAATTACGAAAAATCACTGGACCACAAAACAGACAGAAACTATGTTTCAGAAGAATGTGTCTGCCTTGTTCTCAGAATTCAGCCCAAGCCACACACACAGCATATGTAAAATATGTGAATAAAGAACTTACTAGTTCACTTGGAAGGCAAAGGCCAACAGATTCCTGTGAGTTCAAGTCCAGCCTGGTCTACAGAGCAAGGTCCAGGACAGCCAGGGCTGCATAGTAAGATCTTGTCAATAAATAAATAAATAAATAATAGAGCTTACTAGTTATATATGATGCATAAAATGTTCTCTGATTATTCTCAAATTCATCAGGCATATTTTATAGAACAGCAAAATAAAGACATTTTAGCCAGTATGAGGTGAAATAAATTCCAGAATCTTGACTTAATGCTACTTTCACACATGTAAAGATCCCAAAGTAATCAACTCATGCTTTCCCATGATGTTAATATAGAATATGGAAACTGATAAATAAAAGAGTAATATTCTATTTTCCAAAACTCTGTAATTCTCCAACTCGCCAAGCTTCAAACAAGACAGAAAACAGCTATTTGCTGTCTTGTCACTGTAAGCATCCAGGCACCAGAGATTACCCACAATATGGTGTTTGTAGCATCTGCTAAAGGAAATCCTCATTATGCCCTTTACTCAATTTCTCCATAGGTCAATACACCTTGAGTTTTTCTTACTTCATGTATTAACATCATCTATGGTAATACCTTGAATGTTCTGCAAGATATAATAAGTTTAGTAATATTTTAAAGCTCAAATTCAGGACACAACAGCCATGCATCTATCTTACCATGAGAGCTGAAACTGACTTTGTCCCTGCTAATAAACACATTCTTTCCTACATTCAGCAAACCACCTTGCACTCTTTATCATTTTTCATATGATAAGAAGGAATTTGCTATCTTAGGTCTGAAGGGAGGTTTAAAAATTACTTAAGACAACTGATTATATAGAGAAACAAAAAGATGAAGTTACTGATCTGTTAGTTATTGGAAAAGGTATACAGGTGTTTTCCCATCTTTTGGTCAATGAATTTCTTAATAAGTTGTATGTGGTTCTTATTTCAATGTAAATTTATTTTATCTTCAATTTGCTGTCACATTGTATATGCATAGCTGTTCAATCCAAACGTGGCATTTTCTGTTGTGTGCAATTATATAATTGATCTACATGATCAATTAATCTTGTTTAGACTCAGAATGACATGTGCTTTTACTTATCAAGAGAAGTCACTAGGAAAGAACGGTCCAAAAGTGATGGGCAAAACCCTCTAGGGAATGAAATTTTTTTGTAAATATTCCATTACCAAGCTCATCTGCACAAAGATCTGGGAATTGTCCAACCTTTCAAAGCCCATCTCCATCCAATCTTTTTGAAAACAGGCAATTTGGATAAGTTGGATAAGTTGCCAGAACATGCTGGTTTGGTTCTTCTGAGGAAAGTTTTAATCTGTCACACTGGAATGCCCCACTATTTCTAGGAACTGTGTTTGGAACAAAATGCTTCTTCATGACATATCTACAATTAGTCATTCTTGTAAGGTTAAGGGGAAACTTTTGCAAAGGTTTTCCCATTCAGAGGATGACTCTCTGGACAGAAAAGTTTAAGATCCTTTGAGGAGGTCCAACCAAAATCACAGTGCCAGCTCACAGGGTCTCTTCATAAAATCAATGATGGAATATACTCCATGTAGAACAATGGCTCATGGCCTGGAAAAGACAACAACTCTCCTCTGAAGAACTTCCCTGAGTCTCTTCTTGCTTTTATATTTTGGTGGATTCCTTTTCTTTGGAACCTAGATAAAGTTCTTTTATCTCACCCTTCAAGGTAGCTTGGCTTCCCTTTTTGTATCTTGAAAATATCATACATAAGAACACAATGGTCTCCTCTTTGCTCCCCTCAACTCTGTCCCTTTTGTTTCTAAATGCTACCTAATTATTGGAATATTTTTCATTTATTTATTTGTTCACTTAGCAGCTTGGTCGCAGATCCTCTTTCCTCTCCTCCCAGTCTCACCCTCATGCTCCCTTGTCCAATTTCCCCCCTCTCCTTTTTCTCAGAGAATTGGAGACCACACAGAGTATCAACCTACCATGGCACCTCAAGTCACAGAAGGACTAAGCCCATCCTCTCCCATTGGGGCATGACAAAACAGCAGAGCTAGGGGAAAGGGATCCAGTGGCAAGCAACAGAGTGTCAGAGACAGCCCCTATTCCTATTGTTAGGGGACCCATTTGTTAACCAGGATGCACATCTGCTGTATATGTGCAGGGGATCTAGATTTAGCCCATGTATGTTCTTTGGTTGGTGGTTCAGTCTCTGTGAGCCTCCATGCGCCCAGGTTAGTTGACTTTGTAGGTCTTATGTCCTTAACCCTTCTGACTCTATCCTTCCTCCCACTGTTCCACAGAACTCCCCAAGCACAGCCTATTGTTTGGCTATGGGTCTCTGCATCTGTTTCCATCAGCTGCTGAATGAAGCCTCTCAGAAGACAATTATTCTAGGTTCCTGTATACAATCACAGCAAAGTATCATTAATAGTAACAGGGCTTGCCTTTCTCCTATGGTGTGAGTCCCAAGTTGGGCCAGTCATTGGTTTGACATTTCCTCAAGCTCTGCTCCATCTTTACCCCTTCACTTTCTGTAAGCAAGAAAATTTTTGGGTCAAATGTTGGTATCCCCTCCCTTCACTGGAACTTCCACCTACTCGTAGGAGGTGGCCATTTTAGGGTCCTTAAACCTTCATTGCAACTCCAAGTTTAGATCACAAGTATTTTATCTTATATTAAACATCAAAATTAAAAATTAAATCAGAAGTGAAATGTGCTAAAAAAAATTGTGTTCATCTTTCTTTTCTCTAGCCAATGTGTTTGGGAAAATACACTCAACTTAAAGTGGGCACACGTCACCCATGCACACCCACTATGCATAGTTACAAATCCTGTTATAATTTCACTTCTGCCTCAAACCAGAATATCCTCCTTCCTACCAAGAAGCTTATGAAGAAAATATTTTAGAAAGCTCTATGGTCCATACAGTAAGAAGTCATTTTCTAGTTTTACATGTATATATAGATTACTAATTATTTTCAGATTTTTCTTGTTTTTCCAGTTGCTTAAGCATGGGTTTTTCTGTCTACACTTCTTCAAGAAGTCATCTTTCATGCTACACAACCAAGATGACTTTCTTTACCTACTCTAGCTGCCAGAAAGTGGAACAATAGCAGAGGTTGCATAAATACAAAGGCTCCTTTTCATCTGTTTTCACTGAGAACCAACATTTTTTTTAATCTTGGGTGTTGAACTAAAGCTTAGGAGGATGGTAGCTCCTGGGTTGTCTATAGAAAGAATTTAGTGGTGGACAGCTTTTTGGAAGAGAGAACAAATTGCTTCATCCTGAAGTTACACTGCATAGCAAGCACACTTTATTTTACTTAGATTGATCAGATTATTAAATTCACAAAAAGAGATTTGGAGGGGCCTGCTCTTGGAGATCCACAATGGGCTACAGCCCCACGTCACCTAAGCGCTGTAGCTTGGCATTGCCACACTATCCTTCTGAGAAGCTCAGCTATTCAAGTCTGTGTTTGTTTAATAAACGAGAGTCAGGTCAAATCCATTGCCCACCCACATTGTTCTGCAATTTCACATTTCCTTATGAAATAACTTGGAAGTTCAAGCTGGATCCTGCCCTGGCCCTGATGCCAGACAATAATACTTCCTGTACAAACCTCATACCAAGTGCAGAGCAGAACTGCCTTTGTGAAGTGTTAACACGTGTGATGGAGAGATTCTCTATTTTGCTCTGATAAATCATTTCTTTCTATTACCCTGTATCTTATAATCTTCTCTTAACACAGTTTTTCTGATGGTATCTTAGTCCTGCGGATAGACAGTATATTCTATATGCTGTATAAACTTGTTTTTGGCCTGAATATTTTAAGAAGCATAGAAATTTGCTGATTTCTGCCCTTTTCAGACCTAGCTTTCTCTGTAAATATATTTTTATTTGGATCCAACTGCGTAGGAATCTGCTTCCCTGTAATGGAAAGAAGTTAGTGCACTCCTTGTTTTGCTAGCTGGGAACTTTAAACTAAAGGGACATTTCTGTTACCAAAACAAAAGCAGCTTTTCTTAGAAACTGAATCTGAAGTGGTCTTTTTACCCTTTACTCGACCCTGCTTTCTTCCTGCCTGAGGTTTTATCTCTTGACCACAGGCGATGTCTCTACATTTTACTAAGGCCTTTCCCCTTTAAATCTCTTAGGACAACTATAGAAAGATCACTACCTTAGGCAGAGACAGGGGCACCAGAAGCCCACAAACTCAGTCGGGGTTACAGTCTAGCCTTGACATAAAAATAGCTACATGGCGGATCCCATCTGATTTTGAGATTCTTTGTTCTTTGGATAGGATGGATAGAAAGGGATAATACACATATTTTCAACTTGAAACATGTGGAATAACACTAAGTTCCTTTAATGTCAATAGGAAAAAAATATCTATATAGTGTTTTAGCTGGGTAGGTGACAACAGGGAGAAATACCCAGTAAGAGTGCTTTTCCTATGAAACACTGGTCTGAACTTCTTTAAATAAAACTAAGTTAGAAATGAAAAATGATGGGCTGGAGAGATGGCTTAGTGCTTAGGAGCACTAATCCTCTTGCAGAGAACTCAGGTTCAATTCCCAGCACCCACAAAGTGGCTCACAACATTCTATAACTCTAGCTCCAGAGAATCTGTTGCCCTCTTCTAATCTCCATGGGAGTCAGGAATGCGCGTAGTTTACATCAATTCATACCTCAAAAGCACTCATGTACATAAAAAGAGTTAAAAAAAAAACCACCACACCAGGCACAGTGGTTCAAGCCTATAATCCCAGCACCTGGGGAGACAGAGGCAGATGGATCTCTGGCCTGTCTACAAAGCGAGTCCAGGACAGCCAAGGCTACACAGAAAAGCCAAAGGAAAAACCCAAAAACAGCAAAATAAACAAAAAGAAAGAAATAAAAACAAGAATAGACATTAACAGTAGTCAATCAATCTCTTTTGTAAAAGTGGCCTGCCCCATTCATGCTGACATCTTCCACGAAATAAAAGTGAGCAGCTGGTACCCATCATGGCAGTCCAACTGCTTCAGAAATGATGGAGCTGATGATGTGCCTGAGAACTCAGCAGCATCATTAGCTGCTAGATGTGATGATAACCTAATTGTCTTGCTAAGTTTCTCCTAACCATGAAAGAGACCAGTGGAATGGAGGTCAATATAAGCAGCCCAGCATCTTCCCACCATGAGGTCCTGAGCTCAATTCCAGCACTAGTAAAAGAAAGAAAAAGATTATTTAACAAATACAACGTAAAATACAGCATATTGGCAAGATGTATTTTTCTACTATGTTTCCTAAAGTTCTTCTAAAATTGCATTAAAGAAAAAAAAATCATCAAATCAAAGACAAAGCATATGACACTCAATGGATAAACCATTTCAATCATTCTTAGATAACTAAAAAATAGAATTATCACAGAAGTTTCTGAGTGAGTCATATTGCTAAGTAAAATCATATGTATTGTAAGATACCCACAAAAAAAAGTGTATTCACAGGGATTCACAGAAGCTTATAGGCTCCAGATTTGGTAAGACAGAGCAGTGTGGAAATGAGGGCTGAGAAAAAGAGAAATGAAGTTTATATGGAAAAAAATTGTCCTGATCTCACATAGATAAGTGCAACCCTCCCACACTTCCCAGGAGACCAGAGTTGTACTCCTTGTAGACAGTGCCTGGAAATATTTCACCTGTCCTTGGCATACTAAGGACACCAGTGAGGCAACCACTGTATGTTCCTGGGTCACTTCCTCAAAATACATTGTCCCCATGGGAGCCACCAAGCATTGATCACATGCCAGTGCTCTCATTGCCAAGAATTAAAGAAGGAAAAATGTTCCCATAAGACTTTCTCAGTGGTGAAATGGATTTCTACTTTTTTACCAAGCATGGAGCTTCCTTTCAGAAAGACTTGTTACAAAACTGAAAGTTAACAGAAAAAAATAAATTAACATGAAAATTTAAATATATATTTCTTGTTTTTCTTAGTAGCTGATATTTCCTTCTTCTCTATTTATTCTCTCAAAGGGTAAACGTTTATGTTTCTTCTCAGGTAACTTAGTTGTGCCAAATCCAAATCACAAATTGTCTGTCACTTAGTGAGTTAAAGGTTCTAATCATTTAGATACTGAAGGGGGCTTAACACTTGGTTATCTGGAATATCTATGGTTTTCTTTCTACTTTTACTAGAGACCACAGTAGTAGAAGCAAGATCATTTTACTTCCATCTACATATTTAGATTTGATAGTCTCTGGAAAACGTATACACCGTCAGTGAGCAAGACAAATGAGTGTGGACTACACTCTCTCAATTTTCCACCTTTTCAGGGGTATGTAGTAAACAATCTGTACAACAACTGCAACAGGACCCTCAGATATAAGTTATCCCATCAGGAACAGGGTGTGAATTACAATTTCATTTCCTATCTGGTTGCCCTACACACTGTTTTTTATCAGCTGAGTACAGTACTCCTCTACATAGCCAACAGTTATTGCTGTCTCCAAACCAGTGTACAATAGGCTATGAAAGGCTTGGGTATTTCCTATGCCTTCATTTGAAATTATTTAGCACATGACCACATGTGTCCTTGAGGAAGGTATGGTATGTTAAACATGCCTGTGCCATGGCATTATGGAGAGGAATTTTAATCCAGCAATATGGCTGCTCTGTCAAGGGATCATATCCAAAGATTTTCTAGGTCTGTGTCATCTAGCATGATTGACACAACTTTAGTCCCTCTGGCTGGAATATAAAAACACCCTTAGTATATACCTTTATTCTCTATCAATGAAGGCAAGATTTATTTGTAGGAGGAAGCACACATGTTTTAAAGTGATATCTAATTAAGAGGTATACAAAGTGATGAATCTGAGAAAGATTTGAAAGAATGAGTCAGATATATGATACTGGTAACTCACAAGTACAGAGAGAAAAGAGGAGATACTTAAGAGCAGCACGATAGAGTTGAAAGAATAGAGTAGGGTACAGTAGAGAGAGAGAGAGCGGAGAAAACAATACAGTAGAGTGGAGAGAGAGGGGGAGGGAGGGAGAGATTAGAGCAGGCAATAAAGTAGCGTAGGGTACGTTAGAGAAAGACTAGAGTAGACAATAGAGTTTAGCAGAGGACACAGTAGAGAAAGGAGCAGAGTTGTGTTCAGTCAGTTAGTTGGAAGTCAGTGAGGGTTCAATGCACTGGTGTTGAGTTTAGTTAAGAGAAGAGAAGAGACAGTTTTACACGGACAGTTTGAGACAGTTTTAGGGAGACAGGTTGTAGAGAGAACAAGCACAACACAGGTGAGTACAGATGAGCCAGAGAATGAGAGGGAGCTAGAAAATTAGAACAGGTTGATAGAATTAGTTTGAGGCCAGGCAAAGAAATTCAGTCAGAAGCTGAGAGAAGCCCGTTTGAATTAGTCATCTTGGAGAGGAGTTTGAGCCAGGGCAGCTGAGTTGAACTAGACAGCCAGAATTCAGAAAGATCTAGAAACAGTGAGCTTATTCATAGTAGACATCAGAGGATGAAAACATTCTAGGCCTCTATTAGATTGTACAGAGGCTAGAAGCTTCCAGAACTAGGCCTAGGTTAGCAGACAAATGGAGTAAGCCTCTGAGATGACAATTAAATCTGGTGAATAAAAGACATATTTACAGCATTAAATCATGCCTCCTTAAATATTGGCTTATTCTAGGACCTTTGTCCCTACGAAATGACTTATACTTGGGTATTTCACTCTTAGGATCTAGTATCATATTAGACATTGCAAGATTCCCTATCCCATGTACTCGGCCTATCACTAATAACACTAGGAAAAAGCTCCTTTACTTACCAACCGTAGTAGCCATGTTCTCTTTTTCTCTGATTGCCATATACTTTGTGTTTTCTGATACTGCTGTAATTTGAATCTAGAATGCCTGCTACTAGGTCACATTTTTAAGCACTTGGTCCTCAGCTAGAAACACTGTTTTGGATGCTGTGGCACCTTTTAGAAGGTGAAGATTACCAGCAAAAGTAAGTTACTAGTAGCAGAGCTTGGATTGGTATGCATTCCCCTGATTCTGGCCTGGGATTCTGCTTCTTGATTCACCAAAATGTGAAGATCCTCTATCATCATGGGGCTGTTCCTGGGGCATTGTCTTCCACACTGCAATAGGCTGGAAATTACTTTTGAAATTATAAGCCAAAGTAAACCTTTCCTTTTATGTTATTTCATTCCAGTATCCAAAGTATTGCAGGACTTCTTGCAGACCAACCACTCATCACTGACAGTTCTCAAAACCTCTGTGAAGAAAGTGTCCATCCAACCATCTGACCATGCATGGCTAAGTGAGCCAATCATAAATGCTTGACCTACCCCAGCAATCCTATCATTCACACTCTTTGCATCCTTTGCATACCTTCTGCCAATGAGTGTTTTCCATCTCAACTTTATTTAAAATAGACTGCATTTTGATCTAGATTTTACCCATCCAGCCAAGAAAGTAAATCAGGTTGAACAAACTGATACAGAGTTCTTTTTAAAATCTCAGAAATCTTCCCACACATCTTTTTCAAGTTTTTAACTAAAAGAATTTCTAGTTCTTTCCATTGGTTTGAAGTAAAATTATCTTCTAGATTGAATTTTAAATCTGGTTTTCTTTTATGTTCTTTACCCCAAATCTAGTAATGATTTTGCAGACAAGAAGGTACATGAAGCCTTTAGACTGTTTCTTACAACACAGTTGTTTTTGGTTTTCATTTTTGTTTTTTAAAAAAGCGACCTTATCATCTTCACATCAAGGGTGAAAAGGCATTATCAAATATGAAATGTGTTACGGTGAGGCAGGCCCATAAAAGCTCTGACCCAAGATGGTCTTATACCTTCTGTTGTTATCTAGTGTACTCTGTGCAATCTCCCTTTAATCAAAATCTAGGTTTATGTGGATATTCTGGCATTTTTTTCATGTGAACAAAAAGTGTTGGACAATTTGTACTTCCAAATTTTGCATTTAATTGTCAACACTGCAGTTAGGAAAGAAATTATTTAAGTATAAGGATAGAAAGTCCCTAAGTTTTGGCTCATGTCTTGAGCCAATAATTTTTATCTTTAATCTGCTGTTGATTTTTCTTACATCAATTAGAAGCAAACACTCCCATCCATCATGTCATTGGAACTGTAAGGCCCTAATTCTGTTCTAGTTTTACATCCATGTAGTACTACAGAGATTTACCTATAATGGAAATCTCATGAGTAGCACCCAAGGCTGGTGATTCATTCTTTTGTCCCTGTGTGATGTAGGTTAGCAGACACTCACTGGGCATTGAGTGGAATTGTTCCTGATTTCAATCTCTGTTGAACAAGAGACAAGATCTTTATCTCTGTTCAGACCACTGACCTACTTCCTAGACACGATTGCTATGCAAGCTGTGTATTGGATTATAAATATTTCAACCTCACTTTGGCTAATTTTTTCCAAAATCAAATGAACAGGCAGGTTACTAACAGTTCAGACAATCATCAGGAATCCTAGAGAATCAGCATCAGAAAGTAAAATGAAGCAAGAGAGATCCAGACCTGCAATAAGACAAACATCACAGTGTGAGACACACGTGGTTAAGATGTTACCCCTGACAGGAAGTAACTACACTTCTCTGTGACTGTGTCTTATCCTCACTCTCAAATTGAAGACTTGGGGAGCAAAGCAATCTCCCTGGGTTCTCATTCCCACTGTCTGATGGAAATGTAGACACGAAATAAATGGAGTAGACAGGGTGCGTGATGATGGCTAGCAAAATAACCAATAATCTATCTTGAGAAAGAGATTTAAACTTCAACAGAGTAATATTTGATTCTTACATCTCATCACTATGATTCTAAATATTTCAAAAAGTGACAATATGCCCAAATTAGAACTTTCAAAATTGTCTAAATGTTTTGTTTCAATTTCTTTCCAACAAAGTATGAAGCTGTATTTCTTGTAAGCAACTGTGGCTTGTCCTCATGCTTATTAAGAATTTTGGGGGGGTTACATTTATATAATTCCTGATCGTGTCATGGTTCTTCTTGATATAGGTAGTTTATTGTATATATGTGTGATAATATAAATGTATATGTAAAAAATAAAACATGTTTAAATAAAAAAAGAATTTCTGGGGGATTAGCTAAATAACATCTTTATGTATTAAACAATGCAGAAATGACTTGCTACCTGTCTTCTTATGTATTGGTGTCGTTATCTATCTTCCTTCAAGTTTAGACTATCAGCACTCCCTGTAACAGACCTAGTTGTAATAGCACTTGTGGCTGGTGTGGTATATGTACCAATGTGTATGTACTGCCTTTAAATTATTAATAGCCACCTTGTTTTAAAATTTAACTGGACAGGCATATTCTGTAAGACTCAGTCATGTATTACAGACAAGTATAGTTCCAGAGAAACTTAGAAAAGAGAGTCACGATTATGCGATCAAGGATTATATATAAAATATCATCAATGATCTCATAAATGAGACCCCACCAAGAGTCTGCTGAACAAAAGTGTACATCTTACAAAGCAGCCCATCAGTACTAAAAGTAAAACATTTTTACACTGAAATTTTAGCCTTGATTTTTATCAATTAGGATCCTGATTTGGTTTTGTGTGAATTCTTCCTTGTAACCATACAAGAATAACAGTGGTCAAAATCATTTGATGTAGCTAGCATTGCTACATCATAGAGATATTATCTTTCACATAGGTTCTTGAAGACAACTGAATTTCCTTTACATATGCTAGTTTTCTCATGTAAAAAAAAGCACAATGACTTTTTTCCTCCATCATAGGTTATAGAAAATCAAGGAAAATTTCAATACACTGAAAGGTAAACACCAACAAATTTTTGCTGCCACCATATCTAGAAAAATGCAAATCTTGCATTTATTTCTATTATTCTAATTATGATTTACTGCATAAACAAAGTATTTGGGAAACTATTTTAAAATATATTATTTTATATTTTAGAAATTATTTAATTTAATTATGTTATTATAATTATCCCTCTGAGCTGATTACAATGATAAATAGCCATTTCAATTTTACCAAATAAAGACTGGAAAAAAGGGACATTGAATTGCATTTACAATGAGTTTTTCCATCTCAGTTAACTTAATTTAGATAGTCACTCACATATCATACATCCAAAGAATCTTCTTCTTTTAAATAGCACAAGAAAATATGCTGATTAAATTTATAGACACACCTAGCATAGCTATCTTCTGAGAGGCTCCACACAGCAGCAGATCTAACATAGCCAAAGACTGGGTGAAGCATATGGAGTCTTGTGGAATAGTTCAGGGAAGGATAGAAGGATGTGGAGGGAACAGCAGCTCCGTGAGAAGACCAACATAGCCAAGTAAACAGGCCCAGAGGGACTTGCATAGACTCAGGCACCAACCAAGAACCACTCATGGACTGGACATAGGCCCTCTGTACAGTTGTAGCCAATGTGCAGCTCCAGCTTCATGTGCATACCTTAGCAGTGGGAGAGGGTACTGTCTCATCCAAATGCCTCAATTTGGATTACTTACCCCTGGAATGGGTGCCTCATCAGCCCACAGGGGAAGAGGATGCTCCTAGTCCTGATGTGATGCTGTGGTAGGTGAGTAGGAGGTGTCTCCCCTTTTCTGAGAAGCGGAGGGTAGAGGAAAGAGGAAGGAGGTGGGTCCAGGAGAAGAGGAGGAAGTGGGCTACAATAGGAATGTAAAGTGAATATATATTCATATATATATGTATATATGAATATATATAATTATAAACACAACCTATTCTGGTAGCTGTATTTCTTTATTTAGTATTATTTGCACAAAGCAGCTATTTTATGGAAGGGTTTTCATCATTAAATGTCATTCTTTAAACCTCTGTCTTGTCAGTTTCTTCATCAGCCGTTCTCTTCATCCACATGAATATTATATCCATTTTAGAAGTTCATTTTGTTTTCCTAGATGTTTCAATTCAAAGTACTTTGATCAAAGGCCAGTTCTACACCAGCTCCAAGTTGCACTATAAGTACAGAAAAGAACACATAGCTAAAACATTGAGGGATGTCACAGTTTCCAAAGATACATAGTCAGAATCAAGTACTCATGACATTATCAAGTAGTAGTTTGAGCTGGAATCACAAACATAAATAGTTATAAAAGAATAGCATAGAGAATGCTGTGATTGAGGAGGCTTGTTGTAAACCTCACACAGATTTGAATTAGGTTTTCAGGTGAGTATTAACTATTATAGTAGCCTTAAAACTGGTACAACTCACCAAAGTACCCATTGATTGTTAGAAAAATGTATTTCTAACATTAAACTCACTATACGGCCACTCCTCCAAGCACATAAAAGTTTCTTCAGTATGTGCTGGATGGCTATTCATTCCAACCCGTCTATATTAGCCCATGTGGATTTATTTCTTTAATTTGAAATCTTCCCCTGCTGAATATTCCCAGTATTTCATGAAGAGCATGTGTAATGGTCCAAGATGGTGGCGCTGACCAGGCACTGTATCTAATCTACAGGAAAGAAACTTAGGACTCTACTATAAGCCACAGACAGCAAGAACTGGACAATACTAGGTGAATGGGGTCCACACAGCTCAGACCACAGACAGATCTGGCCTCTGGGCATCCAAAGACCCACTGAGGTCCAGAAACCCAGTCCCCAGACTCTAGACCACGGAATACACCTGCGAACTGGGAACTGAAGCAGTATTCTAAGGAACTCGGTATATGAGACTGCACTCTGAGCAGTGAAACACCAGAGCTCCTGGCCTGGGGAAATCATAGGGAAACTGGTGGATAAGTCTTGAGCCCTCCCAACCTGCCCTATGACAAACTAAGTGTGCTGCCACCCCTGCACTCTCTGTCTCCCTCCCTAATGGATCTGTGGGGCCCCTGGCCCAGGGGGACTAAAGGGGGAGAATAGGGGCCCACAAGTCCAAGGAGGGAACCAGGGCCCACATAGCGGCCCATGGAGCTATGGACATACTCTCCAGCCACAGCTCTAAAGCTGGGTACTCAGGTTGACTGATCTAAAAACACAGAGGAAGGGTACACATTTTCCAGCATCTAGACAGGTTCCCCCCAGTGATAACCGGGATGTTCATATCTAAGACTGAACTGTGGGTGGTGTAATTCCAGGCTAGAGCTTCTGGCCTAGGAAAAACACAGGAAAATGGGTGGCCAGTGTCCATGTGAGTGTGAACACAAAACCAAAACCCAAAGCTGAGGGTGTTGGCTTCACCTGCGACCCCTGTCTTCCTCTCAGACAATCTGTGGACCCGCTGGCCCAGGAGGAAAGGAGATCAGGGATCTGGGCGCACCAGTCCATGGAGAGACCTAGAGCCCATACAGGTGCCCAGGCAGCTGTGAACACACCCTCCAGCCACAGCAGTAAAGCTGCCCACTCGGGTTGTCTGATCTAAGAACTTGGAGGAATGATGCACACTTCCCAGTGGCTGGACAGGTTCCCTGCCAATGATAACCAAGATCTTGTTATCTGAGACTGAACTGTGGACAGTGTAACTCCAGGCTGGAGATGCTAGCCCAGGAAAATGGGAGGTTTGACCTCAGACCAACCCACAAGTTCTGAGAAAGCCCCAGGGGCCTGTGACTATCTGAGCGAGAGCACAAAACCAAAATCCAGAGCCAAGGGAGTTGGCCTTATCTGTGTCCCCTATCTTCCTCTCTGACCATCAGTGGATCCACCGGCCCAAGGGGAACGTAGAACATAGAACAGGCCTTCTAGCCACACAAGGGCCCAGGCAACTGTGGACACATCCTCCATTCACATCCACAGCTTTAAAGCTTATCACCGCAGAGCATGCATTCCTGCATGTGTGCATGTTTACATGTGTGCGTGCCACATCTGCCCACCCTCTGTCTCCCTCTTTGGCTGAACTGTAGGCCTGTTGGCCCAGGGGGAACAGAGAGCATGGATCAGGATCCCAACCTCAGAGAGAGCAAGATGTCTAGAGGTCAGCACAAAACCATAAACAACAAAACCCAAAAAAGTATGGTGTCTCCAGATCCCAGCTATGCCAATAAAATCAACCCTGAAAATTTAAACACAATTAAAACACAAGAAAATGACCTCAAATTCATAGTTATGAAGATGATAATGGAGGAAACAAATAAGATCCAAAATCAAATGCAGGGAGATGTAGCCAAACAGACTGAAGACATTAAAGAGACCTATAGAGAGGCACTGGAAGAAATTCAGGAAAAGACAAACAATAATATGAAGTAAATCAATAAAACAGTTAAAAATCTAAAAGCCCATAAAAAGTCACTGAAAGAAACTCAGGAAAATATAAACAATCATATGAAGGAAATCAATAAAACGGTTCAAGATCTGAAGATGAAAATGGAAATAATGGCAAGAGCACAAACAGAAGAAAGACAGGAACAAGTGAAGATTCTCTAGCACACAAGTACCATGCTGTGTTAATTACTGTTACTCTATAGAACATCTTTTTTTAAATTTTTTATTAATTTATTCTTGTTACATCTCAATGGTTATCCCATCCCTGTATCCTCCCATTCTTCCCTTCCTCCCATTTTCCCCTTACTGCCATCCCCTATGACTGTACCTGAGGGGGACTTCCTCCCCCTTTATATGCTCATAGGGTATCAAGTCTCTTCTTGGTAACCTGCTATCCTTCCTCTGAGTGACACCAGGTCTCCCCCTCCAGGGGACATGGTCAGATATGAGGCACCAGTTAACCCAGAAGCAGAAAGACTCAAATGGTACTCACTTATATCTGCATACTAGCCCAAGGGGCATGTCCTATGAAAGCCTTCACTATAGTACATCTTGAGATCAGGTATTGAGTCTTCACTTACCAGGAAAGTGGGACAGAGGGGAGGACATCCTATAGGGACTCTAGGTGAAAGAAGCATGGGAGAATGGGGAAATAGAATGATCCAGAAGGTCCTAGAAACCTACAAGAAGAACATCATGTTGGGCAGATCTGGGCCCAGGGGTTCTGCTTAAACTACGGCACCATCCAAAGACAATACATGCAGTAAACATGGAACCCCTACCCAGATATAGTCAATAGACTGGACATTCTCCACAGTTGAGTGGAGAGTGGGGACTGACTCTGACACAAATTCTGGTCCCCCATATTTGACCACCTCCTTGTGGTAGGGAGGCCTGGTGGCATTCAGAGAAAGGATAAGCAGGATACCAGGATGAGACTTGATAGCCTGTGATCATACATTGGGGGATGGGGTTCCGCACAGTCACAGACATAGGGGAGGGGAAAAGGGTGAAAGTGGGAGGGAGGGAGGGAGGGAGGGAGGGAGGGAGGGAGGGAGAAAGGGAGGAATGGGAGGATACAAGGGATGGGATAACAATTGAGATGTAGTCTGATTAATTTAATTAAATAAAAAAAACATGTGTAATAGTATTTCTTTTGCAAAGCCATCCCTGGTAATGACATCATTTCTTCTACTACTTTCTCATTTGACTTTAACTTTCAGTATGCAGTAAGTTACTCAGCAAGCATTAATATTAGCTGGACTACAAACTATTCCTCATATTTATATCACATGCCATGAAGAAAATAAACATATGTTATTAGATAATAGCATAATGGTTTTACTTTCCATTTTTCATAAAGTGCTTACATATACCTCTATTACCCTGATATCATAATGCTTAGCCATTGCTTATTTCCTGACTCTTCTTCTCTAAATCATCAACATTTTGTGGCAGCATCTTCTGTTTTCTGGCTCTTAAAATAAATGGATTGCAGCAAAGGCTCTTTATCTGTGATAAATATCAGTTATTTCTATCAAATCCTGAGGCCACATAGAATCCCCGCCTCATTATGTTTCTATTCCCTGAATCCCAGAGTGCTTTGAAGACAACAAATAAATAATAACTTTTTCTTTGATGGATAAATGGCATTTGTCAAATATTTCATGTGTTTCAGATATTCTTGTGCACCATTCTTTCTTTTCCATTATGTATAAAATTATGTAGATACAGAAATTATAAACCATCTTTCTTTAATGTTCTAAGATACCACATCATACAGGGCATTCAAAATCTATATGAAACAAATGACTATGCAGAAAATTAAGGGATAAATTCTTAAATATGAAAAAATTTAATCCTGGTCCTAACTTTTAGCCTTCAACAAAGTAAGTATTTGGGAAAGAAAAAAAAATCTTTAAATCATTTCCTGGTTTTATATAGTGATAGAGATTTAACCCAAGGTTCTGTACATACTAGGAAAGCAAGCGGTTTTACTATTCCCTGTTTTAAATTTTTGAAGACTTTCTTTGTCATTTTCATAGTCAGCATGTCACTTCTATTCTATAACAATGCACATGTATTCTTGTTTGTTCATATCCTCATCTATATTTGCTATTTTGTTCTTTTTATAATAGTTCATCCAAAAAGTTATGTGATGACAAGAAAAGATCATTTTATTCACATTTACTTGAAATGTAATGATGCTATAATTCTTTTCATATACAAATTTCCATGCATTTGTAGTGTTTTTGTGGGTGAAGTGTTTCTACAAGTATTTTTTCAAAGTAAAATAAACCAACAATATTCTTAGTATAAGTTAGATTATAGTATAAGTGGTCTTTGAAAGTTATAATTTCAATGTGTTTCTTATCTTAAAATCAATAAAAACATTTATTTTCCAAACAGATTTAGCTTCTAACAAGTTTTATGTTCGTGGCTATTTTCAACTTTTTTTGTCTTTCTTGTTTTCTCAGGTAAAATGGACACTCCGGTGAAGATAAAGAACCAGCATGGGTAATCCTTATACATGCCTGGGTACATAGGACAGACATTTTTCAGGGTACCCTGAACATTCAAAGTAATATGCGTGTGTTTATTCTTTAGTCTCCAAACAGGCTTTGTGATATAGAGCACAATTATTGTAATTCTTACACATAAGGAAATAAGAGTAGAGAGAACTTCTAGAAGTACAGTGTTTTATTTTTCTGCTGCTGCAATTTAAAAAAAAATTATAGGCGAAAGTAAATTATGGGAAAACTACTCATTTTTGCTACCAGTTTAAGGTACATTCCACCACAATGGAGAAATCAAGGCAGCTAGAACTTAAAGCAGTTGGTCACATCGTATCTATGTGTGGACAAGCAGAAAAGAGAAAGGGATGCTTTGCTAAGCTCACTTTCTCTTTGTTACTCAGCCCCCAAACAGAGCCTAAGGTATGGTGCCACCCACAGTAAGAGATCTTCCCTTATCATCTTCCTTCACTAAGACAGTCCTCTACAGATATGCCAAGAAGCCAGTCTCCTAAACTCCAGACCTCACCAAGTTGACAGCTGAGATTACGCTTTTGCATAAGCACTGCTAATAAACAGTTTAAACCGCAAGTAATGATAGAAATTTCTGGATTTCTTGTCCTTTTTAATCCATTCCTCTGTATTTTCAATATATCACAGTATCTGACACAATAATAACTCAACAAATGCTAAATGTATGGATGAATGAATGAGTGGATTGTGACATTAAACCTTAGAAAAACCCATAGGTCAAGCCATCAACCACGTCCAACAAAACAAGACCTTTGCTTCACAAAATGGTGATATTCTCATCCCCATGCAAGTTAGAGGCAGATCTTACTTCTCTAGTAGAGACAAAATCAAGGTGAAGAGAAAACTAGTGAAGATCAAAGTTCAAATATGAAATTCTGGTATTAAAAGCTAAGAAGTCCAAAAGGAGACAAAAACCTAAGATTCAGCTTTTGGAAATATTATGATAATGATACATGCAATAGAACTAGGAAAATAATACATTCAAAGCAATAGAACTTGATTTTTAAGCCTCTCATTCTAAAAACACTTTTAACTTTATAAGTATATTATAAACTTTTCCATCCAATCTCTTTTATTCTCAGTGGAAGAGCAGGGCTGCAATTCTGGGTTTGCTAAAGAGCTGAGGAGCAGGGGAACAGATGTCGGCCACCTGCTGGTCACCTTGATGGTCTTTTAAGACAGTTTTGA
Source organism: Acomys percivali (assembly GCA_907169655.1). NCBI lineage: Eukaryota > Metazoa > Chordata > Mammalia > Rodentia > Muridae > Acomys > Acomys percivali. Next base: position 85,151,467 of record OU015743.1, on the reverse strand, counting down.
AACTCTTAAAATTAATAAACATTAAAAGGACTTAAAATTTGTCAGGACACATCTGGACACTTAGAAACTCAAAAGCCTTTCTCTGTGTGAATTGTGTAATATATTTCTATTACAGTTATAAAGTAAGTGGGTACAAAAATCAGTCAATTTTCATTAAATCCTGAATAGTCTTTTTCACTCACATAAAACTATTTCTTCTGGAATTGTCTTGCTTTCTAATTGCTCATGAATGACTTGGCCTTGTCAGTTCTCATCATGGAAGACCAGTTGTAACAAAAGTCTTGCTATGTAGACATATTACGTTATATGGGTTTTTCACACTGGAAGGAAATTATGCAAGTGAAAGACAAGAACTGAAAAGTTATGTGACCCAAACCATGTGCTAGAGAACTGTGTAAGTTTCCAGAGTGGAAGCAAGAGATAAGTGCCAGATTCTAACCACACATGGTTGTGAAAATTTTCAAAGGAAAATTCCAAGAAGCCAAAATTCGACTGTTTCCTTTGTAGTTGTTTGAAAATAAAGCAAGCAGCTGGTATCCCTTTAGTTGTTCATCTGAAAATATGCAGCAGTGTGGCAAATGGCTTCCTCAGATGAATAAGTAATATTCCTTTTAAAATCATTGAGTGATTAGATCTTAAAGAAGTTACTAGAAGAAGAACTTCCTATTTTCAAGTGAAATACTGCTGAACCATTTTAGAAGAAATAAAATTGCGTTATGAGCCACATGTGGAAAAGTCTAAAATACTCCTTAAAGATGTTTCCTGAGTGATAATAGCTGGTTTTATGTGGACTCTCAGTGATTAGCACTTGCATTCCTACACAAAGGTCCTTACAACAGTTCTCAAAGATGAAATCATCTGCATTTTATAGTGAGGGACTGGTGTCTCAGAGACCCTGAGCCACTGGTTATACTTAGTTCCTATACACCAGAGTCAAGAGCTTATAATCAGATCATTCATGTTTCAAAGTTTGAGCTCTTCTCATCATATCACATCTGAGTGTCTTCATTAAAGTCACGCTGACACCTAATGCTACACACAAGAGTATTCACATCAATCAGGGACCTAATTTCATCTGAAAACCCATTCCCTATACAATATGTGCAAACTGAAAGATACCATTAAGTTCTAATATCTTAGTCATGGTTCATACTGAAGAAGGTAAAAGTAGGTGGAAGCTACAAGCCAGCTCAGCAAAAATAATGAAAGTTTTGTTTTGTTTTGTTTTGTTTCGCGTTCTCTAAGAATTTTTTAACCATCCATTTTGACTTTGTTAAAATGTTAAAATGAACTTTGTGAGTCTTGTTTCTTATACTCTTGGGTAAAATGAATTATTGTTCTCATATTTTTCACTTACTCATGTGACCTCCCAATGTAGAGCTTGAGCATCTATGATCCTCAAATATAAAGCCATTTTGTGAGCATTTTCCATTATTTATTGGAGATGGGGGTACATGTACCACATGTACTTGTGAAGCCATAAGAAACTTCTAAGAATCCACTCTCTTCTTCCACCATATGGATAGATGCAAACACAGTTGCAGCCATCAGCTTGAGCAGTTGACACAACACAAACTTATAGCCACCTGAGAAGAAGGAGCTTCAGTTGAGGAATAGCCACTATCAAAGTGGCCTGTGCCATCTTCTTGATTGTTAATTGATATAGGAATACCCAGGCCATTATGGGTGGTAGGACCCCTGGGCCTGTGAGTCTGAGATTTAGGGTAGAAAAGAAAAGAAAAAAAGAAAAGAGCAAACCACGGGAAGCAAGCCAGTAAGCAGTGTTGCTCCATGGTCTCTGATTCAGTTCCTGTTCTGAGATTCCTGGCTTGAACACCTGTCATAGATGTACTCAGTGATGGCCTATAACCTGTAAGCCAAATAAATGCTTTCCTCCTTTAATTGCTTTAGACAGTGTTTTATCATAACAACAGAGGACAAACTATTATATTAGGTTTGGGAGAATTTTAGATTAAAAATATTCAATTTGTTAAGCTTATAAAAATGTCTCAAATTTCGAAAAGTATCAGAGGATACAAATGTTTGGTCCCCAGGGAAGAAAATAATATCTTCCATGTATAGCAATTATATTTATATGCTGATGTCTAAGATTCAGCATCTCTCTTCCACTAACACCCTCCTCCCTTTCTTTTCCTCCTCCCTTCCCTATGTGAATGCTGGGGTTTGCTGTATGACATTTTTTAACCAGTGGGATGTTAGCTAACACAAATGACGTAAACATCATGCTTCTATTATGCCACACCCACATGCCTCACCTCATTTCTTTCAGAACTCCTATGTAATCTCCTAAAGTAGCAATACAATGGTTCCCCATTTTCTAGGACCTGATCCAGCCCTACAAGAGCACATTGTCTCTCTTTCTCTTAGACTCCTACCTAAGATCCTATAATAAAATCCCTTCTACAACTCACACTTGTCTTGACCATGAAACATATCTTTCAAGATCTCAAGATGATAGACTCAAAGCTTCTGGCTTTGGGTGGTTCTATGACCATTGATGTTTCTGGCACCTTACCTCTCCATACTATGCACACTGAGGCAGGAAAGCCTCTCTCACTCTCAAACAGTCCCCTGTTGACCCTATTTTAAAATGAATACACTCCAGGGGGTAAGGGGCTTTTATTCCAGAAGAATATGAATACATGTACAGCCAAGACAAGCAGGTCTGCAGTCTATTGCAAAGAAATGAATGACAAAAGCAAATGCTTGTGGTTATAATCTGCTTAGTTTGAAGGCTTTTAAATGACATTGTTGTAGCAATGGCTAACCAGTATGTTTGTGGTGTAGTCTAACTGGCTGTTTATCTGAAGAACATTCATAGTTCTGGTTCCAAGAAGTCAAGAGACAAAATCTTCTACCTAAAATGCTATAATATCCGGAGATGAGAATGGGTTGTCATGGGCAGTGTTTATAGAAGTAGCATCAAAATGAGATTGTACCCAGATCTACCTAAGAGGAGAGCAAAAAAAAAGGAGCTGCAAATTATGGTAGGAAGAAGCAGTGCCAGCTACAGATGAAACTCCATTATAATCTAGGAAATGCTCAAAGTGGTCCTGGCACAGGCCTTATATAGGTGTTTTCTCTGGTTGTTGTGGCTCAGGGGGTTAAAAATAAACTATAACACAAGAAAAAAATCAAGATGCAGAGAATGGCACTGAAGCTTTTTTTAACAAAAATGACCATTAGAGAACCATATTGTAATTTTATAAATGAATGGGATGAAGCTAAGGAAGCTAGGCAAGTGGACAGCAGCAGCAAATGCTGGCTGAGAATCTAATCACCTGACCATGCAAGCCAGCTCCCTGCCACTCTGAAGGAAGCTGATAATACTCTATTACAAGAATACCACATTTGTCCCAATAGTATGTCCTCCCCTCTGTCCCAGTTTCCTGGTAAGTGAAGGCTTTCGTGGGACATGCCCCTTGGGCTAGTATGCAGATATAAGTGAGTATATACCATTTGAGTCTTTCTGCTTCTGGGTTAACTCACTCATTATGATCATCTCTAGCTCAATCCATTTGTCCACAAATTTTGGGAATTCCTTGTTTTTAATAGCTGAGTAGTATTCCATAGTGTAAATGTACCACAGTTTCTTTATCCATTCTTCTACAGAGGGACACTTAGGCTGTTTCCATGTTCTGGCTATTATGAATAAGGCTGCTATGAACATGGTTGAGAGAAGCATGGGAGAATAGCAAAGTAGAAGGATCCAGAGGGTCCTAGAAACCTACAAGTAGAACATTATGATAGGCAGATTTGGGCCCAGGGGTCCCGCTCAAACTAAGGCACCAGCCAAGGACAATACAGGCGGTAAAATTTAAACCCCTACTCAGATCTAACCAATGGGCAGAACATTCTCCACAATTGAGTGGAGAGTGGGGTATGACTTTCACACAAACTCTGGTGCCTCATATTTGACCATGTCTTCTGGAGGGGGAGACCTGGTGGCACTCAGAGGAAGGACAGCAGGCTACCAAGAAGAGACTTGATACCCTATGAGCATATACAGAGGGAGGAAATACCCCTCAGGAACAGTCATAGGGGAGGGGAGTAAGGGGAAAATGGGAGGGAGGGAAGAATGGGAGGATACAAGGGATGGGATAACCATTGAGATGTAACAAGAATAAATTAATAAAAAATTTAAAAATAAAATAAAATAAAATAAATTTAAAAAAAAAGAATACCACATTTGTATAGTATGCCTCATAGATTGTGCTCAAATTAAGAGTGATGTTAGAAACCTTAATTTCAGATGAAATTGAAGTTCAGGAAAACCAAGTAACAACAAAATATCAAGCATCGTGGTATTCTGATGGACAAAAACAACATTTGAAGTCCTTTTATTTTATAATTTGTGTCTATATGAAGAGATACAGAACAGGAACATATTGCAAAGCAAAATAGTGAAATAAATGAAAATGCCTCCAAACCCTCCCTATGTAACCAATGTTGAATCTGTGGATTTTGTTTTTATCATATCTTATTTTTAAAGTTCTTCTACATATAAACCTGTGAATATGAGTATGAATTTACCATTGTTTCTCTTTGGATGTCATGTATACACAATACTTGAAGACTCTCTTTTGGTCATAAAATTCAGCTGAGTTCTAGTTTTGGTTGGGGTTCATTCATTTTTGTGCTCATATACTATATAGCAATGTGAATATCCCATACTTCGTAAATTCATTTATCAGCTGGTATATAGGCTGCTTCTAGTTCTTGCGGGGTTCTTTGGTTAGAAATAATCCATTCTGTAAAAATCTCTCTTGCTGAACATAAATGAGAATTTCTCCAGTTCGATGGTTGAGCGTGCATTGAAATACATGCAGATCCATGGTTCAAACATGTTTTCTCATAACTGTGTGTCATTCTCTAGCATTTTAAGACTTTCTTATTTGTTAGGTGTGTGGTGAGGGATTTGGGTACCTTGTGTTCATCATTTTTGTCGGAGACAGGGTTTCTTTGTGTATCCCTGGCTGTCTTGGACTTGCTTTGTGGACCAGATTGTCCTTGAACTTAAAGAGATCCACCTGCCTCTGCCTACTGAGTGCTGGGATTATTGGCGTGCACCACCACACCTGGCTTGTGTTCATCATTTTGTTAACATGAAAGCTTTTTGAAGCACATTAAGATAATTGTGTTAGGTGCCTGTAGTTTTGCACTTACAGCTTCCTGATGAGCTTATTTCCAACTTTATGTGATCATCTTTTTAGTCTTCACTGATACTTATGAAAACATTTTTGTAGATATAAAAATATTTACTCCAATGCTTTTTGCATCCTTTAATCTTCTATTTCTAAGTTATTGTTAAAGTCTTTCTCCTATCTGTTTTTTCCTGAAATTTCCCCAGATGTTGAGGTATAATTATCAAAGCTTGAGCCCTGAAGAATCCAAAACACTATGTTTTGATGTGTGAAATGATAACAACAATTGAGCTAATTAACAAGTTCACTTCACATCCTTACTTAAGTGTGAGAGAGAATGCATTTGAGGATGATCCTCTTAAAAATGTCAAGTATATATAACATTGCTATTAACTATAGTCTGTGTGGTATATATCAGCTCCTTGTAAGCTGTCACTCAGCTTTACTTTAAGATTTTTATCTGCCAGCCCATGAAAGGAACTGTCCTTAGTATAACTGTTGATAAATGGATGTTTTATAATCTTTTACATTGCATACTTTGTCACAAATATTTCTATTTCTTTTGTTCCTTTCTTAAATTCTTAGAATAATTAATTTTCCTCTGCTATTTGATAGTTCTACCCTTTACTTGAATCATTTAGTGGCTATCTTAAAATATTGCTTTGAGAATTTCTATATTATAATCTCCTACTTAAGCCATAAGTTATTTTAGTTATGATGAGGCCACTTTTAAACTACAGGCTAATTTTGGACAATGTTTCAATTGTTTCATTTTTAAATATGAAAATATTAGATAATTTTAGTGACTCAGAGATAACCTAAAGTAAACTTGGTAGAAACAACTTGTCCTAATTTGACCCTGGAAATAAAGTGACCACATGCTGAAGAGCATGTCTGCTCCTCCTTCGGTTCATATCCTCATATCTCACATTATAAAAGGTCTATTAATGCGGCCAACAAAATAGGAAGCCAATCTATACATTGCAACAGGAAAGATGCCAGAGAAGCAAATCAAGATCTGTGTGATCTTGGCAAGCAGCAGCTCACAAGATGGACATTAAAGGTATTGAGGGAGGGGGACTAGATGTAGCCTTCTGGGCCTTAATGAAAACCACCCTAGAGATCAAATATGCATCACTACCAGAGGAAATAAGAAATTATGTCCCTATCACAATAATAGCTCATATACATTTGAACACATTTGTACTCCACCTCCCAAATACCCTAGAAAGCCCTGCCTTTCACCCTCATTGTGCATTCTTTAATTCTCTTTTCTTCCATTATCCTCATGTGATACTGAGATTCACTAGGATGATTGCTAACCTAATGTCCCAAATACCCATGCTTCCGATTAGCAAATGTGAACATGATCCACTGAAATCCATGAATGCTAGATTTGCAAAACCCAAAGAAATACTCACTCTAGTAACAATAATAATATTTTTGAGCTTCATAAAGGGATGCTGCAGAGAAGGCAAAGAACTATAAGAAATAGAGAAGTACAGGTCTTGTTTCACAAGTGTTTGCATTAATGCATCAACCTGTCTTTGGTGGATGTCCATACTATGACAATGGAAATTGGTGTTTAAATTTGGAAAGACTGATGATTTTTGCCACTTAAACAGCATCTGCATAAAGGTACTCTGTGCAGTGACATTTCTCTGCTTGTGTAGTAATAATCAGTCTCGAAAGAGATTGTTTTCCTTCTCCTGAGCTGAACTGTGAGTGTTTGGTTTGGTAGTCAGCTGAAGCCACAAAAGTGTACTCTTCTTAGTGGGTTCTGTTAATGGAGATTGAATCTCTTAACAAGACAATGATAAAATTCGACCTTAGTGAGCAGATCAGAGAATACAAGGTTGATCTTGTGCAGAGCAGACCAAAGCTTTGTTATCTTTGGTCATGAAAGTCCATGATTAAGTAAACCTCAAGCACCACTAGGCAGACAACTTGAACAGTCCTCTCATTTTCAGTTCACTCATTGTTACTAGGAAATTCTATTTCCAAGAGTCATAGATTCTAACTTTGGGTTTTGAGAACGGTTGGATATTAGGGGCATTTTTCTATCTTCAAATAAGAAATAACATAAAATCTACTTCTAGATCCTCATCCTTTTAAAAGTAAAAAAGTATGTTAAGTAGCTGTTTTGTCAAATACAAATCTACCATTTTATTGAACAGAAACCTATCTATTAAGATCAGAATTAGATTCAAGAACTACAAAGCAAGGAAATCTATACTTAGAACATGTATAAAAATGCCTCAAATAACAGAACTTGCTCTGGTCAACCAGAAATAATAGGATACTTTTAGGCAACAGCAAATACTCATTCTACTGAAATCATAAAGAAAATCCCAGAGGTTACATAGATAAATGGCAGGAAAAAGAACTGAGAAAACACAGTCAAATGCCTAAGCCAGAAAGACCCTCTTTCTCCTTACCTTTCCTTGCATACTCTTATATGTGTGTTGGCACACATACACATATACAATCTGACCACATATTCCTTATAGATTTATCTACATTAATCTCCTCCTAGAAGGTGATCCATAAAGCTTTGGATTCATAAAATACCTTCTGAAAGAATTAAACAAAATGAGAAGTGACAGAACAGATGAGACAGAAAGTTGAGTGAGGAGAGATGGAGGAGAAGACAAAGGAGTAGAAGAACAATTGTTTTCTTTAAAATTACACATAGACAAGATGGGGCAGAGATTGAGGGAGTGGCAAACCAATGACTGGTCCCAACTTTACATCCACCCCATGGAAAAGAGCCAACCCCTGCCATTATTAATGATGCTCTGCTATGATTCCTGACAGGAATCTAGCATAACTGAGCTTGGGGGGTCTGTGAAAGAGTGGGAAGAAGGAAAGAGGGAGACATAGGAATCAAGGAGACCACAAGAAGATCTACAGAGTTAACTAACTAACCTGGGCCCATGTGGGCTCACAGACACTGAACTGACAACCAAAGAGTAAGTATGGGCTATACCTAGACCCCCTACACATAAGTAGCAGATGTGCAGAGTGGTCAACATGTGGGTACCCTACAATTGGGATAGAGGTTGTCTCTGACTCAATTTCCTCTGACTCCCCCCTAGCTGGCCTACTTTGTCAGGCCCCTGTGGGAGAAGATCTATTTAGTCCTACTGTGATTTGAGATGCCTGGGTGGATTGATACCTCCTTGGGGGTCTCCCCTTTTCTGAGAAAAAGGAGAGGAGAGAATGAGGGTGAGAGAAATGAGAGCAGGACCAGAAGGAGGGGAGGGAGGAGACTAAAATCAGGCTGTAAATAGAGTAAATTAATTAATTAATGGACAAAATTACATGTAAAGACAGAGACCTTTACAAAAAAAAACCCTCAACCAAACAAAATGCTGAATTGTAGAGCCCAGTTCCAATGAATACATCTACATAACAATTCCTGCAGCTAAGGCTGGGGGTGGGGTGAGAACACGTTATGGAAAGGACACAGAAAGATAATAAGAGCCAAAAGATCAGGGAGGTGCTGTGAGATTGTGTCTCTTAAGAATGTCAAAGGTTCCGCCCATAATGTCTTACAAATATGGTAATCTCATATTGAACAAGAACAAAATCAATGGACATGCTAATGTGAATGGAGAGGAGTCCACAAAGCCTCAACTTTACAGGAAGAGCTGCAGACAGCTAAGGAATGCTGAGTGCAGAAGAGTCTATTCCAAGGGAAAAGCTCCAAGAGTGGGTTACCAAAACCAAGTGTTTAGCCTTAACAACATACATGTGCATTCCCCTCCCACCACTATAGGTCCTGCCAGGCTAGAAGGTGGCCTCCTCTGTCTTCTGTCCCCTGCTGCTAGGAGGCTCAGCTAGAGCTATCCCCATACCCACCCTGTCGCCTTCCCTGCTGCAGGTATCTAGCTTCTCTCAGTGGTGCCCCCACCTTCAGTTTCCCTTTTCTCTCCAGGCCCTCAAACCTTCCCTCCCCACTGTGTCCCCACCAGGACCCCCACTCGTTTCCCGCCTACACCCTCTCCTAGCTAGTCCCCTTGCTACTACTTCTGCTGTCAATTCTATATCCACATCTGAGTAAGATTCAAGGAGGGCCTCCCTTGGGCCCTTCTTGCTACTTAGCTTCCATGACTTGTAATATATTCTGGAATATATAGCTAATATCCACTTATAAGTAAGTACATTCCATGTACTTTGTGTGTTTCTAGGACTAGGTTATCTCGTTCAGGATGATCCTTTCTAGTTCCATCCATTTGCCTGTAAGTTTCATGATTTCCTCATTTTTAATAACTGGGTAGTATTCCATTGTGTAAATGTACCATATTTTCTTCTACCTACAAATCCTTCTAATCAAAAGTTACCCTGCATACAAGATGTGCAGAGATAAAGATAGAGTAGAAGCTGAAGGAATGATCAACCAATGCTTGACCCAACCTGAGACCCACCCCATGGGAGAGAACCAACCCGTGACATCAATAATGATACCCTGCTTTGTTTGCAGACAAGAGCCTAACTTAACCATACTCTAGGAGCCACTCCCCCAACCCAGCAGCTGAAATCAGACACTGAAACTTACAGTCAAGCATTAGGCAGAGCTTGGGGAGTCCTGTGGAAGAGTGAGAGGAAGGATAAAGGTCTGGTGGGAATAAGAAGCTGCAAGAAGACTAACAAAGTCAACTAGCCTAGACCCATGGGGGTTTACAGAGATGGAAGCACCAACCAAAGAATATGCATGGACTGGACCTAGACCTCGTGCACATATGGGCAGGTTGAGCTTCATGTGGGTCCCCTAGTACGTTGAATGGTTACTGTCTATGACATTGATTCTGTTGTCTGCTTTCAATCACTTCACCCTAACTGGACTTCCAGGACTTGCCTCAGTCCTAATGCAACTTGATATGCTGAGGTGAGTTGGGGGAGCACTCCCCTTTTTTGAGAACAAGGGGAGGGGGATAAGGGGAAGAGGATGGAAGTGAGAGACTGGGAAGAGAGGAGCGAGGAGGCTACAGTAGGGATGTAAAGTGAATATATACATTAAAAATAAATTTTAAAACATACATATGCAAGTAACATATAGAATACCAGGTTGCATTTATGTATTTAGGAATATACATGTACATGCAAAAACGTATATAACAACAATTATTAGAAAAAATACATGAATTTGAAAAAGATCAAGGAGGGGCATATTGGATGGTTTAGAGGGAGAAAGAGGTAAAAGAATGATGTAATTATATTAAATGCTCAAAAAAAAAAAAAAAAGGAGGGTTTCTTTTAATTACATGTAGGTCAGGTGTATCGTACTTTCTTGTGCACACAAAGCCCTGATTTCCATCCCTAGCATGACATATACTGGTTTGGGTAGTGTCCTCCCATAAAGTCACCTCTTAAGAGATGGAGGGAGGAAGATCAGAAGTTCGGGGTCATCAATGGCGACACATGGTACTCAAACCCAGAGAAGCAGAAGACTCTGCCCCAAACAAAACCAAGCCAAACAGAAGTCTCTCCTCACTACCTGGCCCATCCCCACACTGTATTTCAAGCCTTTTCAGTCTTCTCTTAGTCTGCTTGTTTAGATTAATACCTAATAAAAATTTTAAAATATTTTTCCCTTAATGACTATGAATATTTGAGGTCCTTCATAACTGTTCAAATATCTACTTTTCTCACTGGTTTAAGTTAAGGGGCACATCTACCACACTTGTGAGAATGCAGCACACTCCTCCTAAACTCCAATGTTCAGCTCATTTCTTCATAACAGCTGCCAAAACCCAGGAATCCTTATGTCTGTCTCAGCACTGAGGCTTCCAGTTGTTCTACAGGACAGAACATTTATCTCACGGTTTTATAAATTTAGAAGGTTTTTTCATATTTAAACTAGGTTTTTTAATGACCTCAACAAGAAAACATCTTCTCCACACATAACCTGCCATGTCTGCAGAATTAGTATACCTCCATTTTAGGGTTAAAGGCCACCTTAGAGTGAAAACAACTACGGTCATTCCTGTTGATGATTAAACTTTTGTTTCTCAAAGATTGGGCTGTGTCCCACCTGTAAGCTCAACTACAAACGGTTCTATGCTGCCAGTTCCAGTAGTGACAACCCTGTCATTGTTTGCAAAAGTTAATTACCATCTTGCAAACGTATCTTTGTTTCAAAAGGGCTCTTATGGATTCCTTGTTATGATTACCTGTTGTTATGACCATCTTGTAATCATGTCATTGCTTCAGGAGGTCATTATGACTAACATTTTGTGCTTATGTTCTGCTCCTGTAAACACACCTATTTTGCCAAATCTTCAACTTGGAACAGCCCTGCCCCAGAACTATAAAAACCTTATTTTCCTCACATCCAGGGTGATCTCTAAAATTTCACCCTACTTAGGGAGAGACAGCCAACTAGCTAGTCCCAGGTGAACCTCCAGAACTTTAATTAGACAGTTGTGGATTTTATATTTCTCTTCACGATTTTTTGGTCTAGCAATGGCCACCAAATGTGATGTAAACATAATGTTTATAGTAGCCCTTCAAACATCATACTTTTTTCCCTCATTTAATTAACCTTGAAGCAGAACCAGTCACTCAGGCCATAAGTTGGTTTAAGTTAAGGGGCACATCTACCACACTTTTGTTTTAGCCTGGAGATCCAAAGAAGCAGATGGGACAGCACTTTTACCTAAGAAGTTTCCTTTGTGGGATCTGAATGCCTAGAATCCTAGTGTTCAAGAGATTAAGGCAGATGTGTCATACATTTGATGCTATCATGTGCTATGTAGTAGAGAGACCCTGATAAGTGCAGAGGAGGAAAGGTTACCTTTTAAATGGTGATAATCAGGCAAAAAAAAATTCATTGGCCAATAACTGCTTGCATTAGTCTGTTCAAATATTCATTCTAGAGCACCATAGATGATGTGCTGGCTGGTTTAGTATCAACGTGACACAGACTGGAGTCATTTGAGAGATGTAAATATCAGTTAAGAAAGTAGCTCCATAGGATTCAGCTGTAAGAAAGCCTATGAGCCATTTTATTAATTAGTTATTGATATGAGGAGGACCCTCGACTGATTGTACTGTATTACATGGGAAAGCAGGCTAAGCAGGTCATGATCAGCAAAGCAGCAACCAGCACCCATCCATTGCCTCTGGATCAGTTCCTGCCTCCAGGTTCCCACACTGTACCAGTTCCTGCCCAGACTTCTTTTAATGATAGTCTATGATGTGGAAGGGTAAACTAAATAAACCCTTTCTTTCCCAAGTTATTTTTGCTCATGATGTTTTATCACACAATACTAAGCATAACTAAGACAAATGCCATCACCTAAACCACTGAAAGTTATTTTATCCATGTTTTGGAATATAGACATCTAGATCAAAGTACTACCAAGGTCTATGCCTGTCCTAGCTTGCAAACTGCTGTATTCTCTTTCATCTTGTCTGGGTATTCACATGGAAGTGAGTGATATCATCCATTTGGAAGGCTGACTCTTAATTTACTAGTGTACCATTCTTGTGACCTTCTTTGTCTTAACCACTATATTAAAAACTCCAGATAGATAGTTACAAGTTAGGGCTTCAGCATATGAACTTGTACAAGGGATATAATTCAGTACATAAAAGCAAATTTCAATAATGAGATCGAAGAAGACAAGGGCAAATGGTGGAAGAGAATGAGCAAGAATTGTGGTAGCTCAGTTGTTAGGATAAACTCTTTAGAAAAGTGATGTTTTGAGGCACAGTGAGGGAAAAGGTGGGCAAAAAAAATCCAGCAAAGATTATGGAGAGCAACATTCCAAGAAGCAGTAATATAAATGTCCTCTAACAAACCAACAAGTGCTGAAATCCAACATTCCTGAGACATGATTATCCCAGTCAAGAGATCATAAAACTTGTAAATAAATTCATTATTAGGACATTTAAAATGTTGGTGGTTTTTTCCCCTTTGGAGGAGAAGCTCATAGAAAAAGTCTGGATAATGGCAACTTCTCATTCAAACACTGGAACAGAGTTATGTTAATGCTAGTATAAGGCAATGATGGAAAGTCTAGAGAGGAGACAGATATGCTAGGTAAGAACCAATGGCAGCTTGGACAGATATTCAGGAGCACAGATGGCACAAAGGATTTTGTTTCAGGTATACTAATCGGGCAGGATTAGCAGCATCCTGATCAGTAGAATAGGATTCTGAAGAAGTGACCAACATATCAGTTATTGCATTGGTTTGGGGATCTACATAGCTTGATGGCTCAAAGAAATATTCATTGGGTGGAAAGATTCTGATATAAGAGGGTTTAGAAGTTAAGAAAATCAAGAATCAATTAATTAAAATTAAGTGACTTTTTAAAATGTAAGCTCAAGTATTGGTGTAAAGGTTTGTTTTATGAACCTCATATGAGAGAGAGAAGCCAGAGATGTAAATTTAAGAATGTAGCTGGCAGAATCTTCAATGAAGCCAGATTTCTAGATGGCTTCGTAAATGCTTCTAGATGGCTTCTAGTTGGCTACGTAAAAATAATCATAGAGGAACTCAACTTAATACTTGTGAAGGGAAAGAAAGAAAGAAAGAAAGAAAGAAAGAAAGAAAGAAAGAAAGAAGCATGTTGGACCAGAGTGAAATTGAATTATACTTCAGCAGAGTTTTAAATATAAAGCAAGCCTCTAGAACTCTGGAATTAGGAGAGAAGGCGCACATCCAAGGCTCATCACTTGGCTTGTCCATTAACTGTCACATGTGTTATAAAAGAGGTGTTACCTTGAGTGTGGTGGCTCTCTTACGGGAGAACAATCCCTGACAGTGGCTGGCATCCCCAAACCATTTGTGAGACAGCCCTGCAACAGCTGGAAAAGGTCCCCTTTATTATTGAGCAGTTTATCCCAACCCAGTTGTTATATAGAAAGCAAATAAAATAATATCTACCACATTCATTGCTAAAGGAGATTTTCTTGAGAAAATAGATAGAAAAGCTGAGGATGACAATATCCGATAACTATGTGACATGCAACAACAATTTTCCAGGCTCAGGCTTGGACTCTGTAATTAAAGATAAAGTAAAAGCTCCAGCTCCTGGGAGGTCCTAGAACTTTCTGATCTGATGGCAAACAAAAGTGCTTGTATCATCTGAGGCTTCTCTGAGCAGAGACGATGAAAAGAGAGAAATAATAAGGTATCTTCTTGATCTTCTTAAATATGTAATTTAAAGAAATTAAATTATCAAAAATTGACTTCTGTGTCTATATTTTGTATAATAGAAATACTGATCATATCCAAAGAGACCATGGGAGGTCTGGCAAATTCTATTGAGAATAATGTGTAGAACCCTACTCAGTTATGCACTTTGTTTCTACTTTTCATTGGCTAGATTAGGGAAGATTTCGTCTAGACCAGTGTTGGACTACCCAGATGCTCCAAGCAAGGGTGTCCCTGAGTTAACATTTTTGTTCTGCCTGTATATACCTGTGTCTCGTTTTTATTCCTTCTGTTTGCTTTTCTACATTCCTGACAGTATCTGACCTTCTTGACTTCAGAATGTGACATACCAATCAAAAGAAACCAAAGCCAGCATTATTTGGAGCCCTTAATGCCATTGCTGTTCCCTCTTTGAAAGTCAGATAGTCAATGATAGGTCTCCTGTGGGGTTTCAGACCATAATCACAGTGGCTGGGTCTGTTGAGCACCTCTTGTCCACAATTAATGGAGTGCTGCAGTGGTCACAGCTACAGCTTGGTAGTTAGCAAAAAACCAGGGAGGGCAGACTGTCTGTTGGGGCTTTCAGTGTTATTCCACAGGGTTTAAAACCAATGTCAAAATCAAACCACTAGGAGAATTCCACGCATGCTTGTGGATTTCTACAGTAGCACACATGTGATAGAAGACACTTTAAAGTGAAATTTAATATGCAAACATAAAGCTAAAAAGTAATAGGATTGGAGCTATATTATTAAAATAAATTTGTTAATGTCTATTTACAGTCTATTTGCATAATACATAAAACTATACTTTAGAAGCATACGATATTTTATGAA
Source organism: Acomys percivali (assembly GCA_907169655.1). NCBI lineage: Eukaryota > Metazoa > Chordata > Mammalia > Rodentia > Muridae > Acomys > Acomys percivali. Next base: position 85,136,297 of record OU015743.1, on the reverse strand, counting down.
GCTTCTGTGCAGGTTTTCATCAGTATATCTTCTTAGACAACTCTTATTCTTGACTTTCCAATGCTTTCTCACAAAACTGGAATTCTGGTTCAAAATCCCAGTATCTCCCTAGACTCCCCAGACTGCCACAATCCTGCTCTTTTACTTTTACCTACCTGTAGGTTCCCTGACTGAAGGCCCTACCCTCCCATCCACCTTCACACACTCTTCTTAACCTTGAATCTGATTTAGTCCCTGAGTAATTTAGTAAAGAGAAAGCAGAGCAAATAGCATAGCAGGAATTCTAAGTGTTGGCACTAAGGAAGCCTGGCCATCCCTTTGGTCACTGATCTTTCACACTGACCAGCAGTCAGGTCTCTGCTGGATTAGCCTGATGGAGAAAGGACAGAGGGGAATGGCCCTGAGATTGGGGAACCAAGGGAGAGAAGCCTGTGCTAGCACACACCTCCTACTGAAAAGTCAGTTCACACAAAAGTGAATTGGGGGAGAGAGTAACAGCAGAAAATGACAAAAACCACAAGGAGGGTAAAACAGCATCTCCACTCCAGGCCCCCAAGCAAACAGCTTGCACACTCTTGTCTTCTATTTAGTCAACAGATAGCCTCCTCCAGGAAGAATATCCAACCTTGGCTTGTTTCCTGTATTCATTTCCAGACTGTGCTTTGTTACTGTTTACAGTTTTCTCACAGCTCTACTGAAGTTCCACTGAAGGTGACCCTTGACCTCCGACATATTGAAATCAACCTCCTTTCCCCAGAAGGCACTCCTTACAGGCTGCTGATAAACTTCTGGCCACCATTCCCTTCTTTCCTTTGAACTCCCTAAACATTCTAATCTTGTTCATTTCATTCACATTTCTTTAAATTCTTTCTATGATGGGCCAGGCACTGTTCCATGTCTGAGGCACAGTAATCATTCTTTGAAAAAGATTAAAAACCTACCATTGTCCTGGTGAATATTAACATGGAAAGTAGAATTGAAATAACAAATAAAGAATGCAGAGAAATCTGAGTGTTGAAAAGGAAAGCAAGAAACATCAACGGCAAAGATAAATAAATAAATAAATAAATAAATAAATAAATAACCCAGGGACCACACCAAAAATACAAGAAGTAAAGGATGGGGCCTGGAAAAATGATTCAGTGGGTACAAACGACTGCTCCTAAGTCTGAGGACCCAAGTCTGATCCCTGCAATCCACACAGTGGGCGTAGAGAACTTCCTCAAGTTTTCCTGTGACCTCCACACATGTTGCAGAAATACACCCCAATAAAGAATCCAAATGTGATTACTTGACTTCCTGACATGGGGAAGGACATAGGGAGTCTTTGTAAGCTTTCGCTATAAGTCTGGGGATAGACCCCAGCAGTTTGCAGTACAGTCTTTGAGTAGAACTTCAAGTACAGACACAGAGTCCAGAAGGTTTTGGTTTTTTGTTTTGTTTCGTTTTGTTTTGTTTTTTCAATAGTCCTCATTCTAGAAGATCATTTCTTACCTACCACTAATATAGTTGGTAAACATGAAAATCTAGATCATTTTTGCTTTGAAGGTTAAATGTTTAGCTCAGGCTAGGAACTTCTCACCTCTATCAGCTTCCTCTTTGCCTTCTTGCCTGCTCTAAAATAAAGGGCAGCTACCCTACTGATAGCCGGTCTGTGAATCTGTGACCCTCTATGTCAAAGGATGTTTACAAAGCACTTTAAGCTGTCAGAGCTTGCAGGAGGCACAGCTGACTACAACCTGCAGGCCTGAACTTTGCCTTACAATCATCTCACTACAAGCATAGCATCATGGGTACTCAGCAACTACATGGCACAGGACTGGACTCAGGACTCCTCTCTCTCTCTCTCTCTCTCTCTCTCTCCCTCTCTCTCTCTCTCTCTCTCTCTCTCTCTCTCTCTCTCTCTCTCTCTTTCTCTCTCTCTCTCTCTCAAGATGGGACTGAACTCTTCTCAGACCCTTCACCTTGCTGCTTTACCACAGCATTGAGAACTCCCTTAGGAGTGGCCAATCAATGTCCAATTAAACTTAGGGCCTACTCCACAAGAGGAAGCCCCTGTCCAACACTGAGTGGATGACCAGACAATGGAGAGTGGTTAGTTCAGAGACCTAGTGGACAATCAAACATAACTGGTCTAGAAAACTATCAATGTAATGATCCCTAATGATATTCTGCCATACTCCTAGATTAGTGCTCTATCCAATTGTTAGCAGAGAGCCTTCCTCTGGAAGTACATGGAAGCAGATTCAGAGAACCACAGTCAAACAGTCAAACAGTATGTGGATAGAGAGTATAAATTGGAGGCATCCACAAGGTCCCTCCCCGTGGAGATTGGGAGAATGTCACAGAAGATAAGGGAGTAAAAACTGTGGGAGTCAGAGAGGATGGAGGACACCAGGAGACCATGGCCCACCAAATCAACTAAGCAGGCCTCATATGGGCTCACAGAGACTGAAACAAGAAGTATGGAACCTGCATGGGTCTGCACTAGGTCCTCTGTGTATATTTTATGGTTGTTAGCTTGGTGGTTTTTTGGGACACCCACCAGTGGGAGCAGATGGGTCTCAACTTTTTTGCCTGCTCTTGGAACTCTTTCTCCCAATGGGTTCCCTTGTCCCGATTTAATATGAGGCTTTTTGCCTTGTATTATTCTATCATGTTGTTTATTGTAGACCTACTGTTTTCTGAAGAGGAAAAAATGGTGGGGGAGTGTATCTCCAGGAGAATGGAGGGAGAGTGTGAGCGAGGAGGAGTAGAGGGATGGGAATCTGTGATTGCAATTATATTGTATGAAAGAAGAATCAATTTTTAATTAAAAAAAATTTAACAGACTCCCCTTATCCTAAAACACAGTGCACCCCTTGACCTCCCCTAACCTCAGAAGTCTCACTCTAAAGAACTCCAAGAGGCAACCAGTATCTGGTTGATAATGAGGTTTGATCCCCAGAACCTTAGCTCACTATTATAGGACTGTACTCTGCATCCTGGGCCGGGTCGTCTGGCAGCAAAAGTGCCTCAGAACTGTTAAGAATGCCAAGCCAGTAATACTAAAACCCAGGAGGCAAACTCCAAGGAGGAAGAAATCAAGTTCTCTGGACTGCTGAGACCATGAGACTTTTGAAAATGCAAACTAATTTTTACATCATGAAGGAGAGAAAGACAAACCAGCCATAATTATAAATGTCTTCGCTTACAGTTCTGAGACTTCCTCAGGGAGAGCCACACTTTCATCCCTATGCAGCGACACTCCCTGGCACCACTGGAATATTGTTTCCGTTTTAATATAGATATGTTTACATATTTGCATAAATAAAACCAGAGAGACATTCCAAAACAGGATATTCTTAATCAAGTCACAGGTTTTCTTTTTAATCTCCTGGCATTTACATCATAGAATTATGATGCTAAGAGAAACCTAATGCTATGTCATTACTTTGACAGTAAGTTTCATGCTTGTTTGTTTTTTCCTGGGGAAAATAAGCAGGTGTTGGTTCCATTGTCTGTTTACTCCAGTTCCTCTAAGGATACCCAAGTTTCCATGTTACCAATAGTCATTGTGGACAAAAAGTATTAAATGACTATTGGAATTCACGATCAATAAAGAGACTATCTTACTTGATTTTTTTTTATCCATCTAAGATTACAATATGGCAAACACAATTTTATGTTACTCAGTAATCTTAGTCATCATACTGAAAAGTACTATAGTGCCTGAACATGAAGCCATAGTGCTTTGACAATGATCTTTTTTACAGAGAATAACAAGAAATTGGAGCCAGCCTAAATGTCCTTCAATAAGGTAAATGGAAAATAAAAATATGATAGATATTCACAATGAACTTTTATCCAACTATAAAAGTATCTGAAATTTGCATAAATATAAAAAAGGACAAAAACTTCATGTTCATCCATATGCAGATCCTATCTTGTATTGTGTGTATATGTGTTTATATATAAATAAATGGGTGTAAATGTGGGCAAAGCCTAAACTATTAGAAAGGAGACCAAATGAGAGTAAAAAGGAGATGCTGAGCAAAGTAGGCATGCATAAAGGCTGTGGCTGCAAAACCACAGCTCACATCTCAAAGAGGGCAAGAGACAGTGTGTCCTGGAGCCAAATACCAGTCACCATGGCCAAGAACACAGATTCTGCTACCCCAAATTTCATGACACAACATGACAGCAGTTTCATTAAGTTTTTATCATAATCAAAAGATCCAAGACAGCTATAAGTCAGGGTACTTTTCAAATAGATTAGTGGAAACAGTAAGTAGGCAGCTACAGCAAAGTGGAGAGGCCTCAGCTACAGGCTTCAAGTGCTATCTGAAGGTAAAGACTATAATTTTGTTAAATTAATACTTTATAAAAGGTTTTTATTGTTATTCATGGTATGTTAGGTCTGACAATGTGGTGGGCAAGTAAAATGGCTAGTTAGGGGGCTAAAAATAGTCAAAGATAAATTGTAGTTTGTCTCTGGACCCACATCATTCTAACCTCTTCACAATCATTCAAGTCAATTAAGAAACCTTGTAGAAGGTTTTAGTATGGAACTTCAGTATGGAAGTTCTTTCTGGAACTTGCCTTCACAGGACACATGTGTCATGGAAGTGGGAAAGAGACAGGTGTGGGTGAACACAGAGGGTCTGTGTGAGGTGAGGAAGGAAGAGGAAGAAACTGTAAGACACATTTTAGTAATCTTAAAATGCCATAATAATATCTAGTACCTTGTATGCTATTAAAATAAAATGAAAAGTATTTCTCCCAAAATATGATATCTAAAATCCTAAAACTATATCAGACACAAATAAAATTATGCTTTATTTTTAGGAGAAAGTGGTTTCTACACCTTTGCTTCATTTTTCGTGCCCTACTTTGGGACCCCAAATGCTCAAACTGAGCCCTTCAAGAAGAAATACTATTACAATATGTTTATTCTTAGCAAGCTGTTAAGGTACCACTTCTTGTAAAAATATCTGGATTTTAGAAAAGCTGAAGAAAAACACTGTTAAAATCTGAATAACTTGGAGACTAGTTTGGCCCCTCATGGACTCTCAAGTCTACCCTCACAAAACAATGCTTCCTCTATAAAACCTGATCCTGGCAAGGATCTGCCACATTCCCCAGAGGCTGGGATTTGACAATGTGCTTGGCATCTGAAGAGGCTGTATTTACAGAAGTGAACCCATGGCTGTGGTTGACATTATTGTGGGAGAGAAAATGACTACCCCTGTCAACTGCTGAGATGTTTAATATGGTAACCTGAGTTCTGAGAGTAAGGCATCAATCCCACTGCTAACCAGTGCATTTTGGGGTGCTTGTTTCAAAACTGTGATTCTATCTCGTGAAGACTTGATTTGCTGTGAGGAAACAGCTTGTTTTCTTGGATAAACTTGAGTCATTATACCTGAACGTAGAAAAAAATGTTTGGTATGAGCATTTTAGGTGTTATACCCATGAAAGCTGCCACGGAAGGTTTGTTTCGTTTCTTTTTCCCCAGTTAGTATGAAGCTAAGGTGTGTTAATCTCGTGTGAGGGTGCATCTTTTCTTTGAGTGGTAATAACTCCACAATAACATATGGATTCCTTAGGTTCTATTTTCTTCCAAGTAGCATGAGCATATAGCCAGTTGTTCCCCAATCACAAGTTCAGACTTTGCCACCTGAATCAGAGGCCCATTGGCCAATCAATCCCCTTGTTGTGGACTAACACAGTTGCATGTGACACAGAAGTTTAAATTTGGAGATAAACAAGATACAGCATGGAGAAGAAATGCTCATTCTTTATACATTTCTGTGTAAGTGTGTTTTCCTGGTTTCTCAGGAAAGATGCAAGCCCTCAGAGTGCTATTCCTAATAAATAAATGTGTGATGAAACACTTGCCTAGTCAAGCCCAATGCTTTGAATGGCCAGTATCCAGTCCATATTTTCCTTGTGACCAAGTAACAAAGGTAGACCCTCTGGTAACAAACTGGCCAGGGGGCAGAGGGGCCAGCAGTGAGCCCTGCCCATCTCAGCTGAGCTTGATGTTCTAACACTGCTCATTATCTGCCGTTTAGGGTTCTCAGAACTTCGGCTGCTGACAGAGCAGATTTTTGCCTAAATCCTACATCAGAATTATGTATTACTTAAAATTATTGTTTATTCTGTCTCCTGCCTCCTCCAGGCAATTATTATCAAGTTTTCCTCGGATTTCCTCCAAGCTCCTCAAGTCTGCTTTTGTCTGTTTTCATTTTCAATATAAAGCCTCCTCTAAGATGAGAATTATCAAAATCATCGAAGGAATAGTTAAGGCAATTCGGTACACGATCCCCCAGAGAGATGTCTCCAATATGACCATATGATTGATGGTACTGAGTTCTTAAAATCCAGGAAGACTATATGACATTCTAAATTTTGAAAGTCATCCACAGTCCTTTCAATTCTGGAATCATAAAATAAAATATAATTCCTTTTAAAATAATAAACCATTTGTAAGTGTGTGTGTGTGTGTGTGTGTGTGTGTGTGTGTGTGTGTGTGTGTCCATGAAACATGTGTCAGAGATCAAAGAAACTTACATGAGTATGGTTTCTCCTTCTATCAGGTAGGTTCTGGGAATTAAACTCAAGACATTAGACTTGGCAACAAAGCTTTGTCCTGTTAAGACATTCTGCTGGCCTGAAGGCAATTCTTAATCTAATCTGGACATGTCTCCTTTCTTTGTTTCCAAAAAAGAATTATAGGAAATAAACAAAAGCTTGTCTACCACTTATAGGAAAGATACAGATAAGTTTAGGCTTTCATGACTGAATGAATACAGTCCTTTCCTTGGTTCAAATTGAGAGATCAAATTGACTCCATTGCCCAACAAGGGCTATAAGGAGGAAATATTTGTCACTAAAAATGTCATAGGAAATGGAACTTCTGAGTTGTAATGCCGTCTCAGTTAAGGTTAAATGCTGTGGTGAAACACCATGACCAAACCTAACCTGGGTAGGAAAGGGCTTGCTTAGCTTACACTTCTGCATCACCGCTCTTCATTGAAGGAAGTCAAGGCAGGAACTTGTGGAGGCAGAAGCTGATGCAAAGGCCTTGGGGGACTGCTGATTACTGGCTTGCTCCTAATGGCTTTCTCTTATAGGAACAGTAGGCTGGGCATGGCACAGCCCACCATGGGTTAGGCATTCCAACATCAGTCACTACTTAAGGAAATGCACTCAAGCATCCCTACACCCTTGTCTTTTTTTTTTTTTTTAACTCACTTTATATCCTGGTCATAGCCCTATCCCTCCTTGCCTCCCAGTTGCACTTTTCCTCCTTCTCCTTCCTTCAACCTCCCTCCTCCCCTATTCCTCAGAAAAGAGAGATCCCCGTCCCATCCACCACAACTCATCAAGTCTCATCAGGACTGAGCATGCCCTCTTCCAGTGTGGCCTGGCGAGAGTACAATCTTGTACAACCACTTTGAAAGAAATCTGGTGCTTTCTCAGAAAATTGGGAATAGCTCTACCTCAAGATACACCCTAGTCTTATATGAGGAATCTCACTATCAGGAGTCCCTCCTCTCAGAAGACTCACATTGTCATAAAACTATCAAACACAAACTCAATGGACACTAGAAAAGTTTTGTTTCAAATCATATGTTTAATTCTTACATTGGTAAAAACCACTTGCTGTCCAAGAAGACACTGCTTCTGCCGCAGCTGCAAGAAGCTCACAATTTCAAAGCAAGGGAAACATGGCTTCTCTCTATATTCAAAAGGATGCTTTCTGCCACGGTTCCCTTCATTTGCCTGGGAAAAAGGGTGATGAAAAAGGAGCAGGCTAGAGGGGGGCCCAAGAAGCTGGCACTCTGTGTGCTGCAGTCACTGAACCAGATTGTGTGCATTTGCAATGTCACAGTACCCCACGGTACCCCACAGTGCCCCACAGTACACTCAGGGTATGGCCAATGTCCTACTATTATATTTGCTGCCTCAAGACAGGCAGGAAAGAATAGATTTACTTATATGGGTTCTGTCTCCAGTTGGCACCAGGGTTATGTAGGATTAGTTATGTTTGGAGTTATCTTTGCACTAAGCTTGTTTTCTTTCTTGGGGCTCCACAAAGACCTCATTCTGGGATACTGGCACTCTCTCAACTTGAATGAATATCTATCTCTCCACCATTTCCTTCTGTCTTCCCCATCAGCTCAGAAGTGGAAGTCTTCTCGGTTCCAGCACTCTGGTCTTTGTATGATGTTGTTCCTACAATCTGATACTATTAATCTGATACTTTACCTGATCAAAGGAAGCTCTTGTGCCTCCTTGTCTGAGTGGATAGAGTGCAGCCTACCACCTTCCCTCCATAATCCAGATAGGTACCATGTACCATTTAGAGTGTTTGTAAGAAGAGTCAGATGCCAGTCCCTGGAGACCATCAAACCGGGATGCTCGCATATCCCTCTGAACCCTTTCATTGAAATCTCTCTGTAAAGATGCACCCCCACTGCCACTTAGAAGACCTCACTACCATTTTCCACTTTAAAGATATTTTACTATGGGACTGTCTTTGTGGAGGTGGGGCTCTCTATGGTTCATCAAATTTTATTTGGAAGCCCTTCATGATGTTTCTCTGTTCACATAGACATCTGCTATTAAGCATATGGCTTTGTTTAGAATCTTGAGATAACCATAACTCAAATTCCTAATCTTAAAAGAAATAAAAAGTTGCCCTCCGAAACAAAATTTAATCAAATCTTTCTTCAAAACCCTGCATTTGTCTTTGTACTCTAGCATCACCGCAATAAACATTTTAAAGATGAATTTACTCATGGAGGGAAAGAGGAAGCAAGAGTACCTCAATAGCGGCTTACCATTGTATGTATTTGTTATAACATATTGGGTAGGATTTCACACCAAGACAGAGTTCACATGAATCTAATGCAAGACTGTTCATCACTTGTATTGCTCTTGCTTTGACCATTATCCTGAGCTACACTTGACTATAGTATTCTGTGTTGAATGAGACTCAATTTTTCCTCCCGTTTGTTCATTGATGGCTACGTTGAACCCTTCTTTTCACTGTAACAGTATGTGATCTCACTTTTCATTAGACATTGAAATAACTCCATCAAAATATCATCATCAGAGTCCAGATTACAATGAAAATGAAAATATAAAGCTTAAAACATTCTATTTATGTTACAAGCAATGGACTCAAAAGTTTCTATTTAGGACTATATATGTATATGTAAATACATATATACATATAATAACAATTGACGAACAAAGAGAAATTAATCTGAAGGGGCATACAGAGGAGTATATGGGAGGGCTCAGAAGGAAGAAAGGGAGGGGGAACTCTTACAAACAATAATTAAATGACAATCTCAAAAATAAACCAAAAGAAAAAATATACGTATATTTAATAAATAACAAGGAGACTCCCACTAAAATATCTATAGATCCAGTTTGGAGCTACTGAAAATGGAGAAGCATCACATCTTGAAACATAAAGTAATGCGAAGAGTCCTCGATATTATCACCTCAGAGAGCTTAAGCTCCACCTAGTTTACATGGTTTTAATCTGGTGACTGAAAACAGTCGAGTTTGGAGAACCTGGACCACTAATCAGAACATTACTTTCTTTGGAAGAGTGCCTTGCTAACTTTAATATGACTACTGAGTGTGGGGGGGGGGCATGTGCATGCTCGCATGCACACTCACAAGAATGGTCAAATAGACTAATGTACAATGAATGCACCAGTAAGTTAAGAATTCTACTTATCAAATGGGATAGGCTGTGGTATACTCACCAGATCATCTATAGTTCTCTTGATGCTTTGAGAACAAAGAGTTACCCAGAAGCCACCATTCCAATGTGGCTGGCAGTCTACGTCTACCCACTCTTCCCAGTTGTCTTCCTTCTGTCACTTCACTGTCACTCGTATTTGTTTGTGACCAATTCATAGAAAATTCTGGTATCTGGAGATATCTAGATAATCTGATTTCCACAAGTATATATGGCTTCTCTCATTTTTTCAGAAACAGGTATACATTGTATAATAAACTCTCAATATTTGGTGCGGAAATTTTTCTTCTCTTATATACTGCAAAGAAATGACTCTTTTTAATTAATTTATTTATTTTATATTCCCACAGTTTCCCCTTCTTCCTCTCTTCTCAGTCTTCCCCGACAATCCACCCCCCCTCTTTCTCTTCAGAAAAGGGGAGGCCTCTCAAGTTGCAGTAAAACTAGGTGCATCATTTCTTACTGAGTCTAGAGGAGGCAGGCGGGTAGGGATAAAGAACCTCAAAGGCAGGGAACAGAATCAGAGACAGTCCTTGCTCACACTATAAGGAGTTCCACATGAAGACCAAGCTACACAACTGTTACAAATATACAGAGGGTCTAGGTCAGTCTAGGTTGTTCTCTGGTTGGTGCTTTAATCTCTTTGAGCCCAGCTTAGTTGATTCTGTAGGATTTTCTTTAGTGTCCTTGAACCTACTGGCTGCTACAATCCTTCCTCTCCCTCTTCCTCAGGACTCCCCAAGCTTTACTTAATGTTTGCCTATGGGTTTCTGCATCTGTTCCCATCTGTTGCTGGGTGAAGCCTCTTTCATGACAGTTTTGCTAGGCTCCTGTCTGCAAATACAACAGAATATTATTAATAGTGTCAGAAGTGGGCTTTCTCATGGTATGAGTGTCAAACTGGGCTAGTCATTGGTTGGCAATTTCCTCAATTTCTGCTCCATCTTTACCCCCTCACATCTTGTAGGCAGGAAAAAAAATTGTAGATTGAAGGTTTTGTGACTGGGTTGGTGCCCCAATCACCTCCACTGGCACTCTTGCATGGTTATAGGAAATGGCTAGTTCAGGTTCTGTAGCCGCCATTGCTAGGAGTCTTGGCTACAGCCCTCATAGATTCCTGAGAGTTTCGCTTGTCCTAGGTTTCTTGATCATCCCAGAGATACATTTCCATTCCAGTCATCTCCTCCAGGACTCTTTCCCTCCCTCCTCACTACACTTGATACCTCCTGCTCCTATCCCCAGCTGCACCCCATCCAGGCCCCTCCTGCTCCACCCCCACCCATCCATAATGTCTATTCTATTTTTCTTTCTCAGTGAGATTCACAAGTGATCTTTTCAGACATCCATTTGACTTAGCTTCTTTGGGTCTATGGATTGTAGTATGGTTATCCTTTACTGTTAGTATCCACTTATAAGTGAGTATATACCATGCTTGTATTTCTGTGTCTGAGCTCCTAACTCAGGATGATTTTTTTCTAGTTCCATTCATTTGCCTGAAAATTTCATGATGTCATTGCTTTTAATAGCCAAGTAATGCTCCATTGTGTAAATGTACCACTTTTTCTTTATCCATTTTTCAGTTGAGGGACATGTTGATTGTTTCCAGTTTCTGGCTATTACGAGTAAAGCTTCTGTGAACACAGTTGAGTAAGTGTCCTTGTGGTAGGATGGAACTTGTTTTTGGAATATACCCGAGTGTTATAGCTGGGTTTTCAGGTAGATTGGATCCCAATATTGTGAGGAACTGCTGTTTTGATTTCCATAACAGCTGTTATAGTCTGTGCTCCCACCAGCAGTGGAGGAGTGCTCCCTTTTCTCCACATCCTCACCAGCATGAGCTGTCACATGAGTTTTTGATCTTAGCCATTCTGACTGGTGTAAGATGAAATCTCAGTCATTTTGATTTGCTTTTTCCTGATGACTAACAATGCTGAATATTTCCTTAAGTGCTTCTCAGCCATTTTGGAATCCTCTGTCAAGAATTCTCTGTTTATACCCCATTTTTAAGTGGGTTATTTGGTTCGTTAATGTCTAGTGTCTTGAGTTCTTTAATGTATTTTGGATATCATCCCTCTGTCAGATGTGAGGATGGTGGAAATCCTATCCCATTATGTAGGCTACAGGAGAAACCACTCTTAAATAACTAAGGTATCCCACACTAAAGTACACAACATATTTAATCATTAAACATTTCCCCAAGGAGTAAGAAACTATGTATGAGTCACAACAAGATGTATGTTGCATTCATAAATGACTCTCAAATCTCAACAGCTTAAAGCAATAAAGTAGTTACCAGATAAGTGGCAAGGTTCAGTGTTGTGTGTATTGAACATGGTACACTTGTTTCTACATGGTGTTCACCATAGGTTCACAGAGGATCCCTCTGAGGTGGTGTTGCCATAATTAAAAAAGTAAGCGAATTTGAAACTGTTTCTTCCCAGGATAAATGTCACTGTGGCTTGCATTCTAATGGTCAGAGCAACTTACATAGCCAAAGTTAAACTAACTGTGGGGAAAGTAAATGTTCTCATAGAGAGGACTACCAAATATTTTCAACAAGAGGGCCTTCCATCCTGAAAGTCCACAATAGGAGGTAATGTGTCAGAGGAAAGATCTCAACAGAAAATAAGAGATGGCCATGACCTACACAAACATAGCACTTTATACCTATCATAACTTGACTCTTTTGTATGGTTCATATAAGTGGTAGGAACACAGGCTCTGAATTGTCATATAATTAAGGAAATCTAGTAAGAAATTAAAACCAAAATATCACCGTTATTTGAATTAAGGCTGGAAAAAAGGCAGAGCTCCTGACAAAAGCAGAGGAACTTGCTGCCTACCTACTTGCTCCACAAATGCTGTGACAACACACACAAAGTTTGACTCCACTTACTGAGGTATCTGCTTCCCAAGAAAGAGCACAATGGCCCATATTCTTGTTTTCATTCAAACTGGATAAGGAATTCAACCTCTAACAAATGCCCACTTACTGGAAGGAACATGAAAGTCCCCAGACAGGCAGCAAAGTCTGTTTCACTGGGAGGGAAATTACTTAGCATGACATCACACTAGTATTCCAGGCACTAATTTAAATAGCTAAATTATCAGTTTTGCTTTCTGCTATAATAAATGCGCACTCTTTATAGAACAAGCGTCTTGTATAGATTTGTGATCCCAGGATAGAACAAGCCAGGGAACAGATACATTAGATTTTTCTACCCTTTTATGAAAAGGTATTTCAGAAGCATGTATTCCCCTTCTGTAGTGGTCGCTATCACTATAACAGAACTGTATACATACTTTTGACCAATCAAGCATATCATTCACCCTGTAGTTCAGTGATATCCATCTGTAGAAATAAATAATGTTGCAGTAAATAGAATGTTTTTGGATACCATTATACATCATCTAAAACCGATTAGTTCCCAACAGCTCTAGGGTGCTTATATAACACAGAATTGAAATGAACAAAATAATCAAAAAATAATTTATTACCAGCTCATTCCAAGCATAAGAAGAAGACACACAGGTTCCGAATCTATTAACCAAAAAGGAAACAAAAGAATTTTTAACCCCGATAGGAGAGATGACACCGAATCCAATAAAATAGGTTAATGATGAGACATTAAATGGCAGCATTTGAATGGTCAGACTGAAACCAGCACATGTTAATATTTCACTTTATGGAAAGGAAAGTATTTTGGTACAATAAAACCAGGGCGTATACATTCCAAGTCTGTGCTGGTGGCTGACTAGACTGAAAGCTCATATAAACTCCACCTTTATTTTGTCTCAGTAGAGAAACCTTCTTAGTCATATGACAATCCACAAATGCAAACTACGCTACTACTTGCCAGTGTGCCAGGAATTAAAACAACGAGACAATACAAACTGTTGATAGAACAGCTGACTACTCTCACGTGTTGCTATCAGGTCTAAAGCCAAATGGGATAATAGGATGATGTTTGGGTAATGTCTTATCTACCACACCTTATCCACCTATCACATAAACTAGAAATTCCAAACTAGACTATAACACCCAGAAATATTTAAAAATAACGCCTAATTCCACAACATCAATATTCAACATAGTTAAAAATTGACCATTAAAAATACCCATGAACTGGATAAGTCTGGGATGGTCCGTCTATATTACTGGAATACAATTCTCCAATAATAACAGATGGTTGATATAAACAATAACATAAATGAATGTTAAAAACTAGGTGAAAATTCAAACACAAAAGATTGAACACTGAATAATTTCATTTATATGAATCCAAAACCAGCAAACTCTTGTAAGAAGGGTCATTAAGCTGAAGTGATAAGGTCTAGGACTTCTTTTTGATTATGAGGTTAATTATAATACTATATATATAGTATATATGCTAATAATATATAGTACTATATATACAATCAGGAATTATATATATTTATATATATATAATTCCTGATTGTGTCATGGTTCTTCTTGCTATAGGTAATCTATTATATATAATGTATGTAATAATATAAATGTATATATAAAAATAAAAATTAAAAGACTATATAACTAAGAATTTCATGATTAACATTTATATATAATTAGTAAATATTATTACATTAAATATATGCTTGAATAATCTCAGGATAAACTTTACAAATATAATTAAATGATGCCCTTAATCCAAGCACTTGGGGTGCAGAAACAGAAGAACTACAGAAGCTCAAGGCAAGCAAAGGCAGCATAGTGAGAACATGTCTCAAAAATCCTAAAGTAATAATTATCATCTACCAGATACCTATTTAAATTATATTTAAAATTAATTATATTTAGCAATTCATGCCAAAATTAAAATATTTCTATTATTATTATTCACAAGAAACATTTGGGAACTAGGGAGATGGCTCAGCAGTTAAGAGCACTTACCATTCATGCAGAAGAGCCATGTTCATTTCCTATCATCCACATTTAGCCTGTAACAGTCGGTCATTCCAGTCTGAGGGTTACGTCACCCTCTCCTGGTCTCCATGGGCACTGCATGCACATGATGTACATATGTACAAGTGGGCAAACATTCATACACATATTAAAGAAAAAAAGAATAACATTTAGTAGAATGAGAAAAGTACTATAATAAAAATGTTGGTGGTCTCTGGGAATTTATATAGAAAGAGAGTTTTCTGAAAAGATGTGAAACATTATATAAAATAATAGAATCCAACAACTACCTAAATATAAAAATTACACTTTCATAGTATGGAAGCATTTACTGTGCAAATTTTCTGACTGCATCCCCCAAACCACCAAGAAAGAGCTTATTTAACAGTTATAGCTTCACTAATGAGCCAATGATTTCACTAGTTAGCTAATAATGAAGTGTTGAGTTCTACTCTGTTTTAACTATTTCTAGTAAACACAGCATAGGTTAAATTTATTATAAGACAGAACTGTTTTTGAAAACCAAGCCACAACACTAAAGCATGTCTAATACAATCAGAGTGTTAAGAATAATTGTACATTTATTAACAGGTTTTTTTCTTGCAGAGGTCATATCTATGTTTTTTTCTTGTTTTATACATATTTATTCTATGTGATCCTCTACTCCAACTTTCAAAATCTCAGCCCTAATTTCCAAAATTTTTCTGAATAATACTAAATCATAAAAATAAATGTAGTTTCACACTCAGAAAATGACAAGAAAAAATTGCAGACAAGATGTCATTTTCATAAAATAGACCAGGCCACTTACACAGAGCTGTACAAAAAGTTTAAAGAATCCTTCAACAGGGCTTCAGAACTATACTAGGTTTTTCTTTTCTTTCTTGAAAATCAGTATCAGTCATGCTGTCAACATAATCTTTTAAGTCACTACACACTAAGATAAATTACAAACATCACTTCCATGTGCCCTCTGCTCAGATTTCCTTTTGATATTTCTCCCTGGTTGTGTTTTTCACCTCCCACTCAAACAGATAATCCCAGCCCAGTCTACCAAGAAGTTTCAGGCATGTAGACTGCTCTGACAGTACCTGTGGGGTTTCCTTCCTTTGCTAAGAGGCTGGTGAATGTTGAATATTCATAAATAACAAAGCCATAGAGAGACTCACCCAGATATTCATATCAGCCTAGAATACTTCCCTGATACCATTCGTTTTAAACACAGAGATACACTTTATTATACACAGATGTTATTCAAAAGTTAGCATTGCATATCTAATGAATATGACACAAAATGAGCAAATACTAGTACTAACTGTATGATCTCTAATTTCAGGTGTCCACTTCTAAAGAATACAGTCTTAGGAGGAAGTGATACATTTTGTCAAAAAGTAACAGCAGAGACTTAAAGGAAAGTCAGAATTTTCCAAAAACCTTCTCTTCGAATGTTTTGTGTTTATCTAGTAGTCTTTAGTATTGAGACAGATGTGATTAGAAATTACTTACATTTGCACGTTATTGTTTTAACATACTTACTGTTCATGTACATCAGGGTTGTACCAGGTAAGTAGGAGAGCCATATCTTTGCCTGTATTTAATAAGTAACTGAGCTTCAAAATTCTGTCTGTTGATGATCCTTTTTCATCAGCCCACCCTACATTGTAGTCTGAGAAGTCTCCTAAAGACTTGAATGAAAGAACTTTAGTTCTTCCAGATGGTCTTCCTTGGAGCTCCAGTTTTGCAGAAGGCACCACCTTCTGTGGACTTCTGGTATCCTTTGTACATTTCTTCTCACTCTTTCATGGTGATATATTTCATTCAATGGACTGCATCTTAATATTAATCTCTACTAGACTATGAGTCACATAAAGACTAAGGCCATGCCATGCTTAATGGCTGCATATCCTAGTGATCCATGCAAACATCCCCTAACAGTATACATGTATTAAAAGTATTGTTGGCTAAGTGAACAAATGAATAGCTGATTTTTCCAACAGAAGTCACTGATGAATGTGTTAGTTTTTTCCATTAGCTGTGACAAATACCTGACAAAAGTAAGCTCATTATGTCTGCTCTGGATCACAATGTCAGCAGCTGTCTGTCTACCAGTGAGATGTCACTGTGTTCCAAGTGAGAGCAAGTGTCATTAAAAAGATTTAATCATCTACGAACTCATGGTATTTCCTTCAGGAATTCACTTCCTGTTGAATATTTCTTCCCAACTTTGTAAAGGATGTTACTATTTGGTATCTTGACTAAGAATCTATCTAAAATTTTTGCTCCATTGGCTATTTCTCCCTTACTTAGCTAAGCAATGTAAAAAATGTGCTGAAGATGCACATTTTGACACTGCTAGGAAATAGTTTTCATAAATACCTCGTCAGGCTGATCAATTCTATTTTGTTACTTGTATGTGGAAGGTGTCCAAAAAGAGGGCATCAAACTAAGTGACAGGCAGCGTTTTGTTTTGTTTTGTTTTCCCAGAATACTCATACTGCCCAAAATCCAACCCAAAATGCAATTTGAGATGGAGGGGAAAATAGTAGAGGGAAGAGACTGGAAAAGAACAATGTCAGATTGTTAGTGCATAGTCACTCATACTGGCGACTTTGTACTTTATTGATCAGACAGTATATAATTACCAGAAATATTCATGCAGGAAAATAACACAAGATCAATTTGACTTTGAACAAGTAAGGAACTATAATGTCAATAAAAGAAGGAAGCATTCCATTATGCAATTTCCAGAGTGGTTTGATTCTGGAATAAAAATCAATCTTAAAAAAAACCTTTCCTTTTATAAGAACTTAAAATGATTTTCTTCTGTTTTGTTCCATCTTTCTATTTTCGTTGTTGATGTTGTGAAATAAAAGAGCTCATGTACATGGCACATGTAAAGAGTCTGATAAATCTACTTCCATAAACTGTACTATTAATTGCTTGGTGAAAGAATAGATGGGAATTGAAGGGAGTCACTGTCACTTTGTTCTATTGTCTTACAATTTTCCTATATTTTCTGATTATTTCCAATTTCTCATATTATCTCAGCTAATGTTAGAGTTACTGAACTCTAAGTATTTGAAGATGCTTAAATACTCCTGCAATTCTTTCTCTAGTTGATAAAGAAAACTTTTCTTCTAATTTAAGTCACTTAGTAAAGTCCAGCATAGTGTAAAGACTGAAAGGAAACCCAAAAAAGGAAAGACCTACCTCAGAACTCAGGAAAATGCTGGAGATGAAATCCATACACACCCTTACCCATCTTCATTTCATTACACCTCCTGGAGTTTGTCTTTTAAAATGATCTCTTAGTCTTTAAAGAAATCTTTTCCTCAATATGCTGAAGATAAATTTTTATACTGATACATAAAGACCCAAGAAAACCACCTCTATTACCATCTTTAGGAAGAGATTGTGAGAGTCTGGAACAGTTGTCCATGACAAAGACCATGGAATTAAACATTCTGGGGAACAAAAAAAAAAACAAAAACAAAAACAAAAAACCCAGCTTCCTCTTGGAGGCCATCCAGGCTCAGGGTGAGCAGGTGACTGCTGTCACCTGTAGATTGTTTTTAGGTGCACACTATCAGTATGGAAGGCTAGAATGTTCCCAGAGAGAAAGCAGACACAGAGCTGAAGATGTGTAAGGAAATTCACCTATGTGTAATTTTTCATACTATCAGAAATAATGGAGACAGGGTAATTAGCCTCTGCCAGAAATAATCACCTACACTGGTTGTCCAATCAAAGTCATAAGCTCCAAAATCATATACACATAAACAACAAAACAGATGATGCAGAAGGTTGAGTGTGTGTGTGTGTGTGTGTGTGTGTGTGTGTGAGAGAGAGAGAGAGAGAGAGAGAGAGAGAGAGAGAGAGAGAGAGAGAGAGAGAAAAAGAGAGAGAGAGAGAGAAGGAGAATAGTAATTTGAGAGGGAGTGAGGAGGCATCAGAAGAGTGAAGGGAGGAAAGAGAAAAGGGAACATGATATATTTTAATGAAAAAATATCTTAAGTGATAAAAGCAACAAGGAGAATTTAACCATTTTCTTCAAATCTTGCCATCTTTATTTGAAACCTTACCATGCTGGCAGAACCAGAAAAACTACACAAAGAATCTGGAGCTACTCACATTGGCATGCAATAAAACAAAAAAAATGGTAATAATTTCACTGCTATAAGTTATAGACAGAAGCTTCAGGCTGCTTAAATAGTACCATTCCAGAGAAACACAGCAACATACACACAATGTGTGTTTTCATGTTCATTTTCTGATTAAATGAAATCTATTTCAATAGGCTTAAAAGACAGTTGGTTCATTGTTGGGTGTGCTGTCTCCTAAACAATGCTGTTTGTATTTATTTGTAATCTCTAATAGCAATCAAATAAATAAAATATTCACTATACATTCTGAAATTGTATTGACTATTGAAATCACTACAATTATGTCAAATGTACTAAGTTCTAGAATTGGAACCAGTAGAGTATTTCCATCATAGCTGAGATCTGTTTTGCACACTGTTTTCTTCTGACACCAACAATAATACCTGCTAAAAATAATTTGTTCAATGAGATGATTGAATCAGTATATGTCTTGATTGGTTCATTGGACATATAAGTCAGTCTTCCCATGAGCTCCTGAAAGTGGTTGAGGACTTACAGATTTTGGCACCATTCCATGTTCTTGAAGTCCTATCCCCACTGCGATATAAACTTAGAAGATCAAATTAAACTTCGAATCAGGAAAAACAGTGTTCAAAACCAAATTGCAACCTACCAATTTGTGATTCTGAACAAGTTTTCTGAGTGTCGTTGTCTTTGTGTTTAGAATGGAGATAGTGAAATCCAGTTTGCATCATGAGTAGAAGAGCTGATTAAGGTAGCAACAGGAAATTCCTCAGCACCAATAACCCAGAGTCCAGCCTCAGTCCACTCTAACACCATTCAACGCTGCACATCAAGTGTCTGCACCTGGCCTTTGGCTCCTTCTGGTACTCACACTGAATCCACGTATCAGGTAAATATATACACAGAAAAGTGCCTGTTTACACGTTCAAAGCATCATTAGTATACTTTCGATTAAGAACCATTTTAGACATCTGCAGTCCGCAAGTGTCATGGGTTTATGTTGCACTCTGGGAAGAGAGAGGCTCATTAACATTAATGCAAAATTACTCACAAGTCAGTGTCCTGTTACACCGCATTAGCTTCTGCTTACCAAATAAAACATAAAATGCTCCCTTAATTCTTGCAAATCAATGTTATACTGAAAAGAAAACAAAATGCTAAGTTTTGGCAGTCATAAGACAGGAAAATCTCAAGAAACAAAAATATGCATGTAAATTCTGTAGTTCAGCAGAGATACACCCATTACCATAACAAGATAAAAATGAATTTCTTTCAACTTTAATAAATGGATCACTGAACAATTTGGTCCAGAGTAAAGTCACATGAGGATGGCTTGAAAATGGGTCTGCTTTTATTGCCTTAAAGGTTCTTCTGCCAGGTTGAACTTACTAGATAATCATGTGGCTCATCACATCTGTTTGGTATGAGCAAGGCCATAAATGTTCTAAGGATAAATGCGAAGGGTTTTAGGACACACTAGAGAAAATGAAATATGTAAATAACTATCATTTGGGATATAAAGTTCTTTCATATGACAGAATAATAGGAAAGCTGTTTTTATTTTTAATAATTCGTGAGTGTTAAATGTACCAGCAGTTTCTTACAGAGGATTATCACTATAAACATAACTTTATAATTCTCACACTCACCCTTTGCATCTTGTTTAATACTTCACATCACTATTAAGGACCCATTTCAATGCTGTTGGCCACTAAGAAGCCTGTGACCTAATCAAACTTACAATTCTCTCCAAGGACAGGATGGCTCTGGCTCTAAGTCATTTGGCAAAGGGTAAGGTTTTAATGACCTTAAGCAAGCAGGGTGGGCAGTCACGTTGCCTGAGAAGTCCAGAGCTTGTATACACTTTATTCTTGTTGAAATAAGCTACGGCAAAAGCTTTGGCAGCAATCTAAACATGAAGCAAAGGGTTTCAAGTGGCTATTTTTCTGCATGTGACTCTTTATGGCTGGTTATAAAGGAGGGTGTTTATAGAAGCTTTGCCTGAGATAGACTGAAACCGCTTTCCTTGGATCAAGTAAAAAGGAAGGAGTCCTCAGCTGGCATCTGTCTCTCCTGTTCTGGCCTTATAAGAACATGAAGAGCAAGTGAATGTGTGGTGGGGGTAGGGTAGAGGACAAAGCTTATAGTCCATCTGCTGTTTGCTTTGGAGATTGCTTTCAAAGATAGATGTGACACCAGGGACAAAGACCATTGAAAATCTATCCTTTCCTCCCTTAAGAGATAGTCTGTATTAACTTGTTTTCTCATCCCTGTGACAAAATACCTAAGAGAAATTACTTAGGAGAAGAGGGATTTATTGTGAGTCTCAAATAAAGAGGAGATATAGTCCACTATAGTAGAAAAGACTTGGAAGTAGCAGTCATGTGATTCCACACCCAGCGAAGTTAAACAGGAGGATCAGCCATCATAATGTCCAGTGGTCAAACAGTAATGATTACTTTAGAGGTTCTTGGTTTTCAAGTGATGAGTTAAAAAACAAAAGATGCCACTTATGTCATATGATTTCAGTACTGGAAAGCCATTAAAAGAGTTCTAGTCAAGCTGAGGAGAAGCAAATTCACATAAATTCTAACCTGCCTCAACTGGCTCGTAACCAGTGTTACTGTAGTAAGGGGAATGCCAGCATGCATAGTTCCCAGTGCCATCCCTCACGCAGGCTAGCACAACAAAGTGCACAGAGTCAGATCAGTTCCACACACCAGATTTATATAGTTGTGCTTACATATAAATGTATATAACAATAATTAAAGAAAAAGGGGCCATCAATCTGAGAGTGAAAGGGAGTGGGAGGGGTTGATGGAGGGGCGATGAGAAAGACTAGAGAGAGAAAGGGGGGGGGGGGGGGGGAAGTAATGTAATTCTATTTTAATTAAAAAGTACATTTTAAGAAGTTTATGAGATCCCAGCACTTGGGGAGCAGAGGCAGGCGAATCTCTGTGAGTTCTAGGCCATCCAGTCTACAAAGCAAGTCCAGGACAGAAAAACCCTGTCTGAGCAAGAAGAAATAATTTATGTTTATTTAAAGTTATAAAAAATAAATAATCATACCATAGCTGAACTTAAAATTCATAAAAAGTAAACACCCAGTAGAAACACAACTGAAATATTTTTCAACACATAAATATTAAAATTTGAATGAATTTTTTGCATACCATAAGCTGAATATTAATGATGAAACAATTAATGAATCAGAAACATAACTGCTTCCTTTATGGAAGCCCAGAATATCCCATCCAGAAGGCTATCTCAGAGAAATCAATAGGTTTTCATGATCATTTGTATGATTACCATTTGATCTAACACGCTCCCATTTAAGTCAGAGGTTTATTCATTTTTTTATCTTAAATGTTCCCAAGTATTGGGAGATGTATACATACCACTGAATATACAAATATATGTATGTATATATATATATATATACTAACTCATATTAACAATTAAATAATAAGTTTTTATCACTCAGAAATATACATTGAGAAAGATAGAAATAGATTATTCAGATACGTAGCTATGGACAGATGGAGATACAACTCTAAGTAATAGAAAGGAATAGTAGCCTGTTACTATTTCAAAGACACACAATATTTATAAATTGGAGAATATATATAAAAGTGAGTGTAACTCTAATGGAAAAGATTTTTTAAGTATTTCTGAAGGTGTATTTTTTTTTCCTTAGGTGTAACTGTGTATGTGTACATGTGTATACTACATGTGTGGCACTGAGCTCAGAGGCCAGAGGTCAGATGCCGTGCAGCTGGAGCTACAGGCATTTGTTACCCACCCAATGTGAGAGCTAGCAACTGAACTCCCAGGTCCTCCGGAAGGACAATAAGCATTCATAACCATTGAGTCACCTCTCCAAACCCCTCGAATATATTCTGATGAGGCAGATACTACCCTGTCACTAAAAATGCATGAAATTCTGCAGGGAAAAAATACAATACACTGGCTAAAAGGAGAGAACACGAAAGCTTCAACACTGAGCAAAGCTACTCGTTACAAACAGAGCCTGTGGGAGAACAAGCACTTGCATAAGAGCACATCAGGCTGTAGGACTCTGCTGAACTCCTTTCCCCCCTTGAAATTGTTTCCCTCCTAATTTCCCTCTTCTGGATGGGACCTCACTCCCAGAAGATACTGCAGGCTCTTACTCCTCTGCTCATGCTCTACTGTTTGCTGTCTTCAGCTCCGAGCCCCTAGCCCTTCCAACTTCCTACTCCACATCCTCTCCTGAAGCAATCTCATTAATTTTCATGACTTTCTATTGTATTAATATGTTTCATATTTATAAGTCAACTCCAGATATCTACACCGGCATATGTACATATATATACACAAACATGTGATATGTTATCACATATATAATATATGATATAAATTATAACATGGCTTTCAATTCCTCCTCTACGTACTGACTACAAGATGAAATAAATTTGTTCACATTATTCCCTGCTTAACACCCTTCTGTGGTTTTCTGTTACAAATCAAATGCATACGTTGGCTAGCATAGTGGCCAAAGCCTTACACAATCAGCCCACGCCTAGCTTTCGGTTTTCATATTTTCCCACTCTTACACCGTAATTAAGCAATACCGAATTGCTAACAGTGATCTGAAGACATATGTTTCCACGAATTTGCCATACTTTTCAGCACACACTGTCCTAATTCCACCCCGTGGACTTTACCACAGATGCCCACATTATCTTCTTTTGCTTCTCCAAGTCTGAGGTCCAGAACCAAATTTTCAGTCTGTGCTTACTCCATGATAAGCGAGACCTCTGTGATGTGACATTCTTTCATTGCAATTTATTGCATTTCCTTGTGAATATGTGTCAGCTCCAAATGGCTACAAAAGCCCTTTGAAGCAAACCCCGGTTTCCTGCTCGGTTCAATTCTGTATCCTCAGAGCCAAGCACATACTCCAGTAGGTATTTCCTGACTTTATTTTGTAATGAATAAAGGATAAATAAATATAAATAGATGGTAAGTAGGGCACAGGAGACTAAAACAGGTAAGTTGGAGCCCTGTCGTAAAAGACTGATAATGTTACACGTAAACATGTAGAACTCATTTACAAACATGGGTGCACATTTACAAAGCAACTAGAACCCAGGAGAAGTTGGCAGATTTTAGGTAGCTGCCTCGAAAGAGCTCAGAGAGCAGCTGTGTCTTTTGTAGTGATATTCAGAAAAGTTTTTCTAACTTGCACTCATTATATTTCCTTTTTTAAATATCCAAGTTATAAAGTTAAAACATAACTTAAATACAAAAATTCACTGTTAAAACTGACTGTATTTTTCTGGAGACAAAATTGCTTTGTAAACAAGCAAAATGTTTAAGCAACTGTACCTCTGTGTGTGGTAGTTGCGTTGTTTGTATTGTCGCCTTCTCCCACGAAGCTTGCGATGTGTTTTCCCATCCTGTCTCTAGCTTCTTTACAATGTACACTCTGTGTCCCAAAAACAAAAGTCTACAAAGTCCAAAAATCCTGACATAAATTTTTCAGTGCCTGAAATATTCCTGTGCCTGTTAAAAACCTTCACCTCTTTTTATAGTCAGTTTAATTTAAAATCTCTCAATTTTGGAGCTTGTATGATTTTTGTCATGCTTTTCACGATGTAACGGCTGTATTTCCTGTGCTCAGTGAGATGTGTGTATGGCTGTATACAAATTGCCGTACTTCTGCTATAAATCAATATGGCTGACGTTCCCACATTACTAAAAGTTATTTTAGCCAAGAGCACCCCGTTGGCTTTACTTAAACTGTGGTCTTACTACGAGCATATTTCAATTATGTTTAGGTATGCAGATACTCATGTTCGAAAACGGCCTTAGACACCATGAAATAATATCCTCTGGTTTATTTTATCACAGTATAGTTTAATGTGTGACACTGGAGTGCCTAGTAGATTAAGACTAGAGACATTCAAAACAGGCCTGAGAGGCAGGCAAACATAAAGGCCACTGAGAACAACACAAGACATTTAATGCATTGCTGTCAGCATGCCACTGTGGCTTTGGAATTTATATCAGAGTATCCGCTAGGTAACCTGGACAGTGCATTAAATTTATGGAACATCAAACACCACTAAGAGCCATAAAATGGTGAAAACACCGATGCATACTTGGAGTTTTTGGCAGAAGACATTATATAAAAATATTCTGAAAAACTGAAAAGTTCTTGAAAAAAATCACTATAACTTGACATACTTTGGACAGAGCTATTTGACTGCATTCAAATATTTGTTTTCATCCCCACATAGTTTCTTCTCCCTCTACTTCCTGCATAAATTTATATATGGAACGTAGCTGACTTGGACCGTCAGCTGGTAAAACTATCTTTGGAAGAGAATTGTGAAAGTGTTCTCAAGTAAGGAAAAGAATTTGCAGGGCTGGGCCTTATCAGAACTACACACTCAGAGCTGTGCCTCCAGCAGGATCCAGTACAAGGTAAGCATGGCAGAGGCAAGAGGAAGATGGAGGTCAACCGCACTCTCTCTTCCTCTAGGAAAAATGAAATGAAAATACTCTTGAGTCTTTTCTGTCGGTGAGGCCAAGAGTGGCGTACTGGATTCCAAAATGGTGTCTCACCCTTTGGAGACATAAGAAAACACTGAAGAAGAGCAACTAAGGACACATCAGAGCACAAGACACAAGTGAGCAGAGGGCTCTGACAGCAAGATAAGGAAAGAAATGATGGGTTTGTTTGCTCTTTCCGTGAAGACTTTAATTCCCACGTTTCCATTACTTAATGTGTCATTATTTTTGCTTTTCAGCAGCTGGCAAACCAAAAGCAGTCCACCATTTATTTTAAACCTTGTAGTCAACACACAATGCATCAGATTTTTATACTGCCTCACAGGACACTTCTCAAGAGAATCAAATTTAAAACTTTACTATAAATTTCCCTAGAGAAGTTGATCCTAAAATCCTTACACATCAATATTTGTTCATGATTAAGGCTTAATTTCAGAGGTTAGGATGACAAAGAATGACAAAAGCCAGCTACAAATTCCAGCCAAAAATTATCAACACTAAATTGTAACATTCTTCAGTGTCTATTAAGTAAAAGTCGGGCTCTCAAGCCCAGTATGTGGGTTCCTTTATAACATGGCCCTAGCCTAAGTTTCAAATCTTATTCCTCCAGGTTAATAAACTGCCCTTTATGCATGTCCTTCAATTTGCTACTTTGTCACCCTTTCACTTAAGGATCTTTCTTCCCATACCTCTGGGTCTAAATATATCTAACGGTTAAGAGCAGATATAAATGACACCTGTACTAAGCCTCCAAAGACCTCAAGAGCTGACAATATTCTCTTCACATACTTAATAAAGATTATATGATTTCATCTGATATATGTATATATATAATATATAATTACATTTTCTATATATAATATATATATATAATTCTTAGACTATAAATGTCTCAATACTGGAAGCATTATCCTTATTTGTGCTTTTGTTTTCATATAGAATCTTGTGAATAGTAAGTACCCATAAAATATTTGATCACTTATCATTATTGAATGAATGAATACAAGTATTTGTTGATATGATAAGACAACTATATCCTCTGTTCATTAGTCTCCCTTATTCTGGAATATTTGTCTTCTACTCCTTAATAACTAGTAACCAATATGTTATACTTGTGACTTATCTATTACTATGGAAATCTTGTACTAAAATGAAATTACAGCATAGTACAATTTCTTTCTTAACCTAAAACTATATTCTTGGCACAATGCCAATATCTGAGCCTCTGTAAGCATTTAGTGGCTATTTGAAAAAGAATGAGTAGTTAATATATCAATTACTCGCACTCTCAAAACATTAATGAATGATTTTATCATATTAATTATACTGTGTCAACATAGAAGTTTCTTTGACCTTTGGCCAAATTATTCTTTGCTCATAGACTGTGATTTCTAAGCTTTTCCTTACTGAGGCAAAAATATCTTACTAATCACATTGATAATCTAGGCCTCATAATTCAGGGACCTGGAAATTCATGTCAGTCTCTGATTGCATCCAGAAGTGAAATCCCCTACCTGAGAACTAGTTCCAAGGGCTGTTAGATTCTGAGGTATCCAATAGCATGCCATCCATAGTTTTCATAAACCCTATATCCAAGAGGAAGTACATCTTCTACAGTTATTAGAATATATAATAAAATGTGATTTTATCACACTGGCTGGAATGGTTTCCATGTCAGGCCTTTCTCTAATTTTAGACTTCTATATATTTGAGGAAATCAGTTTTCTGTTGATTGCTGCCTTGTTAGAATTACTTTTTCATAGCTTTGTGACTATTGATCTCTTTTTCATTTCCTACTTGGCCTTATCATTTCTTTTCATGTCTGTGATTAACATACACGAGAAAACAATTTAAAGATGAAAAAATTTCATTGAGCTCACAGTTTTAGAGGGTTTGGTCACTGTCCTTAGCCTTATGTCCTTAGCAGAATGCCATGGCAGAGGGAAACTGATCACTTATTGCCAGAAGCAAGCAGAGAAAAGTCAAGGGACTGGAACACTTGCTACAAAATCAAACGCATAACTTCATGGCCATACTTCCTCCAGCCTGGGCCCACCTCCTAAAATAGTGCAACTGGTGGGGGGTGGGGGGACCAGAGTCAAAATAAGGGTCTAGAGGCTCAGCATATTAGACATGCCAGCTGACTGTTGACTGAATATTGAACATATTAGCCATGATTAGGTATCAGGGTTGAATTCTGAAAGCCAGATTGGATCAGAAAGAGAAGTGTTGAAAAAAGATGATCCAGATAACAAACATAGACACTACTGTGAAAACAGTGACAGGGGTCTGATCTCTAAAACTCACAGTATGTCTAGATCCAGATGAGACCTGATAGGATAGGGTCAGATCATGGGGGAGGAGGACCTCACTGGTCAGAGGTCTAGGGGAAGGGAATAGGGCCAAAAAGGGAGGATGGGAACAGGAAGGCAAGAGCGAGGGGATTACAATCGAGATGTGATATAAATACATTGTAATAAAAGAAGAAAATTGACCCCAGAATAAAGATTTGTGTGGAAGATTTATTTTAATCCCTATGATAACTTCCCATCCAGGAAAAAGAAGAAAGGGAAACACAAGAGACATTAGATATTCAGAATTTTACTATTTCTCCTACTTTCTTCTTTCTGAGTATTTATGATATATTCCTACATGCAGTAAGAAGGTGCCATGGTCCCTCTAAAACTCATGTGCTGACATTTAATCTCTATAAAATAGTATCCTAAGTAAGACCTTCAAAAGTGATTAAGAATACAATCCATGGCCTATGGAAGGGGCAGGATCTGATGAGAAGGTTCCATTTGTGAAATGCAGGAGGTCTCAACAGACACTGAATCTTCTGGTGTCTTGATCTCAGACTTCTCAGCCTCCAGAAATATAGAAAATAACTCAGTGTAATAAGTAAACAAGTGTCAGGTATATTTTAGAGAACCAAACTGAGAGTTTGACATGGTAAAATAGAGAGTTGTTGAGACATTGTTTCTTTTATATATACATTATTTTATTGTAAAGAGCCTACAAATGAAGAGACATCATGTAGCTTGATTGATGTAACTACTAAAGTAAGCACTTTCCCAGACTCAGTAATGTACATCACAATGAGCATCTACACATTCAGAACCATCCTGAGACCATGGAACTGTGCTTTGGATCATCCACTCCCAGTATTTTATTTAAAATCCATGTATCCTCCACAAAACAAGTAGAAATTCCACAACAGAGTTAAAACTAGAATACCTCCCACCCATTCAGTAGCCGTTTACACCAGCAGCTGCTTAGATCTGATTTTGGATTGCCCACAAAAATAGGTAGGAGAATTACAAAATGTTTAAAGGTCAAAAGAAGTAAAATTCTACCTCTCCCTGTCTTGTATCAAAAGAATAAACAACAAGTCCGATATATCTCAAAGACAGGGCTTTAAAAAAAATAGTGGAATTAACTATTGAAATATATGCCAGATGCACATTCATGCCTGTCATCCCAGCACTCAGGGATGCAGAGGCAGGCTCATCTCTGTGAGTTTGTGGCCAGCCTGGTCTACAAAGCAAGTTAAGGACAGAGAAAGTCTGTCTCTAAAAACAAAAACAAAAAAACAAAAAACAAAAACAAAAACAAAATAAAAAACCAAAAAAGCAAAGGAAGAAAAGAAGGAAGAAGGAAGGAAGGAAGGATGGAATGAAGGAAGGATGGAAGGAAGAAGGAAGGAAGGAAGGAGGGAAGGAAGGAAGGAGGGAAGGAAGGAAGGAAGGAAAATATCAAGTATGGTTTTCCATCTACTCTGTCAGATACCATTGTTGCTATAACTATCAACATCCTCCTCATATTTGATGCTGGAAAACAAAAACCAGACACTGATTTTCTTCCTGTTCTACAAATAACCAAATCAGGGAGCTGACAATAAGCTGTGACTAACTACACACGGGCACTTAAAGCCTGTGCTTTAGTGTCCTGAGTCAGGTGCAGACATTCAGCAGTCATTTCACTGTCTTCAAGTTACCTTACTATGAAAAGTTTCTTCCTTAGCAAAATTCCAATCACCTCTAAAATCTTTGGCTGGTGAGGAGATGGAAAAGGACATTTGGCTTCAGATGCAGGACAAAAGCATGTAGCGCTCAATAGCTGTGCGAACACAACAGGTATTGACTCTGCGTGCTGACTTCCTTGTTTCTCCAAAGACAACAAGAAGATCAAATTGGTGTGATGACAAAAAAAAAAAATCTCCCACAGTGGCTGTCATTGTGTGAGGCTCTAAATGGTTGAGTCTTTAGCTCTTTCCACTCTTCTTATTTGTAAATCACTGATGTGGCACAAACATAAAACCTATTGCTAATAAGATTTGGGCTCCATCACAGGCCACATACAGCTCACTGCCAGGAATTTCCAGACTGTTTTCTCCTTCAACTTCCAAAGGGATGTTTCTGAAAGCTAAGTCTGTTTTCTCTAGCTAGCTATCCCTGGAGAATTTCTTATCATCAAACATTTTTACGCTGGAGTGCCCTTTTTTTTCCTTCAGAGAAATCTTATTGCACTTTTGTCCTTTCTCTAAAGAAAAGTGTTTTTTCTTGAAAAGAGGACTGAAGTCGCCTGACATCCATGTTCTCTTAGCTCCTTGTCTCTGCTCTTCTGCTTTTACAAGCAATTCACATTTGCAGAGGTCAACCCAGCTTTCCTTATTCTAGCAATTCTACATACCCACAGGGAACAGACTTGCAGAACTTGAAATTTTCTTTTTAGTCATTTGAGCAAATGTGTCAGATTTCCTTTCTTGCAAACACCATAGTATTTGTGAGGTGATAGTAAGTTACTTGAAGTTTATTACAGGGGACATGTCTTGAAGGTCCTATCTTGCCCTGGCCCACCATGACATAAGCCACATCGCTCTATCACATGACTACTTCGCCATGCCCAGACCCAAGAACCAGTAAAACTAAGTTAAAATAAATGCTCATTCCTTTGAATTATTTTTGGCTATTTGTCATGGTGGCAAAAACAAACAAGCAAAACTGTCTAATATGGTTAGGAAAAAAGGGTCCTTGGAAATATATTTTCCTAAGAAAAATATAAATTATTGCTTTGAAGTTTTTTAAAAAGTTACTTTGGCAAGAAAATGAGTATGCTGAGCTTTATTGGAAGATGTGACTAGCATGTCTCCTGTTTTTCATCCTAAAGCAGACAAGAATTTCCACTATGACATGTTTTCATTATCCTAGATTTGAATATGGCTTTTAAATATTTTCTCTCTTTTTGCCACTTATTCCCACCTTCTTCAGGCAGATGAGTCTGAGTGCATTTTGTTGATTCAGCAAACACTGCTCCAGAGCATCCTTAGAAGGTGGGGATAGGCTCCTGCAGTGCAGTAGCAGAGACTGCCTGGAGAGAGCTGTCAACTGGGAAATTAGAGCTAAGGATGTATTCTGGAAAGAAGCCACAGACAAACTTCTTGAAAGAGGGAGCAGCATTCAATATCTCCACTATTCAAGTTCTAGTAGGTCTTGTGGTTAATGGATACCCAAGGGATGAGTCTCATTTGACAGCTCAGATCTCACTGGACAACCCACATCTCCTCTGCAACTCACTCTCCCCTTCCCAGGTTTTATGGTGCTGGATGCCAACATCTCACAGCTACTCTGATGCTCCAGAAAATGGCTCAGCTGAGATTAGTCATCTTTTCCTCTGGAGGCTATAGCTTGGCAGTCAGAGAGCCTCCCATTAGCTACATTGGGCCCATTGTGAAGTGTAAAATGCTTGCTCTTGCATGACCCCACACTTTCTACTGATTCAACCATTCTCATAGATGATTTTCTTCACACCTCAGCCCGGGCATCAGCTACCTTGAAGACTGCCTCACACACAGCTTTTCCCAGGCGGGCCAACGACCTGCTCTGTTTGCTTTGATCATCACTTCAGGATTGCTAGTATCTAGACTAGTTCCCAGGAACTAATATTTGTTTAATTAATAGTTGCTGAGTCAAGAAACGAAGGAATGAGCAGATGCTACTGGTGAATTTTCTGTGTGTGTGTGTGTGTGTGTGTGTGTGTGTGCGCGCGCGTGCGCGCATATATATGTTACAGTTGCTCAAAAGGCACAGCAGTTTTTGTCCCCAAACAAATAATTGCTTAGGAATTTTTATGTGATAGACACTGAGAGGATATGAGGGCAGCAAATCATGTATGAAACAAACTAAGATAAAATATAAGTAGAACACAAAGTGTTCATTCAATAAATCAGTAAAGTTGGAAGAATCTCTAGAAAGATTACACATTTTTTCTTATCGTTCACAAATAAAAATGTCTCCTATTCTAGCAAAATAAAAACACATGGACTTCCTTCCCACATTATGGAACAAAATGTACCTTCCCAGCTTTTTTTTCAGTGATCCTCTACTTCTGGGACCACCATACTGGATTCTTCCCTACAGTGTACTTGGAGAACAATTAACAGAAAAGGTCAGAATATTCATTACTTTTCTATTTCCTATGATTAAACACCACAACTAACTGATAGAAGGGGTCTGTTTGTGCTTATAGTCCCAGAGGGATAAAAGATTGTTTTAGTGTGCATACATGCCAGGAAGCAGCAGACATGGCCGCAGAAGCAAACTGAGGACTCACATCTTGACCTGCAAGCAGGAAGCAATGAGAGAAGGAGCGATGGTATGGTCTTTAAATTCACAAAGCCTGCCTCTGGGAACATAGCTCCTCCATCAAGTCCATACCTTCTAATTTCTTTATATTGCTCTATAAAGATACTTAGTACTATGAACTTTCCTCTTATCAGTGTTTTGTTGTGTCCCATAAATTTGCATATGCTGTGCCTTCATTTTCATTGAATTTTAGCAAGTCTTTTATTTTCTTTGACCTAGTGATCACTGAGCAGGGAGTTTTTCAGTTTCCATGAGTGTGCAGGCTTTTGTTATTTCTGTTGTTGTTGAGATCTAGCTTTAGTTCATGGTGAACTGATAAAGAACAATGGGTAATCAACTGCATGGTCAATTTTGGAGAAGGTTCCATGCAATGCTAAGGAAAAAAAAAGTATATATTTTTTGTGTTTGGGTAAAAAGTTCGATAGACATTTAATAGGTCCATTTGATTCATGACCTGTGTTAGTTTCATTATTTCTCTATTTAGTTTCTGTTTCGATGATCAATCTATTGGTGAGATTGGGGTGTTAAAGTCTCTCACTATTAATGTGTGGGGATCAAGGAGTGATTTAAGTTTTAATAATGTTACTTCTATAAATGCTGAAGAGATTGCTCAGAGGTTAAGAGCACTGGCTATTCTTCCAGAAGTCCTGAGTTCAATTCCCAGCAACCACATGGTAGCTCATAACAATCTATAATGAGATCTAGTGTCCTCTTTTGGTGGGCAGGCTCACATGCAGGCGGAATGTTATATACAAAATAAATAGATAGACAAAAAATTTGCAGGTGCCCTTGTATTTGGGGGACAGATGTCCAGGATTGTGATGTTCTCTAAGTGGATTTTTCCTTTAATGAGGATGAGGTCTCCTTCCCCATCTCTTGTGATTGAATTTCACTGAAAGTCATTTTGTTAGTTATTATGTTAGCTACTCCAGCTTGCTTTTGGGGTCCATTTGCATGGAAAACTTTTTTCCAGTCTTTTACTCTGAGGTAATGTCTATCTTTATTGCTGAGGCGTGTTTCTTGTATGAAGCAGGATTTTGGGCCATGTTTACATATGCATTCTGTTAGCCCGAGTCTTTTTATTGTAGACAGTTTGGTCCATTGATGTTGATAGATATTAGTGACCAATGATTGTTAGTTTCTTTTATTGAGGTGGCAGTGGTGATGGTGTTTGTGTATTTGTCTTCTTTTGGTTTTGCTGTTGTGAAGTTATCTATATGCTGTGTTTTCTTGGATGTAGTTACCTTGTTATATGGGAGTTCTCTGTAGATGGGAACATCTTCTGTAGGCTGGTTTGGTGAAGAAATATTGTTTAAATTTGGTTTTGTCACGGGATAGCTTGTTTTCTCCCTCTATGGTGTTTAAAAGCTTTGCTAGGTATAGTAGTCTGGGTTGACATCTGTGTTCTCTTAGGTTCATCCTGGCATCTCCCAGGCCCTTCTGGCTTTCATTGCCTCTGTTGAGACATCAAGTGTAATTTTGATAGGTCTGCCTTTATACACTTAGCCTTTTCATATTTTTCTTTGTTCTGTAGTTTTAGTGTTTTGACTATTACGTGGCAGAAGGAATTTCTCTTTTGTTCTATTCTGTTGTTCTGGAAACCTCTTGTATGTTTACAGGCATATCTTTCTTTAGGTTGGGGAATTTTTCTTCTAGGCTTTCTTGAAAGTATTGTCTGGTCCTTGGAGCCTGGAAGCTTCTTTTTATTCAATTCCTATTATTCTTAGGTTTCACCTTTTCACTGTGTCCTTGGTTTCTTGAATGTTTTATGTCAGGATTTTTTCTATTTAATATTTTTTTCATAGATTTATTTAATTCTTCAATTGTATCTTCTATGCCTGTGACTCTCTCCTCTGTCTTTTGTATTCTGTTGGTGGTGCTTTCTTCAGTGGTTCTTGTTTTCTTCTCTAAGTTTTCCATTCCCAGGATTTTCTCAATTTGTGTTTTCTTTATTGATTCTATTTCCATTCTTCATCTTGAACTGTTTTATTCCTTTCTTTCACATGTTTGATTGTGTTTTCCTGTATGTCTTTAATGGACTCTGTTTGATTGAAATTTCCTGTATTTCTTTGAGAGAGTTATTTGTTTCCTCTCTAAATGCCTCCAACAACATCATAAGTATAGAAAAATGACAAAGGTCATGTTTCTGTGTTGCAGGGGCATAAGAATATCCAGTGTGTTGGGGGCATTCTGGTGGAGCCATATTGTCATGGTTTTCTGTTGATTGTGTTCTTATGCTGGACTTTAGCCATCTCATTGTCCCTGGCCTTGGCTGTTTGTTCCCAAAAACTTTTGGGTTTCTCGTGCCCTTGTGATCTAAGGGGTAAGTGATTGATGAGCAGGCAACAGATTCTGTGCTAGAGACAGCCTCTGATCCTCTAATTAGGGAACCACATGGAGACTGAGCTGCTTATATTTGAGCAAGGGGTCCAGGTTCTCCCCATGCATAGTCCTTGATTGGTGCATCAGTCTCTGCCAGCCCCTCTGGGACCAGATTTTTTTGGTTCTGTTGGTCTTCTTGTGGAGCTCCTCTACTCTCTGGATGCTTCTGTCCCTCCACACATTCATAAAACTCCTTATTCCCTGCCCAAGGTTTGGCTGTGAGCCTCAGCATCTGCTTCAATCCCCTGCTGAGTGGAGTCTTTTGGGGGATATCTATGGTAGGCTCCCATCCTGTTCCCTCTTTCAATTGCTTTTGATGTCTATTCAATTTGCCCACTGAATGAGAATTAAGCAATGTCCCTATGGTCCTCCTTGTTACTTAATTTCTTTAGGTCTGTACTATAGTTAGCCTTTAATATATGGTAAATATCCACTTATGGGTAGCTATATACCATGCATGTCCTTCTGGATTATCTCACTCAGGATGATCTGTTCCAGCTACCCATTTGCCTGAAAATTTCATGATGTTCTCATTTTTAATATAATAGTATTCCATTTGTACATGTGCCACAGTTTCTTTATCCATTCTTCAGTTGAGGGCCTCTGGGTTGTTTCTAGTTTCTCACTATTATGAATAAAACTTCTATGAATATTGATGAACAAATGTCCTTGTTGTATGGTGTAGTATCTTTTGGGTATATGCCCAGGAGTGCTATAGCTGGGTCTTGAGCTTGAGATATTCTCAGTTTTCTACGAAGGTGCCAGATTGATATCCAAAGTGTTTATACAAGTTTGCATTCCCACCGACAATGGAGGAATGTTCCTCTTTCTCCACATCCTTGCCAGCATGGACTGTCACTTGAGTTTTTGATCTTAGCCATTCTGACAGGTATAAGATGGAATCTTTTTGTTTGTTTGTTTGTTTTCATCCAGCTGATTTTTTTATTAATTTATTCTTGTTACACCTCAATGGTTATCCCATCCCTTGTATCCTCCCATTCTTCCCTCCCTCCCATTTTTCCCTTACTCCCCTCCCCTATGATTGTGCCTGAGGGGGATTACCTCCCTCTGTATATGCTCATAGGGTATCAAGTCTTTTCTCTGTAGCCTGCTTTCCTTCCTCTGAGTGCTACCAGCCCTCCCCCTCCAAGGGACATGGTCAAATATGAGGCACCAGAGTTTGTAAGAAAGTCATACCCCACTCTCCACTCAACTGTGGAGAACGTTCTGTCCATTGGCTAGATCTGGGTAGGGGTTTAATTGTCCTTGGCTGGTGCCATATTTTGAGCAGGACCCCTGGGCCCAAATCTGCCTATCATAATGTTCTACTTGTAGGTTTCTAGGACCCTCTGGATCCTTCTACTTCTCTCACCTAGAGTCCCAATAGGATGTCCTCCCCTCTGTCCCTGTTTCCTGGTAAGTGAAGGCTTTCATGGGACATGCCCATTGGGCTAGTATGCAGATATAAGTGAGTATATACCATTTGAGTCTTTCTGCTTCTGGGTTAACTCACTCATTATGATCATTTCTAGCTCAATCCATTTGTCCACAGATTTCAGGAATTCCTTGTTTTTAATAGCTGAGTAGTATTCCATAGTATATATGTACTACAGTTTCTTTATCCATTCTTCTACTGAGGGACACTTAGGCTGTTTCCATGTTCTGGCTATTATGAATAAGGCTGCTATGAACATGGTTGAGCAAAGTTTCTTGTGTGCTGGAGCATCTTCTGGGTATATTCCAAGGAGTGGAATAGCTGGGTCTTGAGGAAGCTTTCTGAGAGAGCACCAGATAGATTTGCAAAGTGGGTGTACTAGTTTGCATTCCCACCAGCAATGAAGGAGTGTTCCTCTCTCTCCACATCCTCTCCAGCATGTGGTGTCACTTGAGTTTTTGCTCTTAGCCATTCTGATGGGTGTAAGATAGAATCTCAGAGTTGTTTTGATTTGCATTTCCCTGATGACTAAGGAGGTTGAGCATTTCTTTAAGTGTTTCTCAGACATTGGATATTCCTCTGTTGAGAATTCTCTGTTTAGTTCCAAGCCCCATTTATCAATTAGGTTATTTGGTTTGGTGGTGTTTAGTTTCTTGAGTTCTTTATATATTTTGGATATTAGACCTTTGTCAAATGTAGGGTTGGTGAAGATCTTTTCCCAGTCTGTAGGTTGATAAGACAGAATCTTAAAAAGTCATTTTGATTTGCATTTCCCTGATGTCTAGAAACATTGAGCATTTTTAAAGTTCTTATTGGCAATTTGATATTCTTTTGTTGAGAATTCTCTGTTTATCTCTGTGCCCCATTTTATAATTGGGGTATGCTGTTTTATGGTGTTTAGTTTCTTGAGTTCATTATGTTTTGGATATTAGCACTCTGTCATCTGTAAGGTTGGTGAAGACCTTTTCCCAGTCTGTCAGCCATGGTTTTGTTCTATTGACTGTGCCCTTTGCTTTACAGAAGCTTTTCCTTTTCATGAGGTTCCATTTATTAATTGTTGATTTTCGAACCTGAGTTATTTGTCTTCTGTTCAGGAAATTGTCTCCTATGCTAACAAGTTCAAGGTTCTTCTCCTGTTTCCTCCTAATAGATGCAGTGTGTCTGGCTTTGTGTTGAGATCATTGATCCACTTGGACTTTAGTTTTATGCATGGTGATAAATATGGATTTATTTACATTTTTCTTCATGTAGACATACAATTAAACCAGCACCATTTGTTGAAGATGCTATCAATTTTCCATTGTGTGGTTTTGGCTTCTTCGTAAAACATCAACTGTCCACTGGTGTATAGGTTTATTTCTTCTGGGTATTAAATTTGATTCCACTGATCCACCAGTCTGTTTCTGTTCCAGTACCATGCATTTTTTTCTTATAGTTTCTCTATAGTACAGCTTGAAATCAAGAAGGGAGTTACCTCCAAAAGACCGTTTATTGTACAGGATTACTTCAGCTATTCTGGGATTTTTGTTTTTACATATGAAGTTGACAAAATTTTTGAAGGTATGTAAAGATTTGTGTTTGTATTTTGAGGAGAATTGCATTGAATCTATAGATCACCTTTGGTAAGATGGCCACATTTACTAATTTAATCCTACCAATCCATGACCATGGGAAATATTAACATCTTCTGATATCTTCTTCAATTTCTTTCTTCAGAGACTTGAAGGGTTTTGTTTGTTTGTTTGTTTTTCATACAAGTCTTTCACTTGCTTGGATAGAGTTACACCAAGATACCTAATGTTTTTTCTGGCTATTGAGAAGGGTGTTGTTTCTCTAATTACTTTCACAGCCCATTTGTCTTTAGTACAGAGGTGGGGTACTGTTCTGTTTTGGTTTTGGTTTTTGAGTTAATTTTGTATCCAGCCATTTTGCTGAAGGTATTTATCAGCTGTACCAGTTCCCAGGTAGAACTTTTGGGGTCACTTATGTACAGTGCTATGTCATTTGCAAATCATGATGCTTTGATTTTGTCCTTTTTAATTTGTACCACTTGATCTCCTTTAGTTGTCTTATTGATATGGCTAGGACTGCATGTAATATATTGAAGAGATACTAGAGAGTGTGCAGCCTTGCCTTGGCCCTGAATTCAGTGAAATTGCTATCAATTTGTCTCCATTTAGTTTGATGTTGGCTATCGGTCTCCTGTAAATTGCCTACACTGTTAGGTATGCGTCTTGTATCCCTAATTACTCCACAACTTTTAACAAGAACAGGTATTGGGTTTTGTCAAATGCCTTTTTGGGTATCTAAGGAGATAATTATGTATGTTTTGTTTTCTTTCAGTTTGTTTATATGATGGATTACATTGATGGATTTCTGTATATTGAACCACCCCTGCATGACTGGGATGATGGCTACTTGATCATGGTGGATGATATTTTCGATGTGTTCTTGGATTCAGCCTATGAGTATTTCATTGAGTATTTTTACATCTATGTTCATAAGGTAAATTGGTCTAAAATTCTTTTTCTTTGTTAAATATGTGTGTGGGATAGATCCCAAAGGCAACTGTGGACTTATAAGTTTGGTGGTGCTATTTCTGTTTCTATTTTGTGGAATAGTTTGAAGAGTGTTGTTATTAACTCTTCTATGAATGTCTTGTAGAATTCTATGATAAAACTATATGGAACTGCCTGTTTTGGGTTGGGAGACTTTTGATGACTGCCTCTATTTCCTTAGGAGATATAAGACTGTTAATTTTGTTTACCTGATCTTTATTCAATTTTGGTAAATGAGATAGCCCAGGTTCAATGTGTGGGATGGTGGAACACCAGAGCTCCTGACCTAGAGAAGTCTCAGGGAAACAGGTGAATCTATCCTAGGATACCCCCACCTGCCACACCAGCCCACAGAGAGCACCTGAGAACACAGGGAAGACCAGGCAATGGTGAACACGGTACCCAGCAACAGCATGTGTGGTCCAGGCGGGTCTGGGCCAGAGCCAGGCAGCCAGCCTCAGGGGACCGAGCCTACAAAGTTGGGCTGACAGAATTTAGCCAGATCAGTCCAAAGGGCCCAGCAGGGACTCTCACACTGGTGAGAGAAGCTGGACTGCCCTGAGGGTCTGGAACAGGGTCTGAATTGCAACCACGGCTCAGTGGGACTGAACCGCCAAAGGTGCATAATTTAGATTGGTCCACTATCTGGACTGGTCTGGGTGGGAACCTTACTGCAGGTCACAGTGGAAGGGGTTTAGACAATTGGGCAGCTAAAGCCTGGCCAAGATAGTCCCCACCGCCAGTCAGGGACTCCCACACTCATGGGAGAAGATGGACTGCCCTGAGGGGCCTGGAAGAGGGTCTGAATTGTGGACACAACTCAGTGGGACTGAACTGAGAAAGGTGTGAAATATAGACAGGTCCACTATATATACTGTTCCAGGCAGGATCCTGACTGCCAATCAGAATTACATCTGACTTCTCAGCAGAGACCATAAAAGCCAAAAGAGCCTGGACAGAGATCCTACAAATCATAAGAGACCACAGATGCTAGGCCAGACTACTTTACCCAGTGAAACTATCTATAACCATTGACAGAGAAAACAAAATATTTCATGACAAAAACAATTTCAAACAGTTCCTTTCCACAAATCCAGCTTTACAGAAGATACTAGATGGAAAACTCCACCACAAAGGGACAAGCCACAACCAAAACTACATAGGAATAGATAACTACACCATCACAAAAAGACACACAAACTCAACTGTTACCAACATCAAAAATCAAGAGACTTAACAGTCAATGGTCATTAATATCTCTCAACGTTAATGGTCTCAATTCTTCAATAAAAAGACACAGAGTAACTGAATGGATACATAAACAAGATCCAACATTCTTCTGCATTCAAGAAACATATCACATCCACAAGGACAGACATTACCTCAGGGTAAAAGGCTGGAAAAAATATTCCAAGCAAACAGTCACAAGAAGCAAGATGGTTTAGCCATTTTAATATCTAATAAAATTGACTTTCAACCAAAAGTAATCAAAAGGGATGAAGAAGGACACTTCATACTCATCAAAGGCAAAGTCAAACAAGATGACATCACAATTCTGAATAATGCTCCCATTACAAGGGCACCCACATTTGTAAAAGAATTATTTAAAAAGCTTAAACCACATATCAATCACACATTAATAGGAGGAGACTTCAACACCCCACTTTCACTGAAGGATAAGTCATCCAAAGAGAAACTATCCAAGAAATAGCATCATTAACCAACATCATGAAACAAATGGATCTAACAGATATTTATAGAACTTTTCACCCAAACACAAAGAATTATACCTTCTTCTCAGCACCACAAGGAACCTTATCCAAAATTGATCACATAGTAGGTCACAAAGCAAGCTTCAAAAGATACAAGAAGATTAAAATAATACCGTGTATCCTATCAGATCACCATAGTCTAAGGCTGGACTTCAAGAACAACAGAAATAACAAAAAGCATACACACACATGGGAATTAAACAACTTTCTACTTAATGACATCTGGGTCAGGGAAAAAATAAAGAAAGAAATTAAGGACTTCCTGAAATTCAATGAAAATGAAGGAACAACATACCCAAATTTGTGGGACACATTGAAAGCAGAGCTAAGAGGAAAATTCATAGCACTAAGTACCTTTATAAAGAAATTGGAAACATCCAACATAAGCAACTTAATGACACATCTGGAAGCCCTAGGAAAAAAAGAAGCAGAAACATCCAAGAGGAGTATATGTCTGGAAATAATCAAACTCAGGGCTGAAATCAATAAATTAGAAACAAAGAGAACAATTCAAAGAATCAACAAAACCAGGAGCTGGTTTTTGAGAAAATCAACAAGATAGGCAAACCATTAGCCAAACTAACTAAAAGGCAAAGAGACACTATGTAAATTAATAAAATCAGAAATGAAAAGTGAGACATAACAATAGACACTGAAGAAATACAAAGAATCATAATACCCTCTTTTAAAGGCATATGTGCTACAAAATTTGAAAATCTAAGGGAAATGGATAATTTTCTTGATCAATTCCACTTGCCAAAATTGAATCTAGATCAGAAAAACAAATTAAATAGTCCTATTTCTCCTACAAAAATAGAAGCCATCATTCATAGTCTCCCAACCAAAAAAAGCCCAGGACCAGATGGTTTCAGCACAGAATTCTACCACACATTCAAAGAAGGGCTAATATAGAGACTCTTCAAGCTGCTCCAAAAATGGAAATGGATGGAACATTACCAAATTCTTTCTATGAGGCCACAGTCACATTGATACCTAAACCCCACAAAGAACCAACAAAAAAAAGACAATTTCAGGCCAATTTCTCTTATGAACATTGACACCAAAATACTCAATAAAATACTCACAAAACAATTACAAGAACATATCAAAGATGTCATTCACCATGACCAGGTAGGCTTCATTCTAGACATGCAGGGATGGTTTCATATATGGAAATCCATCAATGTAATCCACCATATAAACACACTGAAAGAAAAAACACGTGATTATCTGCTTAGATGCTGAAAAAGCATTTGACAAAATCCAACACCCTTTCATGTTTAAAGTTTTGGAGAGATTGGGAATACAAGGCACATACCTAAACATAATAAGGGCTATTACATCAAGCCAATAGCCAACATCAAATTAAATGGTGAGATACTCAAGGAATTCCTCTAAAACTGGGGACCAGACAAGGCTGCCCACTCTCTTCATATCTCTTCAATACAGTTCTTGACGTTCTAACCAGAGCAATAAGACAACTAGAGGAGATCAAGGGGATCCAAATGGGAAAGGAGGAAGTCAAATTATCTCTATTTGCAGATGATATGATAGTGTATATAAGTGACCCCCAAAATTCCACCAGAGAACTACTACAGCAGATAAACACGTTCAGCAAAATGGCTGGATACAAAATTAACTCTAAAAAGTCAGTAGCCTTCCTTTATACAAATGGCAATCATGCAGAGGAAGAAATTAGGAAAACTACACCCTTCATGCCAGCCACAAGCAATATAATATATCTAGGACTTGTGAAGGACTTGTTTTAAAAAATTTAAATCTCTGAAAAAAGAGATTGAAGATAACATCTAAAGATGGAAGAATCTCTCTTGTTAGTGGATCAGGAGAATTAACATAGTAAAAATAGCCATCTTACCAAAAGCAATTTACAGATTCAATTCAATTGCTATCAAAATACCAACACAATAAAGACCCTGTAAGGTCATTTCTCAATTTCATATAGAAAAACAAAATACCTAGAATACCTAAAATAATCCTATACAATAAAATATCCTCTGGAGAAATCTCCATACTGATCTCAAGCTGTACTATAGAGCAACAGTAATTAAAATAGCATGGTACTGGCAGAGCAATAGGCTAGTTGATCAGTGGAATTGAATCGAAGACCCAGAAATATGCACATCCATATATTTTGAAGTCCCACTTATTAATTGTTGACCTTAACTCCTGAGCTGTTTGTGTTATGCTCAGGAAGTTTTCTTCTGTGCCAATGAGTTCAAGGCTCTTCCCCACTTTCTCTTCTAATAGATGTAATGTTTTTGGTTTTATGTTGAGGTCTTTGATTCACGTGGACTTTAGTTTTGTGCTAGGTGATATACATAGATCTATTTGCATTTTTCTACATGTAGCCATCCAGTTAGACCAGAACCATTTGCTGAAGGAGCTTTCTTTTTTCTATTGTGTGAGTTGGGCTTCTTTATCAAAAATCAATTGTCTATAGGTATGTGGGTTTCTTTTTGGGTCTTTGATTTGATTTCAATGATAAGCAATCCTATTTCTATGACAGTACCATGCTGTTTTTATTACTGTTGCTCTATAGTACAGCTTGAGATCCAGGATGAAAATACCTCTGGAATATATTTAATTGTACAAGATTGTTTTAGCTATTATAGGGGTTTTTTTCATATAAAGTTGAGAATTGATCATTCAAAGACTGTGAAGAATTGTGTAGGAATTTTGATGGGAATTGCACTGAATCCATAGATTGCTTTTGGTAAGATGGCCTTCTTAACTATGTTGATCCTCCCCATCCATGATCATAGGAGATCCTTCTATCTTCTGAATCTTCTTCAATTTCTTTCTTTAGAGACTTGAAGTTTTTTCCTACAAGTCTTTAATGTGCTTTGTTAATAGTTACGCCAAGATACTTTATATTATTTGTGACTGTTGTGAAGGATGCAGTTTCTCTAATTTCTTTCTCAGCCCATTTGTAATTTGTATACAGTATGGCTACTTTTTTTTAGTTGATTTCGTATCCAGCCCCTTTGCTGAAGGTGTTTATCATCTGTAGGAGTTCCTTGGTAGAATTTTGGGCATCACTTATGTATAGTATCATATCATCTGCAAATAGTGATAATTTTACCTTTTCATTTCCAATTTGTATCCCCTTGATCGCCTTTAATTGTCTTACTGCTCTAGCTAGTCCTCTAAATACTATATTGAAAAAAAGTGGAGAGTTGGACAGCATGTCTTGTCCCTGATTTCAGTGGAATTGATTTCAGTTTCTCTCCATTTAGTTTGATGTTGTCTATAGGCTTGCTGTATATTGCCTTTATTATGTTGAAGTGTGTGCCTTGTATCTCTGCTCTCTAGAAAACTTTAAACATGAATGGGTAGAGGATTTTGTCAAATGATTTTTTGACATCTAAGGAGATGATTATGTAGGTTTTCTTTCAATTTGTCTATATTTTGCATCACATTGATGGATTTACATATATTGAACCACCCCTGCATGACTGTAATGAAGCCTATTTGGTTATATTGAATGATATTTTTTATATTTTCTTAGATTCAGTTTGTGAGTATTTTGTTGAATATTTTTGTATTTATGTTCATAAGAGAAATTGGTCTGAAATTCTCTTTCTTTGTTAGGTCTTTGTGTGGCTTAGGTATCAAGGTTACTGTGGCCTTATAGAATGAGTTTGGTATTTGAGACTGTTTTGTGGAATAGTTTGGAGAGAATTGGTATTAGGTATTCTTTGAAGGTCTGGTAGTGGGCTTTATTTTTGGCTTAGAGACTTTTGATGACTGCTTCTATTTCCTTAGGAGATGCAAGACTAATTTGTGTAACTGATCTTGAGTCAATTTTTGTAATTGGTATCTATCAAGAAAATTGTCCATTTCATGTAGAGTTTCAAATTTTGTGACATATGGGCTTTTGAAGTAAGACATAATGATTCTTTGGATTTCCTTGGTGTCTGTTGTTACATGTCCTTTTTCATTTCTGATTTTGTTGATTTGAAAACTCTCTCTCTCTCTTCCACTTAGTTATTTTAGCTAAGAGTTTGGCTATCTTGTTGATTTTCTCAAAGAATCAGCTCTTGGTTTTGTCGATTCTTTAAATTGTACTCTTTGTTT
This sequence comes from Acomys percivali, assembly GCA_907169655.1. Taxonomy (NCBI): domain Eukaryota; kingdom Metazoa; phylum Chordata; class Mammalia; order Rodentia; family Muridae; genus Acomys; species Acomys percivali. The sequence goes on along the minus strand of OU015743.1, from coordinate 85,092,030 downwards.
CTAATATTGTGTTTCTACCTTGAGTTTGATGATTTTCAGCTGTCTACTCCTTTTTGGTGTGTCTGCTTCTTTTCATTCAACAAACTTAAACTTTCTTCAAAACTGACCTAAGGAAATAGAGGCAGTCATCAAGAGTCCCCCAACCAAAAAAAAAAAAAAAATACCCATAGCCAAATAAATGCAGTGCAGATCTTGAACTTTTTATAGATTTCTTTCACCTGTTTGTATTTTCCTGCATTCCTTTAAATAATTTGTTCAATTCCTTCTCCTTTTTCTTTGCATTTTCCTGTATTTCTTTGAGTAATTTGTTCATTTCCTGTCTAAACGCCTCAATTTGTTTGACTGTATCTTTTTACATTTCTTTAAGAGTTTTTTTATTTCCTCTTTAAAGGCTGTTATCATCTTCATTATCATAGATTTAAGGTCATTTTCTTGTGTTTCAGTTGTGTTAGGGTATCCATGGCTGCTTGCTGAGGGATAACTGGGTTCTGGAGATCCCATATTGATCTGGCATCTAGTTGTCTCTGGCATTGGCTGGTAGTTTCTGATGCCCACTGGAGTTCCTGGGGTTTTGGAAAGAACCCTGGGAAGGAAGCTGGATGTTCCTGCAGTATGGTCTCAGACTGGCAGGAGGTTCTCAGGGAATTGCCCCAAGGCTCTCCTCAGATGTATGATCCTGAGTAGCAACTGAACCCCTCTGGAGCCTGAGGCCCTCCTCTAAACAGGGAAAATCCTGGAGTCAGCCACCTGCTACAGGATTTCTTGTTCTGAGGCTAATGAGCTCCCGCTGCTCAGACACTTTTTTCAGACACTGTACTTGCTGGGTGCAACCATTTTAGAGAATCTTGAGCTAAGAGGTCTGGGAGGTCTCCTTAGGGAGATGGTTTGAGCTTTGGAGCAGGAGGCCAGAGGGTGGAATTTTATGCACCCCACATACCCTGAATGTATCCGCAGGATGGTGAGAGTAGTCCAGCGACCAGAGGCTGATACTATGTTCAAGTGAGAACACTAGAACTTTTCCTGGGATTGTCTGGGTGACCTAAGTTGGGCTTATTTGTTTCTCTTACTGTAGGCTCTCCTCTCATCTGGTAAACACAGACACTGGCATTTTGGGGTCCACAGTATGTCCTGTTGGTCACTCTGCAATAACTGCAGTTCAAATGTCATGTGTGATCAGCACCAACATCTTGGGTCTCCCAAAACATAACTTCAATTATCAACATCTTTAAATTGTTTCACTTCTTAAATTTGTTGAGTTTTTAGATACATAGTTTATAAATGATGGTTTTTATCAGAATTTTTGAGAGATAATAAATAAACAGAAATTATGTGTAACTATTAAAAACAAGATGAGAAATATACCTAATATTCTCCAAAACTTCAGACATTTCATCAAAATTTAATATCCATGTAATTCTTAACATTTGAATATCCTAGGCTTTGTATATTTGTTTCACCAAATACTATACAGATGTTTTCAAGCCTCTCCCAGCTTATTTCAATTTACTTGACAAGCATTATCACTTCTGTGCACCTCAAAGAATAGGATTAGCAGAATGCAAAACCCATGATTATAATCCTCATGATCTTTACTCCAATATCCATATGAGTATGGATATATGTGTCCAGCCTTTGTTGTAATCAGCTGTGACCCACTGATAGAAACTTGACTGAGAAAGTGTTCAGATTCCCACAGATAGGTATGAGCAGAAAATTAGTGTGTCAAGGACACAGAACAGGGCTTGAGAGATTGCTCAGCAGTAAAGAAATCTTTATGATATCTTAGGACAAGAGTTCAGGTCCCAGCACCCACATCAAAAGGCTTACATGGAGCCTGTATGTGTATGCCTATAACTCCACCCTCAAGGGATCTGTCACTTTTCTCTGGCCTTCCTAGGGAACCATACATGTACACAAACACATAATAAAATACCAGAAACATAGCTGCTCAGGCAAGGGATCATATCCAAATACCTTCTAGGTCTAGAAGTCTGACTAGAATGCAGACACCCTCTGGATTACAGTATGATCTGGCTAGAATACAGACAGACCCTTAGTACACACCTTTAATCCCAAACAATGAAGATAAGTTTACTTTATAGAAGGAAACATCCATATTTGAAAGTGACATCTAATTGAAGGGAAGACAAAGTGAGGAATTGCAAAAAGGTTTGAAAGAATGAGTCAGAAATTGGATATGCCTAACTATCATGAGAACAGGACAGGAAAGAGAGGCTACTTAAAAGCAGTATATGGCGAGAGGAGAATTTTTTACTTAAAGTTTTTTGTTTTTTACTGGAACACCTTTGTAGAGACAGGATGCAAAGAGAACAAGCTAGACATGGCTGAAAACAGATTGAGTCAAAGAGTGAGAAGGAGCAAGAAGTTTAAAACATATTACCAGAATTAGTCTGAGGCCAAGCAGAGTAATTCAGTCACAATCCAAGAGAAGCCAGTTTGAATCAGTCAGCTCGGAGAGGAGTTTGGGCCAGAAGAATTGAGTTGAACCAGACAGAGTTAAGAAAGAGCTAGAAAGGCTTGGGAATGCTCTCATCTCATCTTCTTATGTGATGACATAAATGCAACTTTTACAGTTCAAAGGAAAAATGAATGCAGAACAAAAATCAAAATGAATGAGTAGTACAGGAAGGCCTGAAATGGGAATGTTAAAGGAAACAAATGTCATTCATGTGCATCCCAACACAGAGTTGTCAGCATGCCCATCAGATGTACTCACAAGCCCCTTTGTGTAAATAGTGCTGTCAACATGAACACAAGCACACATATTCCGGAAAATTAGTCTCACCAAATGTAGAAAGTAAATGAGGATCTAAATTTAGAAATAACTTAAGATAGCATTCACTTACATTCTTAATAGCAGGAGCTTAAGTAGTAGAAAATGTTTCCCTTTGGTAACACAATAGGTTCCACAAAAGTTCTTCAGTATGTTTACAGCAAGCCAATCTAATTATACCACATTTACCCAAAGGAAAGATCAGGAATATGCTTGAAGTGAAATCAACACCTTGTGGAACTTTGGGTATCATGACATAAACTCAGGAACTTGACTGTGCCACCAATGATATTTAAAAGAATGAGATGCTTCAAATCTTTGAAGGAAATAGCTTGTCTCTAGAAGTCACAATATGATTGAGGCTAATTACTCCCAGAACAAAATGGAAAATGGACAAAACTGCCCATGATTTCATTTTTTGCCAAAATATACATATATGTTTGAGGTTTTAAAGAAAAACATATTTCTCTTCAAAATATTACCAAGGTTATCAATTAGTCACAAGTTAGCTCTTTTTGGTAAGGCTATAAATAATGTTTGGAAATGCACTGTAGCCACGAAGCCAGATGTAATGGGAAGTCTATACAGCACAGATGATGCTTGGCACCCATGCTTCTGAGATAACTTTAAAAAATGCCTTTTCACTCATGATTATAAATATTACCTTTCTAAATCTGTTAGCCTAGCACAATTAAGCAGAAGTTCTTATTCGCCAGTCTGATCAATGTTGAATATTCTTTATATAACAAACACCATGGTGTTTGCTCAAATAATTTTTTTAAAATCCCTGAGGGAAGGAGACAGAAAATAGCCACAATAAACCATCCTGTGCTCTGAGAAGCCTTTGACATGACTCATGACTGAGTTTATCTATTTTATTTTTTCACAAGCAGGAGCAGTTAAGAGAGAAATGGATTACAAAATTAATATGCTAAGCTATCAGGCATGAACTAGAAGTGTTCAAAAGAAGCTGTCCTTCCTAGCCTTCCTCACAAGGCCCAAGGCCTCTTCTTTGTATGCTTTTCTTTCCAAGAATGAGAAGAGGTTTCACTTCAGAAAACTTGAGAAAAGTTCTCTCCACATTTCATAGGGTTTTTTAACTAAAAGGATTCTTACAAAACATTGGTATCTCAACTATTTAGGCTTGATTGTAGACTTTGTCATAATTAAATCAAAAGCAGAGATCTACTCTAACATTTTCAAATACCAATTTAAGCAGAGAACTCAGAAATTATTGGAAATGTTTACGAGAAACAGATTCAAAAGGAAAACAACTTTCTTCCAGGATATGTTGGATTTTCTAGGGGAATCCAGGAAACTCCCTGTGACCCAGGGTATGGCTAGCTTTAGGAGTAGAGGAAGGAGACAATTGTGAGAGTCCTTCTGCATTTGGCCAAAGAATAAATACATTTTTATATATATAGTTTGGCATTGGCAAGGTAAGAGATGTTGAAGGGTCAGTGGTGTGAATTCACAGGTCTCAGCCAACTGCCCCTTACCACAGGTCCATTGGTTGTCACTCAAACACAAGGTATCTACGTACAACATGCTGAGCTTGGAGCTAAGTTCAATTGTTTACATCATAGTGTTTAACAGCCCTATGTGCTCTAGCTGCTTGATCCCCAAGGAACACGACACCTTTTTACTAGTCAATATCGCTGAAAGGTTCTCTCTTCTCCTGTTATGACAGTAGTGACTAGGGTCATAAGCTTTTGCAGTTACTCAAGCCACATCCAAACCATAGCAACCCAGATATAGCTATTAGGACAGGAGACTTCTAGATACCTTCTTTTATTCCAATATTTTAATATTTCCTATTGTCCTATTGGCTTTAGAAATATCTAGGACAATGTGGAACTTCATCTGGAGCCTAGAAATATATTTTTCCTTTTTTTTGTTGTTTATTTTTGAAATTTTATTTATTTATCGTGCATTTATGAATGCTCTATCTCATGTACACCTACATGACAGAAGAGGGCATCAGATCTCATTATAGATGGCTCTGATCCACTATGTAGTTGCTGGGAATCAACTCAAGACCTCTGGAAGAGCAGCCAGTGCTCTTAAGCACTAAACCACTTCTTTTGTTTGTTTGTTTGTTTGTTGTTGGTTGGTTGGTTTGGTTTAGTTTTTGTTTTGTTTTGGTTTGGTTTGGTTTGGTTTGATTTGGTTTGGTTTTTGAGACAGGGTTTTTGTGTAGCCTTGACTGTCCTAAACTTACTTTGTAGACCAAGCTGGCCTCAAACTTACAGAGTTCTGCCTGCCTCTGCCTTGCCGAGTACTGTAATTACAGGCTTGTGCTACTGTACCCAGCTTATAAACAGATGTTTTAGCACAGAATTCTACCAGGCTTTCCAAGAAGAACTAACATCCACATTCCTCAAATTATTCCACAAAATGGAAACAGAAGAAACATTGCCCAATTTATTTTATGAGGCTATAGTTATTCTGATATGCAAACCACATAAAGATTCAACAAAGAAAAAAACCAATTTCCCTTATGAAAATATATGCAAAAATCTCAATAAAATACTTGCAAGCCAAATCCAAGAAAACACCAAAAAGATCACCCACCATGATCAAGTAGACTTTGTTGCAGAGATAGTTCAATATATAAAAATAAATACATGTAATTCAACACATAAATAAACGAAACTGAAAGAAAACAAAACCATATTATCATTTCAATAGATGCAGAAAAGGCCTTTGACAAATCCAGAACCTGTCCATGATAAAAATCTTGGAAAGATCAGGGATACAAGGCACATACCTAAACATAATAAAGGCATTATACCACAAGCCTATAGCTAACACCAAATTAAGTGGAAAGAAACTCAAAACAATTCTATTAAAATTATGAATAACACAATGTTGCCCACTCTTTCCATATCTATTCAATACAGTACTTGAAGTTTTAACTAGAACTATAAGACAACTGAAGAAGATCAAGGACATACAAATTGGAAAGAAGTCAAAATATCATTATTTGCAGAATATATAGTACATATAAATGGCTCTAAAAATTCTACTAGGGAACTTCTACAGCTTATAAACACCTTTAGCAGAGTAGCATGATACAAAATTAACTCTCAAGAATTAGTAGCCCATCAATATACAAATGAAAAATGAACTGCCAAAGAAATCAAGGAAATGACACCTTTCACAATAGCCTTAAAAAATATATAATATTTTTGAGTAAATCTAACCAAACATCAGCACAGGTGGGCCTCCAGAGAATGAGGCATGAACCAAGGACCATGCATGGACTCGACCCAGCCCTCTACACTTACATACCCAATGGTCAACTTGGTTTTCATGTGGGTCCCCTAGGAAGAAGAGTAGAAGCTGTCTTTGGCATGGACTCTGTTGACTGCTTTTTGATCACTTCCCCCTGGTGAGTCTGCCTTTCCAGGCCACAGAAGAATATGTGCTGAGTCCTCATGCAACTTGATGTGCTGGTGTAGGTTGTAGGGGTGATCTCCTTATCAGAGGAGTAGGGGACAAGAGACAGGGAAGACAGATAGAGGGTAGGACTTGGAGGGGTCTATGATCAGAATGTAAAGTGAATGAATATATACATTAAAAAATCTTTAAAGACTTGAATGATTTGCAATGGTGCATCTAATTTAAATTTTTTTTTAGAATGTACAGTAAGCGTATAACCTTCTCAATTAGCATCAGCTAATTTATACCTTTATAACATGTCTACAGGCCTAGAGAGAAAAAAACAAACCTTACATTGACACCTAGCTTCAGAAAGATTATAGAGATGGTAAACCTCTTAAAGATGATTATGACATACAGAGATGTCACATAGATGCATACTTGAAAGGAACAGTAATAAGCTCCACAACAGATGAATACTGATGATGAAGAGAGTGAAGAATCTTTCTTCTTCTGGATAAGAAATTCTGGCTTTGCCAAGTAAATATTAAGAAAGTTGGAAACAGAGGTAAGTTGTGCTAGAAAGGGCTCTACAAACACTAGGCTGATTGGATGGGAGACACAGAAGTCCCAATCCTAGCTGAGAAGCAATTGATGGCTGCTAGAGGAGGAAAGGAGTCAGTTTTCCTTCTAGGATGGAACCAATAGGTTGCTCATGCTCCAGTAGATGATGGCCCTAGTCCCATGCACATTTTATCAATACAATGTATTGCTAGCATTTAAAGTGCCTACAAAAAACAGCACATGGGCCGGGCGTGATGGCACACACCTTTAATCCCAGCACTCGGGAGGCAGAGGCAGGTGGATTGCTGTGAGTTCAAGGCCAACCTGGTGAGTACAGGACATCCCAGGCTAACACAAAAAGATCCTGTCTCAAAAACAAAACAAACAAACAACAACAAAAAAAAACAAAGGAAAAACAGCACATGGAGTTAGTGATGAGGGGAAATATGGGAGATGTTTGCGGGAGAGGTAGTAGAGGAAGGTTTGATTTTTAACACAATATACGAATATATGGCATTTTCAAATAATTTTTAGAAAAACACACCAGGCTGAGGAATTCAATAGGCTATTAGAAACTTTTAAATATTTGGGCACAGAAAAATATTTTCACACAGTATTTTTATCTATGTCTCATATATTTATTTATTTATTGAGGGTGCTACTGCACGAATGCAGAGGTCAGAAGACAAGTTGAAGAACTCTGTTTCCTCCTTATACCATGTGGGCTCGAGGAGCAAACTCAATTTATCAGGCTTAGCAGCAAGCACTCTTAGCCACTGAGCCATATGCACAGCCCAATAAATGTTAAATGGTTTTTTTTTTAAAACACATGATAAGGCAAAAATAGAGTAATAAGCATCTATATTTGAAACAAGAATTTGTTCTAATTCTCTAAAGTCTTAAGGTGTGATGCTGAAGTACAAAGTAAAGCAGTGTCAACAGCAGACACTCAGGAAGCAAGAGAGATCTAAGGGTCAGCAGGATATAGTGACTAATCATGGGTGGCTACATATAGAACAGGATATCACAGATTCCCAGCCTGTCACTGAGAAGTTGCTGGAACGCCTAATAAGATCAAAAGACCTGGGAGAGGGATCAGAAGATGACTTTCAAAAGAGTCTGAGTTGAAGCTGTTGACATGATATGGTGCCACATAGCAGGGAGTCAGAGATCATGATGTTGTGCCACAATATAACCAAGCATTCAGTCACCTCTCCAAGCTCCTGACACAGAACATCTAAAGTCCTTGTAGATGAAGGCATAAACATCTCTTGTTCTCATGCAAGAATGGAACCCCCAGTTCCTAAGGTAAGGTGTTGGAGAAAGAGGATGTATCTTTCTAAATCGTTATGGCAGTAGTTTTCCTTAACCAATTAGTTTCCCAATGACTGACACAGAGAGACTATGATTTATTTTTAAACTCTAAGCACTCTAAGCCGGGAAAATTCTGAGCTACTTTAATACTAGTACCTTTACAATTCACATAAAAACCAATCACTTGCCAATCTGATGACTCCTCAGGCGGCTTCTGTTCCATCAGTCTGTTCTTACAGGCATGTGCTCATTGTTATCTTACCTTCTCCCTTCCTTTCTATCTGGTTTCCTCTCCTTCTGTTGCTCTTCTGCTTTCTCCCTCTCTCTTCTCATCTCTTAAACTCAAGCTCGGGAAACTAAAATTCTGCCTGCCTCTCTTCTACCCAGTCATAGGCTTCAGCCTCTTTATTTAGCCAGTCAGGGGTAACTGGGGAACATTCCTTATCATCACATGGTTACAGATAGAAAAGAGCAGAACGAGATGAAAAGAAAATCCGAATAAAAATCATAAGAGTATTTTACTGCAGCAATAAAGCAAGAAATGGTGGTACACAGCTGTATTTCCAGCATGTGGGAGGCAGAGAGCAAGGGAGGACTACAAGGTCAAGACCATCAAGAGCAATTTAGAAAGTTCAAATTCTAAACCATTAGCCAAAGTTATATAACAAAAGTCTCTCTCTCTCTCTCTCTCTCTCTCTCTCTCTCTCTCTCTCTCTCT
>OU015743.1:85032876-85083246 GCA_907169655.1 Acomys percivali | reverse complement strand
TCTCTCTCTCTCTCTCTCTCTCTCTCTCTCTCTCTCTCTCTCTCTCTCTGCCTCCCTCCCTCCCTCCTCTTTCCCTCCATTTCCTTCTCTCAGTAAATATAAAGGAAACTATCACAGCAAGAGCCTGATACACAAGAGACACTACCCAAAGAATAAGAGAAAACTTAGAAATTTTTCTTAATTAAAAACTATAAAGCCAGTTAAAAAACTATAACAGAACCAATGCATGATTTTTAAAGACAAGGTGGTATATTTAATAGACTGAGTCATTGTAGATCAAGTAAATACATAAAAGGTGAAAGTCAGGGATAATGATAGCCACAATGATAAAAAGAACTGACCTGAGGAATAGTGAATGATACTAATTATGAGTGCAGAGGAAAAAACTTAAGTGCTTAAAGAAATGGCTGATATAAAAGTCCAATGAAGAATATCTGGCATAATGGCTGGGTAACATCAAAATGGAAAGTCCAGTAGAATCTGGGAAGAAATTCAGCAATATATTTCCATTGTCTTAAAGCCAAAAGAGAAGAAACTATGTACACAATGGAACGTTGGTTTTCTCATTAAAGCACAAAATTTAAACCATCTGAACAACTAATTCAATCTTCAGTATGACTTTGAAGAAGATACATGTAGTAGTTTGAATGAGAACGGCCTCCGAACACACATGTATTTGACTGTGTAGTAGTGGAACTGTTTGGGGAGAGTTAGGAGGTGTGCTCTTGTTGGAGAATGTGTGTAACTGTGGATAGTCTATGACCATATAGCAGGGGAGGAGGTCCCCCTCAGTCGTAGGCCTAGGGAAAGGGAATAAGGTGAAAGTGGGAAGGAGGGAGAAATGGGAGGATACAAGTGATGGGGTAACAAATGAGTTGTAACCTGAATAAATTAATTAAATTTAAAAAAATAAAATAAAGTAAAAGCTCATGACAGTCCCAGTTACCTCTTTTGATGTTCCATTTGTGGATCAACTTTAGGCTACTGACCAAACACCATGCCTGCCTACAATTCTCCCCCATGATAGTCAGGAACACTAGCTGTCTGGAACCATGAGCTCCAAATAAATGCTTTATTTTATAAGTTCTCTTATCCCTTTTTACACCAACAAAAATGTAACTAACACAATAAATAAACATTTATGTTGATTTCTTATATTATAAAAATAGTTTTCCTGAAAAAGAGTCAGAAAACTCACCATTCCATAGCATATGTACAATAATACAGATGGTAAAAGTATACAGTTTTATTAGCTAATTTAATTCATGATAAATTTGAGTAAATATACACTGCTAGTTTTCTGAAACTATTAACACTGTTGTTAACATTGTTGTTTTTGAATTCTCTAAATTTCAATGAAGTATATACTTTTTTAAAAATCTCATATAAATTTTATTACATGTTACACAGGTAGCATTGCTATCTTAAATTCAAATCATGAAAATCAAAGTTTGTGACCTATTCTAATTTTATCTCTTCACTCCTGTATGTTTAAGCAAAGGTACTTATTCTCTGCAACACTGTATGATATTTATACAACACATACATAAAACCATTTAATGGTTTGGGAGACTCAAAAGAAAAGCAATAGATATAGTAACTTGTTGTTTGCAGTTTCCAGTCTTTTAAGCCTCAACTGAGAGATTTCTAAGCTTTTGACACCAGGCCTGATCTTCAACCCACAAAACTGTAGTTGTGACCTGCTCATGGACAATGACCTCCCTTTGTTCCTTTAGAAGAGATTCCACCATCTGATTCAGACAGCTGTTTGTTCATTATGTGTCTTCCCACAGAGTGCAGCTTCTGGCCAAGAAGATCATTCCAACAAACATACTGCCATCAGACACAAGCTCCATTGTTGAGTAATTAGCGCAGCTGAGTCACTCTCAAACTGGGTTGTACTTTAGAATCACCTCAGAAACTTTTCATACTGTGCATAAACCAGATTCTACTCCAGATCAGTGATTTGGAATTCTGGGAATACGGAGCCTGCCCATCACAGTTTATAAATCTCCAAGAGACTGTAGACCAGGTGCAAGAAGAACTGGGCTCTGACTTCTCTTTAACTTTATATATTGGTATTGACATCAAAAGAGGATCATGGAAACATGTCATTTACAGCATTTAAAAAATAGTGGTCTGACTTTCACACGAATTCTGGTGCCCCATATTTGACCACATCCCCTGGATGGGGAGGCCTGGTGGCACTCAGAGGAAGGATAGCAGGCTACCAAGAAGAGACTTGATACCCTATGAGCATATACAGGGGGAGGAGGTCCCCCTCAGTCACAGTCATAGGGGAGGGGAGTAAGGGGAAAATGGGAAGGAAGGAGGAATGGGAGGATACAAGGGATGGGATAACAATTGAGATGTAATATGAATAAATTAATAAAATATATTTAAAAATAGTTCTGTTGCTTTTGATGCAGACTCAAGCAAAGGGAAAGGTTTTCCTGCCCTGCTGTGGATTCCCTTTGTATACTTTGTAAACCCTCAAGACAAGAAAGTGGCCAGGCCCCTCCCCCACACCTCACTGTCATAGCTTTTTCCAGCCTCTGTAACTGTCACAAAGGTCATCTCCAGCCCCTCCATAGTACCTTTCCAGGATTATGCTAATTTTAGGTGAAAAGTCTGAAGAAAAACCCCAAAATCCCCAAGCAATAAAACCTACCAATCCCTGAACAGGAAAACCCACCAATCCCTGAGCTTCTCCAAGCTCATGACTTGAAATCCCACCAAAAGCTCTGTCCTGGAAAGCTATACCTGCTAAGAAATCCTATGTAAAGGCTATCTCTTCTTAGTAACAGGAGCAGCAACCCTGGATTCATCCCTCCATACCCTGAATCCTCCCAATACATCTTTTCTGAGATTTATTCCTGGTGTGACTCTCTCATCAGAAAAAAACATGAAGCAATGAAGAGAAGAAAAGAAGGGAAGAAGTGGAGCAGGGGCTGAGGTTCCTGAGCGCCTCAGCTCAGCTGGAGACACCCTCCCTCCCCTGGGAGCTACAATGCAAGGCCTCCTCTCAGAGCTGTGTGATTCCTGGCTTCCCATATCTCAGGATGCCCTCCCATTGGGATACCTTCTCCCCTCAGAGCTGTGTGGTTCCTGGGCTCTCCAGTCCCAGCACAGCCTTCCGTCCAATCAAGAAAGTCAACAAGTTTCATATCTGGTCATTTTCATAAAAAAAAATATTCAAAGTTAAAGTCACTCTCCTATTTATACTTTAAATAAAGGGACATGAATCTTCTTCCTATTTAGCCTGGAGACAGGCTAGCATAGCTAAAAATGACCAAACCCCATGATTCTTTGCCTTTGAGTGACAGCATGAAGCATGGCAAAGAGGGTAGGCATCATGCTGGGGAAAGACTCTGCTGAGAATCTGATATGATCTGTGTGTCAAAAACTACAACAAATTGCACACAATATGCGTGGGCCCCTTCGCCTTTTCGTTGAGGGGAGAAGGACCAACTCATGCCTTGAAACTCAACTTCAATCCAAGCATTTTCACCTTGGATTGAAAAAAGGTGATATCAACTATTGTTTTGTTCATTTTAGTTTCCAAAAGGCCTGGAAGACTAAAGCAGCTTACAAAAGCTTAAGGGTATTTTTTCATGCTTATTTTATGGTTATTGGAATGTTACTCAAACAGCTATTCTTGGAATGCCTCTTTCTCTGGTAAACAAGTTCATTTCTGATGAGAACAGATAACGTTGCTGTCTTTCACTCCTGATAAGAGGAATAGCAAATAATCTACAGAACTCAGATCTTTTCCTCGAGGGATTCTTTTGAGTTTCTGTGTTTTGAGGGCTCTGCTACCCTCAGAGCTCTACTCAGTGAGTAGAGGGCAATTCACTATACAGAAATTTGTACTTTACATCTTCTCAACAGTGGGAAGGTTGTAAGAACATCATAGAGATAGTTCTTCCAATCATTACAGCTAATGTCTCTCAGTGGATTAACAATGTGCATCAAATGTTGACTTTTATAATCGGCTATTTATTTATGATAGGAACTGTTTTTACCACTTAAGTTGTCTATATCCATATATGTTACACAATTAGTTTTTGGTCATGTGAACTTGATCCACCCTCTTTTCCACCACGAAGTTGATAAACTTAAAAGCAGATACTTTTATGGCTTTCATCTCCCTTAACAAAACTCTTCTCCTTTCAGGCAGCTTTGTTATATTCTGTCCTTGCTAAGATTTATAAATTATAACTTTCTTTGCTATGGGAGATTACTTCAAAATACTGCATCATTTATCAAAATGCAATGTCAACCTTGTCATTTTGTATTAAAATTGGATTCTGATACTCAAAACTCTCTATTACATGGAACAAATGTTTTGGTGGCAAATATTTAACAGCTAGCTTTTCAAATAGACCATCTGAAAAAATAAAGAAAAGAAAGGAGAAAAAAGAAAAGGAAGAAAGGAGAAGGAGGAGAAGCAAAAAGAAAAGCCTTTGCTAATTTCCATAGTGAAAACACTTTAACAACCATGACCAATGACAAACACACAGATATTTACAAACTGTCTAACAAAATTCCTGAAAATTGGACAGTAAGCTCTCAGGGACAAATGACAAATGACCTTGGCTTCGGCTAATCAAACTTTCCCCTTATTTCCCCATGTTTCATTTTATGCAATGCATGTTTTAAAATTATTTGTTGCTTTTGTCATGGAACCCCATCCCTTTAGACATTATACTTACTCATCTGGAAAGCACATACTTCATCTACACACTTCACATATCTCATACATATTAAAGAGGTACTCATAGGAAATATTTCACATGAAAATATTTTCTTTTCTGATATCACCTAACATATTTATAAGACATATTAGTGGGGATCCAAGATGGCAGCGAGCAATGTGGACCGTGTTTGGAAGCTCCAGTGAACAATTCAGGGAATTGCACAGATTTCTGAGCCAGGAACACCAAGGTCCAGACACCATGGCAGCAGGAGTGCCCCACAGGTCGGAGGGACAAGGGTGTGGAGGACCTGCATGCCCCTGTACAGGGGAGAAGCGTGGATTTTCTCTGATCGGAGCAGCAGCGGCAGAGGCAGCAGCACCAACAGCGGCACCAGCAGCAACAGTGGCAGTGGCTGAGGTCTGCAACTCAGAGCCTTCCAGTGGAGGGGATTGGTGTGGTGGCCGGTGGGAGTTGCTGCGGGAGAGAGGACTCTGGACAGGATTTGGGTTGTGTGGTGCCTTGTGACCCAAACTGGACTCGGCAGACAGTTCAGCCCCAGAGTCCCGGCTTCAACTCAGTGCGGGCAGTGCCTTGGAGACGCTGGCACAGCACAGCAAGCAATTCTGCCTGAGGCCCCAGCTCAGCTAAGCCATAGCTCCCCTGCTGTGACGCAGGCTGGGCAGAGCACTCAGTTCCACCGGAGGTGCCAGCTCAGCGTAGCCACAGTTCTCCTGCTGTGATGCAGGCTGGGCAGAGTGCTGAGTTCCACCGGAGGCACTAGCTCACATCAATGAGCAGTTCTGCCCAAGACACTAGCTTGTCTCAGCGGGCAGTTCTGGGACATTGACACAGGCTGAGGTCAGCAGGCAGATTCAGTCCAGAGGCCCTAGCTGGACTTGCCGGTCAGATTAGGCCCAGAGACTCTAGCTGAGCTGTGCGCACAGGCTCGGTGGCCCCAAGACTCTGGCTGAACTATCCACGCAGTATAGACCCAGAGTCCTGGGCTGAATTCAGCGTGCAGTGTGGGTCCATAGTCCCTGGCTGAGCTCAGTGCACAATTCCACCCTGGAAACTCATGTGGAGCTCAGCGTGCAGTTTAGGGCCAGAGACCCTAACAGTGCTTAGCAGATAGATTGGGCCCAGAGACTCTAACGGAGCTTTTGGCACAGTCCCGGCTCTAAGACTCTGCTTGGACACAGTGTGCAGTTTGAATCCAGATTTCCTGACTGAGCTGGGCAGATGGTTCGGGCCTGAGTCAATAACTAACCACAGCACGCACTTTGGGCCAAAAGCCCCTAGCTGAGATTGGTGCACAGTCTCAGCCCAAAATTTCTGGCTGGACCCTGTGTGCATTTTGGGCCCAGAATACTTAGCTGAGCTCAGCAGACGGTTCAGGCCCTGAGAATATAGCTGAGCTTGGCACGTGGTTCCGGCCCAGTGTCCCTGGCTGGACGTGGCAGGGAACCCAGAAGGCTGTGCATACCTTGGCCTGACCCAATGCTCATTCAGAGACCCAGAATGATTGCAGGACCCACAGCACAGGGGAGCTGAGGATCACTGGCTGTGAGAGTCCAAAATGAAAGGGCTAACCTCCTGCCATCCACACCAGTGAAGTATCAGAGCTTCCAGCCTACAGAAATCATGAGAAAACAAGTGAATCTATCATCAGACTCCCTTCATCCAACTCTGGAAGAGACCCAACAAAATCAAAGATGGCAAGATGTCGAAAGGACAGCATAAAACATATGCAAAAAAAACAAGAAAGAAAATGGCATCTCCAGTTTCCAGCTATTCCAAAGAAAACAACCCAAGGAACTCAAATACAACAGAAATACAAGAAAATGACCTCAAATCCTTAGTAATGAGGATATTAATGGAGGAAACAAATAAAATTCATAATCAAATGCAGGAAGATGCAGCCAAACGGATGAGAGACTTAAAAGAAGCACATAGAGTGGAAGTGGAAAAATTTCAGGAAAATGAAAACAACCATATGAAAGAAATAAATAAAACGATTCAAGCTCTGAAGCCCTATAAAGAGACAATGGAAGAAACTCACGAATATACAATCAGATCAAAAAAATAAAAAAATCAGTTCAAGATCTGAAGATGAAAATGGATTCAATGATAAACTCACAGACAGAAGACAAACGAGAACGTGAGACCTCAGAGAAGAAGGCAAGCAACACAGAGGTGAACTTTTCTAACAGAATCCAACCGATGGAAGAATGAACCTCAGGTCTAGAGGATACAATCACAGATCTTGAAGCAACCATTAAAGAAAGTGCCAAATCTGGAAAACTCCTGACACAAAACATCCAAGAAATTAAGGACACCATGAAAAGAAGAAATCTGAGGATAATAGGTATTGAAGAAAGAGAAGATATCAGACTCCAAGGCCCAGAAACTATTCTCAACAAAACCATAGAAGAAAATTTCCCCAATCTAAAGAAAGAGATGCCTATACACATACAAGAGGCTTAGAGAACACCAAATAGAATTGACCAGAAAAGAAAAACTGCCCGTCACATAATAATCAAAACACAAAACATACAGAACAAAGAAAAAATATTAAAAGCTGCAAGGGAAAAGGGCCAAATAACATTTAATGGCAAACCTATGAGAATTACACCCGATTTCTCAGCAGAGACCATAAAAGCCAAAAGGGCATGGAAAGAGATCCTGCTAACCCTAAGAGACAACACATGCCAGGCCAGACTACTTTACCCAGCAAAACTATCAATAACCATTGATGGAGAAAACAAAATATTCCATGACAAAAACAAATTCAAACAGTACCTATCCACAAATCCAGCTTTACAAAAGATACTAGAAGGAAAACTCCATCCCAAAGGGTCAAGCTACAATCAAAACTACTCAGGAAATAGATAACTATACCATGGCAAAAACACAACTACACAAACGCTCAATTGGAAACAACATCAAAATTAAGATTCTTAACAGTCATTGGTCGTTAATATCTCTCAACATCAATGGTCTCAATTCTCCAATAAAAAGACACAGAGTAACTGAATTGGTGCATAAACAAGATACAACTTTCTTATGCATTCAAGAAACACATCTCACCCATAACGATAGGCATTACCTCAGGGTAAAAGGTTGGAAAAAATATTCCAAGCAAATGGACACAAGAAGCAAGAAGGCGTAGCCATTTTAATATCGAACAAAATAGACATTAAACCAAAATTGATCAAAAGGGATGAGGAAGGACACTTCATACTCATCAAAGGTGAAGTCAACCAAGATGACATCACAATTCTGAACATCTATACTCCCAATACAAGGGCACCCACATTTGCAAAAGATCTGCTAAAAAAACTTAAACCACACATCGATCACCACACAATAATAGTGGGAGACCTCAACACCCCACTCTCACTGAAGGAAAAGTCATTGAAACAGAAACTAAGCCGAGAAATAACATCATTAACCAATGCATTGGGTCAAATGAATCTAACAGATATCTATAGAACCTTTCACCCAAACAAGAAAGAATATACCTTCTTCTCTGCACCCCATGGAACCTTCTCCAAAATTGATCACATCGTAGGTCACAAAGCAAGCCTCAACATATACAAGAGGATTGAAATAATACCTTGTATCCTATCAGATCACCATGCTCTTAGGCTGCAATTCAACAACAACAGAAACAACAAAAAGCCTACACGTACGTGGAAACTAAACAACTCTCTGCTAAATGACACATGGGTCAGGGAAGAAATAAAGAAAGAAATCAAGGAGTTTCTGAAATTCAATGAAAATGAAGGAACAACGAAGCCAAATTTGTGGGATACATTGAAAGCAATGCTAAGAGGAAAATTCATAGGACTAAGTGCCTTTAAAAAGAAATTGGAAACATCGCACATAAGCATCTTAACGAAACAACTAGAAGCCCTAGGAAAAATATAAGCAGAAACACCCAAAAGGAGTAGACGTCTGGAAATAATCAAACTCAGGGCTGAAATTAACAAATTAGAAACTAAGAAAACAGTCCAAAGAATCAACAAAACCAAGAGCTGGTTCTTTGAGAAAATCAACAAGATAGACAGACCGTTAGCCAACCTAACAAAAAGGCAGAGAGACATTATTGAAATCAACAAAATCAGAAATGAAAACGGAGACATAACAACAGACACTGAAGAAATACAAAGTATCATAAGATCCTACTTTGAAGGCGTATATACCACAACATTTGAAAATCTAAGGGAAATGGATGATTTTCTTCATTAATTTCACTTGCCAAAGTTGAGTGAGGAACAGATAAACAAGATAAATAGTCCCATTTCCCCTACAGAAAGAGAGGCAATCATTGATATTCTCCCAACCAAAAAAAGCCCAGGGCCAGATGGTTTCAGTGCAGAATTCTACCAGATCTTCAAGGGTGAGCTAATACTGATACAATTCAAGCTACTCCAAAAGATAGAAATAGATGGAACATTACCAAATTCATTCTATGAGGCCATAGTCACATTGATACCTAAACCTCACAAAGACTCAACCAAGAAAGAGAATTTCAGACCAATTTCTCTTATGAACACTGATGCAAAAATACTAAATAAAATTCTTGCAAAACGAATACAAGAACACATCAAAGATATCATTCATCATGACCAAGTAAGCTTCATTCCAGGCATGCAGGGATGGTTTAATCTACAGAAATCCATCAATGTGATCCACCATATAAACAAACTGAAAATAAAAAACCACATGATCATCTCTTTAGATGCAGAGAAAGCATTTGATAAAATCCAACACCCATTCATGTTTAAAGTTTTAGAGAGATCGTGGATACGAGGCACTTTCCTCAACATAATAAAGGCTATATATAGCAAGCTAATAGCCAAAATCAAAGTAAATGGTGAGATACTCAAGGAAATTCCTCTAAAATCGGGAACAAGGCAAGGCTGCCCACTCTCTTCATAGCTCTTCAATATAGTACTTGAAGTTCTAGCCAGAGCAATAAGACAACAAAAGGAGATCAAAGTTATCCAAATGGGAAAGGAGGAAGTCAAATTATCCCTATTTGCAGATGATATGATAGTGTACATAAGTGACCCTCAAAATTCCACCAGAGAACTCCTACAGCTGATAAACACCTTCAGCAAATTGGCTGGATACAAAATTAACTCAAAAAAGTCTGTAGCCTTCATATACACAAATGACAAGCTTGCAGAGGAAGAAATTAGGAAAGCCACATCCTTCACATTAGCCATAAGCAATATAAAATATTTAGGAGTTACTCTAACTAAGCAAGTGAAGGACTTGTTTGAAATAATTTCAAAACTCTGAAGAAAGAGATTGAAGATGACATTAGAAGATGGAATGATCTTCCTTGCTCATGGATTGGGAGAATTAACATAGTAAAAATGCCCATCCTACCAAAAGCAATCTACAGATTCAGTGCAATCCCTATCAAAATACCTACACAATATTTTAAAGACATTAAAAGTTTAATTACGAACTTCATATGGAAAAACAAAAAACCTAGAATAGCTAAAACAATCTTGTACAATAAAAGGTGCTGAGGAGGAATCTCCATACCTGATCTCAAATTGTACTATAAAGCAATAGTAATTAAAACAGCATGGTACTGGCACAGCAACAGGCTGGTTGATCAGTGGAATCGAATCGAAGACCCAGATATGAATCCACACTCAAATGGTTACTTGATTTTTGACAAAGAAGCCAAATCCATTCAATGGATAAAGGATAGCATCTTCAACAAATGGTGCTGGTCTAACTGGATGGAGGTCTATGTGTAAAAAGATGCAACTGGACCCATATTTGTCACCTTGCACAAAACTCAAATCCAAATGGATCAAAGACCTCAACATAAAACCAGTCACTTAGAAGAAAAAGTGGGGTAGGTCCTGGAACATATTGGCACAGGATACAACTTCCTGAACAGAACACCAACAGCCCAGGCCTTAATGTCAACAATTAATAAATGGGACCTCATGAGACTGAGAAGCTTCTGTAAGGCAGAAGACACTGTCAAGAGAACAAAGCGACAGCCTACAGACTGGGAAAAGATCTTCTCCATCTCTACATCTGACAAAGGTCTAATATCCAAAATATATAAAGAACTCAAGAAATTAAACACCACCAAACCAAATAACCCAATTGAGAAATGGGGCTCGAATCTAAACAGTGAATTCTCAACAGAGGAATATCAAATGGCTGAGAAGCACTTAAGGAAATGCTCAACCTCCTTAGTCATCAGAGAAATGCAAATCAAAACAACTCTGAGGTTCCATCTTACACGCAGCACAATGGCTAAGATTAAAAATTCAAGCGATACCACATGTTGGCGAGGATGTGGAGAGAGAGGAACACTCCTTCATTGCTGGTGGGAATGCAAACTAGTACAGCCACTTTGAAAATCTTTCTCCAGAAACGTGAAGTTTTTTTTCATATAAGTATTTCACTTGCTTAGTTAGAGTTACACCGAGATACTTTATATTGTTTATGGCTATTTTAAGGGTGTAGTTTCCCTAATTTCTTTCTCAGCCAGTTTGTCATTTAGGTACAGCAGGGCTACTAATATTTTTGAGTTGATTTTGTATCCAACCACATTGCTGAAGTTGTTTATCAGACGCAAGAGTTCCTTGGAAGAATTTTTAGGGTCACTTATGTATACTATCATGTCATCCACAAATAGTCATACCACAAAAAGTGATTGTTTGACTTCTTCCTTTCCTATTTGTATCCATTTGATTTCTTTTAGTTGTCTTGTTGCTCTTGCTAGGACTTCAAGTACTATACTGAAGACATATGGAGAAAGTGGACAGCCTTGTCTTGTCCTTGATTTCAGTGGAATTGATTTAAGTTTCTCTCCATTTAGTTTGATGTTGGCTATAGGCTTGCTGTATATCATCTTTAGTATGTTGAGGTGTGTGCCTTGTATTTCTCCTCTCCAACACTAAACATAAATGGGTGCTGGACTTTGTCAAATGCTTTTGTAGAATCTAAGGAGATGATGATGTGTTATTTTTTTCTTTCAGTTTATTTATATGATAATAAGAAAGGTTCAGTCTCAAGGCAATCATCCCAACACAGTGCTCTTGACACAGTCAAGCCTGCTCGGTACAGTTTACTACAACACATTCAGTGTCTGTAGGAAAAAATATCTTATGAATAATTCTTTTATTCCTAAGGAGTTTTTCATTGCTTATTTTTAAAACAATTTGTAGTGTAATGGATAATAATAGATTAATATAAGTTTACCTGGTAAAATATTTGATATCCTCATATCCTCATCTAAAACTAACCTAATGCCAACACAAAACTGACTCTATGTTGTTGCTGTATTAGTTTCATTGCTGTTGTTTTCTTGTGGTTCTTTTATTTCATTTTGTTTCCTTTGTGTATCTTTTTGTCTTTTTGGTCTTTTTTTGTTTAGATTTTTTGTTGTTTTATTTTACATTTGGAGAGAGAAAGAACATGAAATTGAGTAGGTAGGAAAGTAGGAAGGATCTTGAAGGAGTTTCAAGTGTTGTATTAAAAAACAACAAAAAGAGACAGGGAAATGAGAAAATGATCACTAAGAACTTTTGAATCATTCAACTTTCTAGAAGGAAATACTAATAGGAACACCAAGCTTTTGTATTAACCCTAATCTTCTCAATTTAAAATGGTTGGTGTTTCCATTAGCTATTTGGGGAATGTGTACTTTTTGGAGGTGTATCACAGTTTTAATTTTCAGACTATTTTCAATTTTGTCCCCTAATACCTAAATAGTAAAATAGCTCAGGATTCTATCACTGGAATTGGTTCACAAGCATTATAGTTTGTTTCTGTTGTTCTAGCATGGGAAAACAAGAAGGCATGGAGCAGGTATCTCTATATTTATGCACAGACAGAGAAGTACAGAAAACTGACAGGAAGTAGGGATAAATATCTAGAGGTGAGGAATCATGTCACAACCACAAGAAAATAATGTTAACTCTCAGCATAGTCCAGTTTCTGAATACCACAAATAGTGCGGCTGGATAATGTTTCTTGGATTTGATAATATTCCTGTTTCCTAAGTCTATGCCTTAAGTCAATGTCAGTTCAACAAAATGTAACCTAAATTATACTGCATTTATGTGATTTATAAACAGACATAGTTAGTATAGCAACTAGTGAAGCAATTATATGAACGTTTAAATTTTATATAGTATAAAATTTTTCAAATTTTTTCTAGATCTATTTTAATAAAAGACATAATGGAACAGGATAAAAGCAATTTGGGTACAATAATTATTGTTTTAAAAAACCTCTCATACTTTGGATCACTTTAGTTTACTCTAGTCTGGTCTGCTCTCATTTGACTTTGAAATAATTTCCAAGTAGCTCTGGTTGGTCTAGAACTTGCTATATGTAGTCCAAGAAGACCTTATACTTGCAACAATTCTCTCCCTCTGCCTTCCATGTGCTGGAAGTTCAGATGTGTGTTCCCATGCCCAACTTCACTGTCCTCAGTTTTGAGGTTTCACCTTTTTCCATTCTTTATCCCTGAAAGGTTAACAAAATAAGAAAATATGGTGTTAAGAACTTTAAATCCTAAGAGAGACTATGACCTTCTCAGATGAGAAAATAGTACACTTCCTCCTATCATTCTTTCTGGTGAGAGGTCTTTTCAATGTGATATTTAAGGAAAGAAAACAACTCAGTGATTCAGCCTCAATTGGCCAACTTCCAGGTTATTGGAAAGTAGAAACATGGCAAAGCAACCCTAATAAGTAAAAAGGTACAGGAATAAATCAGAGATGGTGAGGGCAAACGACTCGCAGATATCAAATGGAAGAAGAACTGGGTGGAAATACACTCACAAGAGAATGGCTTTGTAACTTGGGAGACAAATTAAAATGAATATTATTTTCAAACAAGAAGTGATGAACACAGATGGTAGACAATGTGGTCTTACATCTTTGAGGATGACACTTTAATTTAACAGCTAGAATTCCCTGTGACAAGGGAAGAAGTTGCTAGAGTAAAAAGTGTCATAAGTAGCACAGGAAGGGGATGTGAGTAAAATATCACCACATGTAGCTAAGTTAGAACTGAACAAAACTCCCTAAGCTGTTTCTTCACAGACCAAATAGAGCCATTTTATACGGTCCATTTGTGGATATTACAACTAAATCCAGAAAAACAAGAAAATCTTCCTCATAACATATGTAAACTTGGATTTGTTGTCTTGTGTGTGTGTGTGTGTATGTGTGTGTGTGTGTGATCTCTTAAATTTATTCTATCAAATGATCCAAAATAACTCTAAACTCTATAAATGCATGCCCTTCCCATACACACATAACAAATTATTTTTATTCACCATGTTGTTCTTAACAGAAATATACACATATACAATAACTTTTTACCACAGTGTAAAGTCTTTATCAAATCCCACTCTTTTCACCGTTACTTGTCATTTCAAATATATTCAGAATAAACTATAAAAAAGATATTTATAGTTATTTTTCCTTTGGTCTTACAGAGAAGCCAAGCCCCCTTCAGTTTTGTTGGGAGTGGGCTTATACTCTCACAACTATGAATGCATCCCACAACAATTATTCAAGAAAAGAAAACTTATGTTTCCATTTTTGTGGTCTGTGTAATGAGCCATGCTATTTCATGCATATTCACCTTGGTCATTACTGGCCCCTGGCACTGGCTAGAAACACCTCCTCAGATTGCTGCCTATAGAAATCCTGTCCTGACTTTTTCAACTACTCTGACAACTAGAAACCTGTTCCACAGAGTTCGATAAGTGTTTGATGCACAAGTGTAAGGACACAAGGTCAACCCCATAGCCTAATTTTTTATTTTAAAAAAAAACTATGTGTGGTGATACTTTATATATAACCATGACACTTAGGAGGCAGGCACATGCATATGTCTGTCTAGCCATCAAAGCTGAGTTAACAAGCCCAGTTCCTCATTAGACACTGTCTCAATAATAAAGGAGCTGACAAGAGGGCTCAGGAGGTAAAAGAACCTATTGACAATCTCGGAAACCTGAATTGCATCATCCAGATCTAAGTGGTGAAGGAAATAACAGATTCCTAGATTTTGTCCTCTGACCTCCATGCACATGGTGTGGTGTGCATATACCCACATAAGCATTGTGTTTGACATCTAAGAAAAAAGAGATTCAAAACATGTCATGTTCAGGACACTTGAGCTAACACAAGTACATTTTACAGCAAACTTCTTCTTGTTCTAAACCACCTCCCACTAGCAGTTCAACATGTTTTAAATGTTGTGGTGTTTAATATGCAAATAATTTTGACACAACTAGTGATATATTATCTGTTATATGTATTTGGATAAAGAAATATACTTTGCATATTTAAAGGAAGCCTTGTATAAACCTAAATTAATATCAACATAGCATATATTTCATGTATAGGATGGATGGAGGTATGCATAAATGCATACTTAACAAAAAATGTTCTGACCTTGTTTTAGTATCCTAGAGCCAGTGAATGGAACTGAATATGGAAGATACTTTCCTTGTGCTCCTGGTTGTGTTGGGCAGAGAAATGAGAGGACCATTAGCAGCATTCTATCATTGGAAATTATGTCCCCTTAGCAGGAGAAGTATGAGAAATAAAAGGATTCAGATAGCCTGTACCCAAAATACAATCAGACATAAGTATCAAGTTCTAGTGTTATGTGGCACATTTCTGGTATAATTATAGTTCAAAATAGGCTCTCAGAGACTCTGCACATTAAGTAATGATAAAGAAGCAGAAATGACAGTCACATAATTTGATCAGCAGTTAAATCCAGTGTGCATCTCTCTGACTACTAGAACAAGTTTTAAAGAATTGTTACCACTTGCAGTTGGCAGTTCCAGGAACATCTCTTCTCTGTGTCTCTGATGTGAAGCCTACATGCATATATCTAATTTAAAAAATGAAGTCACATGACTTGAGATGTTATTCAAGTTCTTCTCTAGAGAGTTAGATAGCTACTTCAATAAATGAAATGAACCGAGGGCCCTTTTCCTGGCTTTCCACCAGTGATCTCACCTGCTTAAATACATTGCCAAGAGGACAGAACACATGTTCTTTCCATAGCTGGTGCACTAATGATGAGTGCCTCAGAACCCTCAAGATGGTTACACATCTGAAGAGAATGTTGTGTTCAAGGAGCAAGCTAGTGAAACAACTATTGGAGAAAAATAATGTCAAAGGGACTGGGATCCAAATCAACATACCATAGAAGTTAGGCAGCATCAGCATTCACGCAAAGCTTCAGATGCCCTCTCATGGTGTTTTCATACACTGCCTGGCCAATGAAATGCATTGTTCATGCATTTGAAAGCAATAGACTGCTTTGATCTGTTAAATCGGAATTGGACCCAGAGGCTTGTGTATTGGTCCCCAGCTGATGGCAGTGTTGTAAACCTTTTGTCCCTGGGATCTGGCCAGCAGAAGTTGGATGCTGGGTGCAGTCTTTAGAAAAGAAAAGCTGCTTTCGGTGCCATGTTGATCTGCTGAGATGTGAACAAGGCCCCCTGCAAGATCTCTTTCACTGGCTTGTCCACTCTGGTCGCCATGCTTTCCCCGCCATGACAGATTATCTGTCAAATATGAGCCAAAATAAACCTTTGCTTCCTTAAATTAATTCCTTAAATTGACAGAACATGGTATTGTGTCATGGTGATAAGGAAAATACTGCTAAAGAATCCAAACAGTCACCAGACTCCAAAAAGATTCTAGTTCAACTGGGAATCAGCCCAAAGCACTGTGGGCTGAGGGGTTTGATAATCTGGTCCTTTATGCTATTTTTACATTTGAACCCTTTTGTCATATACTCACATAAACACATATTTGAAATATAATTTTTAATGGAGATATAGAAGATGAAAGTTAAAGCAAACATAAAGCAAGCTAAAATACAATGATGGCAAATGTTTTAACTTAAAAGTCCAGAAGCAATGCATTTGGCTGCAGTAGAAAAGTAAGGGATGTCAGCCCTAGGTCATTTACTTACTATGCATAAAACAATCCCAGTTAAGTGAAAGAGGTAACCATAATAACAGCATACAGCGCTAAAGGGAAAAGTTGAGGTCATCGATTTGAAGGCACGTCATTGTCTGCAAAGCACGGTACCAACTGAGTGGCATTGTCTATGGTATTGTTGGCCTCTCTGCTGGTGATTTAATCTGCATGGCTGGCGAGCATTCAGAGCCACAAACAGAGACAGAGATAGCTCATTCTGTAGAAGCTTGTTTCCCCACACCAATAGTAAAGGTGTTCTTCATACTCCTCCAAAGGCCGAGCAAGTGGAATGGGAATGGAGTCCTGCATTTCTGGTGTGTTGCTAACTGCAATCAGCTACAATGACACTCTGATAAGTAAAACATCTTTGCTTCTCAGCTGATGCTGTCCACAAACTACCTTCAAGCTCCTGGCCTGGCCTCCCTTTCTCATACAATTATTCCCAGCATGAGGAGACTGTAATCAGAAGCCTCAGTCTGAACCCATAAGCACCCTACCCCAGGATTATACTCATGCCAAGTTCAATACTCACTTTCTTTTCACAGTGTTGCCTCTACGCTGACCTTCAACCTTCCCAGCAACCCATATGTAGTTGTACTTAGGATTCTTTCCCTAGTTTAGTTTACCATAGACCACCCATCCAGCTCAAGCCTGGTCTCAGAATCCTTGTGTAGTGTATGCTCTTTGACTGTTTCCTTCCTTCCAAGCTTGTGACATGTTTGAACCCTGAGCATATAGGACAAGCCATGCAGCAGGGTCTATTACAAATTAATAATCATGGGTCTTGTGAGATAATATTCCCCAATCTGCCTCACTACCTCAAACTCTGATTCTCTGCTTTTCCCAGACCTCCCTCATGCACTTGTTGCATGCATACTTTTATAGCCAAAGTACACAGGTGGCCACAGTGTTTCCCTCTGTTGATATGAACTTTCTGCAAGCTAAACCTCAAAGCCAGTGTCCATCTGCCAAGGCGCTGCAAAGCCTCCAAGCTACAGATGAGGTCATTAACTCTGAAGTTTTCCTTATGAGATAACCACATCAAGCCTTCCCGACCCTCGCTTTTGGCCCACATTTAGAAGTTACAGCTATACTTCCTACTGCCAAAGGTGTTGGTGTGTGCTGCTGGCTGGGGATGAGGGAATGAGAGGATCCTGTAATTTTGCCTCTTTGGTAAGCTTTGAAGAATGACCCCAGTGGGCCGGATTCACACATGCTGCTCGTTTGTTTTTGCCAAGATTTTATCCTTAGCTGGAAGACAATTGATTCTCATCAGCCTGAGCTCCATGCTGACAATCCTAGGAAGCAGAGGGTATGCAGGTGCCCCACCCACTAGGCTTTCAAGTGATAGAACACATATTAAATAGCACCACCATTCTGCTTCAATGTCATAAAGAATATATTATGTCATGATTCCATTATATATTATAAAACTATAAAACTATTATCTTAAAATTTTTCTTATATTTTTAAATTTCTTGAAAGTATAATATATCATCTCCCCCTTCCACTTCCTCCCTCCAACTACTTTCTATGTTCTCTCTCTCTCTCTCTCTCTCTCTCTCTCCCCCTCTCTCTCTCTCTCTCTCTCTCTCTCTCTCTCTCTCTTATCTCCTTCATATTTATTGCCTATTTTTTTTAATTTTTGTTACATATATATGTATATATACAGAATATATAATATATTGCTAAATATGTAAATATAATCTGTTCAGTCCTATAATGTTCCTTGTATGTATATAGTATCATAAACAGCTTTCCTTTCTTTCCTTATTATTCAGCCATAGATTCTGTGTTGAAAACGTTGCTGTATGAGATCTTCCCTCTCTTTGGAATGAATGAATGAATGAATGAATGAACAAATGAAGGTAATCTCCTAGTATCACTGTGGCCCAATGTATTATATTCATAGAAGAGTGACGGAAAACACAAACTCACATATAAAATATAGCCCCAATCTTCTCAATGATTTAGTGCTGCCTCAATCACAGGCTTTCTGTACTCAGAAAGTAGCTGACAGAACTTCTGTAGGCGTTTATCCTATTACACTGATTTAGAGTGATTCATTAGTCTGGAACACAAAAACCTATTATGGGATAGTTTATATTGTATAGGAAAAACCAGAATGTTTCCAACTTAGTTAAAGAGAATGACAAGGTTTCTTCCAGTAAAACAGACTTACTTGAACCCAGTAGCAAATGTTTATACAAGCCCATAACATCAAAATGTTCTTTCACAGTGATAACCTAAAACTATCAGAAAATGCTGATATTTACATTATGATTCATAATAATAGTAAACTTACAGTTATGAAGTAGCAATAAAATAATTTTCTGTTTGAGGTCACCACAACATGCAGAACTGTATTCAATGGTCCCAGCTGCAGGAAAGTTGAGAACCACTGTGCTAGACACATTTCTGCATGGTTTATATACGTTACCTTCAGTGATCTTCACGGAAACCTTGTAAGGTGTGATAACAACCTCAGTGGGTAGGCCCTGTCATTACCTCACCCACTGGATGAGCAAATTGAGGAACCAAGAGGATAGACAAGAGTCCAAGCCACATGCTTAGCAACCATAGAGCCAAGATTTGAATGGCATGAAGGTTATGTAAGGAGTTAGCATGTATGAGGAAGCTATGTCTCTGCCTATCACATCAACTCTCACATTGTTTCCTTTTATTTGTCTTTCCTACCCTCCTACCTAGCCTTAAATTCACTGCTCTAAGTTTCACTACTGTCTGAACTGACCACAGCCAGCTGTGGAAGAAGCACTGTGTTAGAAACTCAGTTGGGTCAAGGGCAACTTGAAAGATCATATTCCTTCAAAAAAAAAAAAAAAAGAGTCAGAATTTGATGCCAGCTAAATCCCATCCCTCGTCCCAAGGCAAAGTTAACTCACTATATTGAAATGCATCATCATACTGCAGAATCCAGATTGTAACCATAGTCTAACTGATAGCTGTCATAAGGCCTGAAAGGCAGAGGAAGAAATTTAACAAAATGTACGAATAGGTTGGCATCTATCAGAGCACCCACGGATAACTGCTGGGTTGCTATCTTTCTTGCAATACCCAGGGTAGAAGCTGGGACCTTGCGCTGACCTGCTGATCTCCTCTGCCTCTAATGGCTGCTTCTTTATACAAACACAAAAAATCTCTTGCACTTCACCCCAACAACAATCAGTCGGAGTTTCTGTAACAAAACTACAACTATTCAAGTGCCAAGGATTTTTGAGGTCTTTATTGATCAGGAGAGCAAGAGCCACTGGGTGGAGCATGCATGTAGTCCCCAGCTGCTGGTAGGAGTCTCCCCCATGGGGGTTTCCGTGGTGATCTAAGGGTATCACTTTCCCTTGGGGAATTCTGTGGTTGTCTTTAATAAACAGAAGGATATATTCCAGGAATGCAGGCCAAGGACTCTTCATTCTTTCATGTAGTTTTTCAAGAAATGGATCACAAAAATTTGAGAGAGATGGAGGGGGATGGTGAAGGGTAGGTACACCATTTGAAAAAAAGAAGTTTGACTACATTACTCCCCTAAAATAAAATTAAGATCTGTGACCTGTCCAGATGTAACACTATATTTTCTCATACTCCATATATGGTTATGCTTTAAGAATCTTAAAATCCAATGTTTAAGAAAATTCTGGAATTTGGCACCTTGGAATATGACTTGTAGCTGTAATATGGTACTTTGAAGAGGTATCCTGATGGAGTTTCAAAATACACCTAAAACTCCAAAGACAGAAATGGAAGAAAATGTTTGGAAACTATCATTATTTCTCAACAACTGAAGTAGCACATGTTTACACTTTGCATAGGTTTCGCTCTCCACTCTCGATGTTCTGTCTTATCAATTGACTTCTTCGGCAACGAACCTTGGACATCAGCCCCTAGTGCAGTGGTTCTCAATGTTCCTAAAGCTGTGACCTTTAATACAGTTCCCCATGTTGGGCTGACCACAACCATACAATTATTTCATTGCTACTTCATAACTTTAAATCTGCTGCTCTTATGAATCATAATGTAAATATCAAATATTCAGGATGTCTGATATGTGACCTCCTAAGTGGTCCAACCCCCAGATTCTCAGTGAACATACTGTTGGGGCCTTTCTTCCTCTATTCCCCTACTAGATGAGAGCACACCAAGAAAGCAGCCATGTCCTTTCTCTAGTGCAACTGAATAAACAAGCAATTATATATTGATTTTAAAGGGGAAATTTCATTTGCATCAAAACGTTCGTTCTCATATGAACTAGCAAGTAGGTGACTCTGCAGGACAAGGTGCCATGTAATGAGGATGCCGCCTATGGTCATGTTTGTCAGTCACCCTAATTTAACCTTTTCACTGTTCAAATGGATAGCTTTTGCTACCTGCACATTCTCATATGAAAAGCTACTTTAAGTCCACACATCTAATGACGGTTTCAGGGGAGAACCATTCATGGTCAAAGAAAAAAACTGTGGAGAAGCATGCTTTAAGTACTGAGAATGACCTATCTATGTATTGCAGCTCTCTATGGAGTCATCCAGAGTGCTCATGCCCAGTGTGCATGACGGAGGAAGAAGTCCCTCACTACCTTGCGGTTTGATTCTATGAAGTTCATCAGCAGAAATACCACTGAAAACAGCTTGATAAAAAAGAACTCCACAGAGCATTCTAGCTCATTAGCAGAATCACAGGCTAGCACCGACTGACAGAAATGTCACAGGCCATTTATATTCATCAATATGCATCAATTGTGCAAAACGACATGGAGTCCTTTTTCATTCACACAAGAATGACACATGTGGATAAAAGTTTTAAGGAAATATTTTCACACGTTCAAAAGAGAATAATTTCCCTTTTCAATACAAAAAGAAAAGGAAAAATACAGTGAGATCTCCAGAGGGCAAGAGGAAAGCAACCTCTTAACCGGGTTGTGCCCTTCTCTATTCTACTAGTAGGATGACACTTTTCTTGGAAAAATGGATAACTAAATGAAGACCTACCTAGAGCTAGCAATGTCTGGGGCTGTGGTAAGGATGCACTTCTATCTCACTCCTAATCAACACAAGAAAATGAACCAAAGGAAGACTGCGGAATGACATTGTGGGGGCTTAGTTTAGATGGTGGCATGAAGGGGAGAACCAGGAAGGCATGCCATCCTCCTCTCAGAGTTTCAGCCTCACTCACTTATGTATATGTATTTTTTAACTAGTGCTTTGTAATTTGAGGGGAAATTTTTTTTTATCCCATGAGGAGTTTTATCCTACATGCTGAATCATATTGTATTAAAGCTAAGCTAAATACATTTTTGATCATTATCTCTATTCATTTAAAAAACTAGTCACATATAAAGAATCAGGCGACGATGTCTATGAATAGGCTTAAATATATTTGATGCAGCTATTCAGTAACTGATTTTTCAATATCTAAAGGCATCTGACCAATGCATTAGTGAATACAGAATACAGAGCCACAGGCTATTATTTTAAATAATTAAAAGATGAAGTACATACATTTGTGTGCACCCAAACAATGGACACAGTACGTGCTTTTATAATGGCAGGATCATACATGTGGTAGAAGAATGTCCCTGGCATTTTACAAAACTAGAAACAAACCAACTAGGACCATGTTGCTGATGATGCTGAGACTTAGGTCCTGAATAGATCCTATTATCTCTGAATCAGAGCACATATCAATGAGAGCAGGAGGTAGAAACAAGGTAAGCAGGTAAGGACAGGGACCTTGAGTTCTTGTTTTTGGTGGAAAGCCAGAAATGTGCCTGTTTCTATCCAGGCCAGATGTGAGAAGTACCAGAAGTAGTCAGGGACTCTGGTCTACAGTCTTGTTTTTAGTTATTTTTCTTCTCCCTTTACACAGCTTCCTGAAAGCCATACTTGAGGGTGATACTGAAACTCTAGCCCAGGCACCTGAGAGGTAACAGACCCTCATGGGTGGACCAAATGGACTGACCAGCTCTCCACATTGCCTTAAGCCAGGAAGGCAATCATCTCATCACCTGTAGACCATGATTTTCAGTGGCAACCCTTCTCTTCCATTCTCACCTTAGAAGCAATATTAAACTCCTTTCCAAAATTCACTCTCCTTGTAGACCATGATAATCAGTCCTCAAGTTTGTGAGGCAGGAAACACTACAGACATTACTTTGGGTTGTTTTGGTGGCTGTTACTTCATTAGACCTCTGGCCTCTTAACTGAAGGCAGAAAGTCCATTTCACTCTCAAGGGTCCTGCTTTCTCTCCAATCCTCCAATCCTCTACCACATAAGGGCTCCTGCTTTGCTCCCAAGCTATCAATTAAGTGAGAAGCCAATGTCTGTCACCATTTCCTCTTCATCCTCACTTATTTCAGGTAGTCAACAATTGTTTAAGAATTAGCTGTACCCTATGAGCATATACAGGGGGAAGAAGTCCCCCTCAGTCACAGTCATAGGGGAGGGGAGTAAGGGGAAAATGGGAGAAAGGGAGGATGGGAGGATACAAGGAAGGGGATAATCATTGAGATGTAATATGAATAAATTAATAAAATAAAAAAAGAATTAGCTGTACCAAGACCATGGAGACTTAGTATAGAAAAATGAATGTTCAGTGTTTCCCTAAGGCATTTATAAACTAAAGAATAAGTATAATTGTGTCATTTTAAACAACACACGTACTCTGGTGCCTAATATTTGACCATGTCCCCTGGATGGGGAGACCTAGTGGTACTCAGAGGAAGGATAGCAGGTTACCAAGAAGAGACTTGATACCCTATGAGCATATATAGGGGGAGGAAATCCCCCTCAGGAGCAGTCATAGGGGAGGGGAATAAGGGGAAAATGGGAGGGAGGGGAAAATGGGAGGATACAAGGGATGGGATAACCATTGAGATATAACAAGAATAAATTAATAAAAAATTTTTAAAAATAAGTACTAAGATACCTACATGGACAGAGAAGCAGCAACAGGAGAAGGGCAGATGAAAATCAAACCAGATCAAGACACTGCAGACAGTGAGCAAACTGAGAGATCTTGGTGATCTCTTCTTTTCAGTCTAGATTAAGTGATAAACTGTGCAACATGGGAAATGAATGATATTTTTTTCCTTTTATTTTTTTTTATTAATTTATTCTTGTTACATCTCTATGGTTATCCCATCCCTTGTATCCTCCCATTCTCCTCTCCCTCCCATTTTCCCCTTATTCCCCTCCCCTATGACTGTTCCTCAGAGGGATTACCTCCCCCTGTATATGCTCATAGGGTATCAAGTCTCTTCTTGGTGACCTGCTGTCCTTTCCCTGAGTGCCTCTAGGTCTCCCCCTCCAGGGGACATTTTAAAAACCTGCATAGAGCAAGTCTTCAATAATTGCATAGAATATTAACAACAGATTGTCAGCTTGGCAGAGACTTATTTCTTCATGACTCCCACACCTCAGACTGTGGATTTCTAGGTCATGCTGACTTCCATTGGATCATGAGCTCCCCTTAACTACGCTCTGGTGTTTTATGTCAACTCTTAGGTTCCACACACAATCAACCTATTCTCTATTACATAACAATTTCATTATGTGGATTTTAAAAATCATAGTTGCTAAGCCTAGTGCTTCTAAGAGTCCTTTATTTCCTTTTATTCTTTTTTTTTTTTTTTTTTTTTTTTGAGACAAGTTTCACACTACAGATCAGGCTGGCCTAGAACACAATACAGAACCTGAATTCCCAGCAATCCTCTTGCCTCAGTCCCTAGGTTTTGAGATTACATTCTTGAGCAACCCTGAATAGTTAAATTATCTGTTGTTTTTAATTGTATATAAGAAGAAGTTAAAACTCAGAGAATTAAAACAACTTTCCTAGGTCAAATTCAAAATTAGCAAGGGTGCAAAAAGGCTTTGCATTCAGCTGGGTGATTCCAAAGCCCCTCTTCAAATCAATCATCACCTTTGACCTTCATCTTTTTTATTATTAACATTCTAGACTCTCTTCTGTCTTAGAGACTCTTCCCTCAAATTATTTAGAATCTATGTCTTAAGTTGTCTTATTGCTAAAATTTCTTTTATTTACCATAATTCATCCATCATAACAAAAAGGAAAAAAACATTGGAAAGCAAGGAATATGAAGAGGTTATATTTTAGAATTCATTTTTCTATGCTCAATAAATACCAAATTTTTCCATTTACTCAGTTTGGGCTTTGATGTTTTAAAAAGATCACATCTCAAAACCAGTATTGACTGGAGATTAAACTGTATTTTTCTTAGAACTTTCTTGTTTCTGCAGTGTTTTTCAGATGCTTTTCAGGAGAAGCAGTGAGAAGTCTGATGGCAGACGATTCAGAGCTACCTGAAGACACACTGTTGGGATAGTGCTCATGCCAGGAGTAGAGGAACAGTCTTAGCGTTTACTTAATCTAGCAATTGCCAACCGCTTTGCTGTTGTTATCATGCCTGACCTGCTTGCCAATTATTTCTAGTAGTCTATAGTCTGTTTTATCTGTCACTTGGAGACAGAGAACTATTGTAATATCTGAGACAAAGAATGACTTCAACTCCTAAAGTTTAACAAACATTTAGTCTTCTACTTGAAAGATATGAAATAAAATGCTATTTGGGAGCATAATTATGTATGTCAAACACTCAATTATATAAATGGTCTCCTAAGTCACAGGACTGAGATTTCATCAGGCTTACCTTTAATCCAAAAACTGGAAATTCTAGGAACAAAGCTATAGTAAAAACCAGGTTACTCTATCATTTCTTTACCAGGAGGCACTGTTCACCAGTTCTCTTTGTTCTGAGCTCTTCATCATTCATCTTGTAACCAAGATAGAATGCACGCAATATCATTATATTCCCCCACATATTCGCAGGTATGTAAGCCTTTCCAAGCACAAATTCAAGGTTTCTACACATTGGAGAATATGTCTGTTTTAATAAAAATGATAAACTAAGGATCGCTACAGGGTTGAGGAGGTGGCATAGTTAGTAAAATATATAATGTGCAAGCATGGGGCCTAAATTCAGATTGCTGGTACACATATAAAAAGCCAGGCATAATAGCATGAATGTGTAAACCCAGTACTGGACAAATACTTGAAGCTCATTAGGAGTAGCCAGCCTCACTAAACTGATGAGCTTTAGGTTCAATGAGAGATCCTGTCTCATATACTCACATGCACATATGCATTCACATGAACCCATACATACATACAGACAGACAGACAGACAGGGACACACACACACACAAACACACACACACACACACACACACTGAAAAAATGTACCTAGACTTTTGTCCAATTCTACCAAGTATCTCTGTGAACTTGTGTGAAGAACTTTACCTCTCTATAACTACTTATGTAATGTGTCTTATGAAAACTCACTGTAAAATGTTAGATTATTTACAAAACCCCATTCACTCCAATTTGTTTATGGTTTACTTCCTTTGGGACCCCCTGATACCCTGCCGAAGACAGAAATTTAGTAACTCTCTCAAATTGAACTATTCACTAACTAGGCTAGAGAGGGCAATAGAAGAAAAAGAAAAATTGTTTTTGGATTGACACAGATCAAAATGAGACTAAACAGAGTGGATTTAAATTATAGGAATTAACTCAAATAACTGGTTCAGATATAAAGCAAAGTTTGTCCACCTACCTAACTTTGACTATCTGGATTTGATAATAAACAAAGTTCACTTCTTCCAAACATAATGAATGAATGTTATAGTCTTTGTACAAGAATTGTAATTACTGTGGTCTGACATACACTTATTTTAGGTGTACTTTTCAGATAATTTTGCAAAACAGCTCTTTTTCATGCAGTAGTGTCATCAATGTTTTCAATGACCACTACATTGGTGTTGCCAATGACATCTTTATATTTGCACATAATCTTATTAATTAAAGTGACTGTCGTATGGTTAAGATTACCTCTTTATCTACACATATCACTTGGAAATCAGATAGAAAGACATTAAGAAGACAAATGGGATGTTTCCATCAAATCTTTCCTCTTCAAGTTCAGGGAGCCATGCAAAAGAAGAAGGTGGGAAGAGTGTAAGAGCCAGAGGAGATAGATTACCCCAGGAGAACAAGGCATTCTAAGTCAACAGAGCAGAGCTCTTATGAACTCACAGAGACTGAAGCAGTGAGAACAGGGCTTGCACAGGTCTGCACCAGGTCTTCTGCTCATATAGCTCTCAGTTTAGTATTTGTATAGGACTCCTGAGTGTGTGAATGAATGTGGTTCTCATTCTTGTGACTTTTGTTGGGACCTGTTTCCTCCTGTTGGTTTGCCTTGTCCAATGTTAAGGTCTTTGTTTTTGTTTTATTATTTTATTATATTTTATTTTGTTATGTTTTTTCAAAAACTAAAAAGCAGAGCAGAGTTGGAAAAAGTTAAGCTTAGAATTGACATGAAAACAAATATATTAATCAATAGAATAGAACTGAAGACCCATACAGATGTTCATGCCTCTGTGAGTAGCTGGTTTTGGACCAAGAAGACAAAAATATTCACTAATGAAAAGACAGCATCTTCAATAAATGGTGCTGATCAAACTAGATGTCTGTATGTGGAAGAATCAAAATAGATTCATACTTATCATCCTTCACAAATCTCAACTCCAAATGGACCAAGAACCAACTCCAAGAACCTCAACATAATACTGGATACGTGAATGAATGTGATTTTAAAAAAATGTAGGGGTTACACCAGAACTCACTGACACATGAAAAGGCTTTCTGGACAGGGCATTGAGTTTAACAATTAAGAAACAGATACTCATGAAATTACAAAGCTTCTGTATGGCAAAGGACATCACCACTTGAGCAAGAGGTAGCTTACTGAATTGGAAAGTTTACTAATTATACACCAACAGAAGATTAATATCTAGACTATACAAGGAACTGAAAACTGAGCATGAAGGAAAAAATAACCTAAAACTGGGGCATGGAACTAAACAGAGAGTACTCAAAAAATGAAACGCAAATGTCTGAGAACTACATGTGCAGAAAATTTAAAAAACAAAATAACCTTAGCCATCAAGAAAAGGCAAATGAAACTACTTAGAGATTTCATCTTAAGTCCATCTGAATGGTCCAATCAATAAAACAAATGACAGCACATGCTGCACTTCAAGTCACAGTGGGGTGCAGACTTTCCACCACATCTCCTTCTCACTTTCCATCCCCATTCCCAGGGGACTAAGCAGATCCTGATGGAATATCTTCCTTTCCTCCTTCCTGTAGATGCCTCAGCATTCTCCCAGGCCATTCCTATTCCTAAATGGCAGTCTCCAAAACCCAGAAACACATTTTGCTTGAAGTATCTAGTGGCCACACCTATGAAGACCGCAGAAGGCTTTCTTACCATGCAACACAAGGACAGCTACACTTTCCCAAGAACAAAAGAGGAAAAAGAAACCAAGAAACAAAACAATCAACCCAAAAGACAAGACAAGATATCTGCACCTAGAATTGTGTACTAATTCTAAAAAATACAAGAAATGACCATAAACTTCTTTCAAAGGTTCCCATATAGAGTGTTAGTTCCCTGAGTTATAGCCCTACTGAAGGCAGAGGTTAGAATCCTTAGGAAACGGGGCCTAGAAGGAAGAAGTTAGATAATTGGAGGTAGTCTCTTAAAGGGATATTGAGATCTGGGCCACTTATGTTCTATCTTTGTTTCTCAGTCACCATAATGCAAGTGATCTCCTGTGCCATGCGCGCCTGTCCTAATGCACCATGTTGTCACAGACCCAAAGCAACAACGCTAGCAACCACAGACTGAACCTTCTGAAACTGTGAACCAAAGTAATCTTTTTTTCTCTTATATTTTTTCTATTTTGATTAATTTTTATTATAATCCTCTGTCAAAAGCCATCGTCTTGCGGAAGTTCAGTAGGCATATGAGCTTTCTGGAAAGCAATTCAGTATTTTACAAGGTCCATACTAAACTACATCCCTAAAATTGCTTCCATGCCCTGGCACCCCTTCCTTTCTGCCTTGCTTCATCTCCCAAACTCTAGCATGGTATGAATCTTCACTTTCTGAGTATTTGCCCAATCTGCCTGAACAAACTTCCTACAGGATCTTTATGCAGATGCACTGCTGTTCAGAAAAACTAATGATTGCCTTATTCCTAATAATAGCTTAATAGACTTTTGGACTCAATTAGAACTATTTTAAAAGCACAAGGTAACCCGTTGATAGAAAGTTTATGGCTGTAATAAATGTTCTTGTGCACCTTCAGAGACACTAGGAGACATGCTGGAGACAGATCTATGAGCCCAGATAAGCTTTCTCTCTAAAGATGACACCACTGAATCCTGGTTGTATCTTAAGTAGATACAGTTGGTTTAAATTTCCTACGAACCCAAAATATAATGGGGCTACCAAGAAATGTCTCCTTACGTGAAAAACCTTAAATTCAAAAAAAAAAAAAAAAACACAAACTGTTTCATTCTAATTCCATATTCCATGTCAGTTTATGGCATAAAATATTGTCATTCAGAATTTACTTTGTATCTTGGAATGATAAAAAGATAAAAGTTATTATTCTAAATTCACTATAAAGAAACTTAGCTATAAGAAATAGCTGAAAAATGAGTAGCCAGGATGGTCCTAATTGAAAAGGCATATATTCTTGTAACCTCTTGGATCCTGTTAACCTTTAGGCCTTATTATTTATTTATTTATTTATTTATTTATTTATTTATTTATTCACTTTATATCCTGATCATACCCCCTCCCTCCTCTCCTGCCCATCCTACCCTCTCCACCTTTTCCACCATCCACCAGCCCCTATTCCTCAGAAAAGGGGAGTCTCACCCACTCACCCTAGCTTATTAAGTCGAATCAGGACTTCCTCTTCCCCTGAGGCCTGGAGAGGCAGCCCTGGCATGGGGGTGGGGGTGGGGCAGTGATCAAAACACAGGCAACAGAGTCCATGTCAGATACAGCCTCTGCTCCCCTTTCCAGGGGGCCGTGATGAAGTCTGTGTAGGGGACGTAGGTCCAGAATATCCATGGCCTTTGGTTGGTGCTTCAGTCTCTGAAAACCCCTCTGACATCTGGCTAGTTGGCTTTGTTGGTCTTCTTGTAGATCTCCTGTCACCTCCATATCCTTCTATGCATCCCCTAACTTTCCCACAAGCCTCCCTACACTTCGCCCAATGTTTGGATGTGAGTCCCTCTCAGAGGACAGTTATGCTAGGCTCCTGTCTGAGAGCATAGCAGAGTATTGTTAACAGTGTCAGTCTCTTCCATGGGTCTCAGGTTAGGCCATGCATTGATTGGATATTCCCTCAACCTCTGCTCTATATTTATTCCTGCACATCTTGTAATTAAGATAAATTTGGAGTCAAAGTTTTTGTGGATGAAATGGTGTTCTCCTCTTTCCACTAAGAGTCCTCTTTAGTTAGAGAGTATCCACTTCAATCTCCATGGCCCCTGCTACTAGAAGTCTGAGCTAGAGTCAACCCCACACTCTCCCAGAAGCCTACCCAGTCTTGCTTCGCCAGCTTGTTTGTAGGCCCTCAACTCATTGCTTTTCTTTTTCTTCTGCTGCATATTCCCTATATCACCTAGTAACAGAAGCCCTGCTTCTTACCTCCCACAATATATGTTTGTTTTATTATAGTTTCTAAAGTACCCCAAGAAAGAATACAGGTCAAGTAATGCCAATCTCACATTTAAAATGAGGCATTAAAGCATGGCTTAACCTTGCTTGTTAATGTGTGTAAGTAGGATGGTAGTCAGTTATTCAGATAGTTGGAAACAGATTCTAATTCTGATTTTGTGAGTTCTCATCTATCCTTTAGATTTTCTCGGGAAAACTTTCTGTATGTTTAGCAGCCATTTCCCATGTAAATAGTATTAGATGAGTAACTCATGGAAAATTATAGGAGTTTAATCTTATAAAATCTGCTAGCATCCTGAAATATCAAGACAGAACTTGTGAATGTGTTCTTTGATTACAGATGGGTCCTTTCTACAGTTTTTTTTTTAATTGGGAAACTATGGAGTTCTTTTATTTCTTGGTTAGTCTTTATTCATAAAAAAAAAAAAAAAACTGTCTGCCACAGGAGCCCAGCATAAATGTCACCAGAGAGGCTTCACCCAGCAACTTATAGAAACTGATGCAGAGACCTACAGCCAAACATTAGGCAGAGCTTGGGGAATCCTGCAGAAGATGAGGAGGAAGGATCGAAGAAGCCAGAGGGGTCAAGGGTACAACAAGAAAACTTACAGAATCAACTAACCCGGGCCCATAGGGGAACTGCCAAGCAGAGAACACGAATTGGAGGAGCCTAAGTCCTCTGCACATATGTAAGAGTTGTGCAGCTGGGTCTTCTTCATGTGGGGCTCCTAAAGTGGGAGTAGTGGCTGTCTCTGACTCTGTTGGCTGCCTTTGGACCCCTTCTCCCTAACTGGGCTGCCTGGCATAGCCTCACTGGAACAAAATATGCCTAATCTTACTGCAACCTGATTGCCAAGGCTGGTTGATATCCATGGGTGGCCTCCTATTTTTTGAGGAGAATAGGGCTGAGGAGGTAAGAGGGAGGGACTTGGAGGAAAGGAGGGAGGAGAAGCTATGCTCAGGATGTAAATTAAATAAGTAATTTAATCAATTAAAAAACCATCTGGCAAATATAGAGTAAGAATATAAACTAGAAAATAACTGAAAATAATGTTTGTTTTCTTTACTTCATGAAAAGTTATTCCAAGCTTTAAACTTGTATATATGATGATATCTCCTGTAAGCAACAACATGCTTAACTATCTTGAAATACAACTTCTATCCTTATTTCTTGCTGTGCTACATACAAAACACACAAACACACACACACACACACACACACACACACACACACACACACACACGACTACCACCACTACCACCACCACCACCACCACCACCACCACCACCACCACCGTGCACAAACACATACATATATTTTTTGTTTTCAGTGCTGGGGGTCAAACTTGGAGCCAGTATATGCTTCGCAAGTACTTTACTACACAGCTAGACTCTCAGCCCTGTTTTTACTGTGTATTTTAAAGATAGCATTCATACAGTTTCCCCAGCTGAACTTGCAATCCTCCTTCCTTAGCCTCATGAACAGCTGGGATAGCAGAACTGATTTGCTGGCCATGGCTTATGTGAACTTTTGGTGGCAGCAAGTGTTCAGGTATTTGCTTTGTGAAACCCCTTTAAAGACCCAGTTCTCACTGACTTGAAAAATATGTTTGTTTTCACTGCCAATTGTGTGTTTGCTTCCATTGCTATGTGCTCTGGTTTGCTCTTGTTGGTCTGCAGTACTCATTAGCAGGAGCCAGCTGAAAACTCATAGAAGATAAAATTCAAGCAGATAGACGGTCATCTCCACAACGCAACACAATGATCAGGTTTGACATTTTTAGCTTTACAATTAGAATCAAAAGTAAACCTTTCTTCTCCAGTGGCTATCCCATAATGAGTAGAAACTATCAAGATAGAAGTAAGCTGAGGCATGAGGATGGCCCATGAGCTTAGAGAAAGATCATAGGCCTACAGAGTAAAACACTGTTTAAATAAAACAATGAAAAAGGCTTTTTTAAATAAAAACAAAAATAGGATTATTTTGTTCTTGTGAAATTTCATGGAAAATCTTTTCTTTTCCAATTTTTTTCGAATATAAAACCCAAATTTGTTCTCAAATTTCCCAGCACCAATCTCTCTGAGTAATTCAAGCTGTTGTAGAATATTGTGTACTCTACTTAAGAGCAAGAAGTACAAGAGCTAAACAGAATGTCTCTGTGGCTAAGAAAACCAGTCTCTGTCATGTGACTAATTTAGGTAAGATGAGTTGAAAAGGTCCAGGAAATGTGAGGATGGAAGTTGGCTGGCAAGAGGAATGATTCTGAGGTGTTTATAGAGAATGAAGTGATGTGATCTGACTAGAACAGGCCATGCCTTTCCCAATTGACACAGTGCAAAGTCATTGTAAAATTAACATTAATAGCCCAGGGAAGGAAAATCTAAATACTTTTGGCCTTAATTTCTGTATCTCTTATGAGATCAGGTCTCAGTCTCCAAAAGAAAGAAAAAAAAGAAAGAAAGAAAGAAAGAAAGAAAGAAAGAAAGAAAGAAAGAAAGACTTAAAAATAAAGTTCTTTCATTGTTTTAGTACTTAAAAGTTTAATTCCAAGAAAAACATCTTATTTTAAATGAAGTCACTTTTAGTCTAAAGCTTTATAATCATTT
Organism: Acomys percivali; assembly: GCA_907169655.1. NCBI lineage: Eukaryota > Metazoa > Chordata > Mammalia > Rodentia > Muridae > Acomys > Acomys percivali. Next base: position 85,050,298 of record OU015743.1, on the reverse strand, counting down.
GATGGAAGATGCTGGTAAAATTGATGTTCATACTTATCCAAGGTGAAGCAACATCTCTTTCCTTAAAATCAGCCTTTTTGGCATGGCTCATGAAAGTCTTAATTTACCAGGAGATTAGGATAGATATAAGGACATCACACTGGGACTCTTGGTAAGAGAAATATAGGAGATGGGGAAATAGAAGGATCCAGGGGATCTTAGAAACCTACAAGAAGAACATCGTAATGGGTGCATCAGGGCCCGAGGGGTCTGTTCAACTATTGCACTAACCAAGGACATTACAAGTAGTATACATAAAACACCTACTCAGATCTAGCCAAAGGACAGGACATTCTCCACACTTGGGTGGAAAGCAGAGACTAACTCTGACATGAACTCTGGTGTCCCATATTTGATGACCTCCCCTTGGTGAGGAGCCCTGGTGGCACTCAAAGAAAGAATAAGCAAATTACCAAGATGAGACTTGATAGCCTGTGACCATAAAGTGGAGGAGGAGATCCCCCTCAGTCATAGACCTAGGGGAAGGGAATAGAGTGAAAGTGGGAGGGAAGAAAGAATGGGAGGCTACAAGTGATGGGATAACAATTGAGTTGTAATTTGAATAAATTAATAAAAAATCAGCCTTCTTAAAATGACAATTACTGGGCATCCAATATAAGCCCCAAAGTTAGATAATTGCCCTGATATATAGAAGAAAAGTGACTTCTTGGATTAAAATATGGGCTCCAAAAGCCTAGGCTTCCTTCAGTACAGAAGATTCTTACTAATCAAAGCACATGCTTCATGAAACAAGCTTAGTATGAGGAAATGTACTGTCAAATACAGCACAGATTCATCAAAGCTACAGCACAGACTTAATGAAGTATGAGTTACATGTGGAGTCAAGTCAAGAAGACCTTCAGCAGGCAGATTATTTCATCATATCTATTATAAGATATTTGGTTCAAGTATAATCTTAGGTCAAAGACTAGTTTCTACTCAAATCATATCAACTGGTCATGGATACATCTTGTTCCTACTTGGTCTACAAACCTAAGGTCTTTGCAATAATTAATGAGATGGTTAATTTCTACCATTTACATCTGCCTGCTGGATTTCCCATCAAAAGAAACATAAACACAAATAGGATATATATATATATATATATATACATACATACATACATTCAAGGACATTATGGTCTAACATACTTTCCCATATTCATTTCATATCATTTACTCCTCAATATTTTGTAGTCAAACTGCAACGTCTATGCATTATTCAAAAGCCTTGAGTTATATTATTCCACTTCAGCTTGACTCCTTCCAATGCTTAACAAAACCCAGTTCTCTGCGGTGGAAGGATGGAAAGATTATGAAACCCAGAGAGAGTGCCAGGATGCCAGCTGCAAGACCATGTCTTTTGGTAGTAAATGGATCCATGAACCCTCAACAATAGAGTGCCCTAAATAAGACCTGAATAATGAGAATACCTATTGACATGCCATTGTGGATGGGGAAGTTTTTCAATGCTCACCCACAGACAAAGAACTACAGGAAATTAATGGCTGCTGAGAGAGGAAGTATCAGTCTTTTTCTGGGATAAGCACCCACAGATATGTTATCTAATCCCAAGTCATAAACCATAGACCCATGTACACACAAGCAATACTGCTTGTACTCAGTTATATGTGTGTGTAAAACACACATATATGTAACAATAACAATTAAAAGTGAAGTCGGAATTTGAGAAAGGGGAGCAGGCGAGGAAATAGAATGAGAAGGGCAAAGGGTGGAAATGATGTAAATATAGTACTCATGTATGAAATTCTCAAAAATAAAAATAAAATTTAAAAAGCACTTTTGAAAATCCCGTGGGTCATCTCTAAAGTGGCTCTTATATGGACAGTAATAATAAAATGAGTCACTCCATTTTAAACAACACAGTTCTACTCTACTGCTTTTTTCCATATGTGATGTTGCACATCTAGATCAGTCATTCAATGAATCTGCTGTTATGGTAAACTTAAAGTTGGATATGGTTTTCAGAAAATATTTATTTGTTAAATTTTTATTACTATAAACTCAAAAGAACTGTCCATGTCAACATTCAGTAACCACAAATTTTCCAATACAAATCAATATTTAGCTTGTTAGACATGACAAAATTTCAAGTAAGCAGATTTGATATTTAAGCATATTAACCAAAGCCACCAAACTTCACATTGCAGCAGAGTCCAGAGATGGGCAAGATCACTGAGCAAGCATGGAGGGAGCAGGAAACCTAGCAACAACTTGACATCTTGACTTCAACTAAGTAATCCCTAAAGAACTTTTTTTTTCCTATAGAACTTTAAAGGGAAAAGCAACAAAACTCTAATCTTCGATGCATTTTAAAAAGCAATACATTGTAATGAGTAATTGACAGAGCAGGTGTTTTTATCGGGAGAAAGCATAGAGTTTGGGGGAATACATGAAATTTTGAGTCAGGTTTCTGGTCCCATTCCATGTGACTTGGGGGAGGGTCATTTTGTGTTTACTTATGGAATGTTCTTTGGCAGGAGATGATATTGGTCCCCGAGCATCCCACTTCTATAAGTTAAGGAATGATGAGAATGCCAGTCTCCCCTATGCCATGGGGAGTTTACAGTAATAAAATGGGAGGGTGTTAAATAACAGTCTTGAGCAATGCAAGCTATGAAATCAATGCAAAAATAGAAGATACACAGGAATTTTAACATATAATAAAGATGAGAATAAAATAATACTTTTCCTAAAAATTGTTTCTATTATTCACTGTTATTATAGCCAAAGGAAATCCTGCTCATTAACATATTATAGGTAGTATAGTTCTGTAGGGCCATCATTTTCACCATCCTCACCTTCCTTCTGCTAAGAAAAGTGAAGCTACTCAGGCTCCTGTGTGAACTTGGCTGCTTGGATGCTAAACCAAGGTAGTGGGGATTCTGTTCTAATAAAGCACCAGACTGATCATGAAAAGGCCCTTGAAGATTGGGGTTGTTGACCTCAGGACCAGAGGATACCAACTGAAACCCAAGTGAGCAACCCTAACACCACTCAAGGGACCTAAACCAGGCTTACACAGAGAGAGTCTCAACTTAACATAAAAAAAATTACTTAATAAAAACTCAAATATCATAAAGTAACACATTGACCTGTTTCTTTGGTCAAAATAGTATGTTCATAAAGCAGTTGGGAGAGAGACATAAAATCACCTGGGCAAAATTTTCTGTGAACAATAAATTGTGAAAAACATACCTTGCCCACTTGTTGCCTCACTCAAACTGTTCTTCAACTAAGGCAACTCAGAAGGTCAGCTGAGGTTTTTACCTTTCCTGCTCTGAAAGAACCACTGATGGAAGGGACAGGTCCCAAAGGAGAGGAGCTCATTCTTAGGCGATTTCCCCCAAGAACAATTAAAACTAGAAGCCTTGAGCACCTCATCTCAATGTTCCCTCGTGTGGATAGCAGTGTGAAGCAGGTAATGCTACTTTGCTAGATGTTGGCTGTTGCTAGCCAGGGCTTCATGCTCCAGCTGAGGGAGACAGTACCTAGCACGCTCCCCCCCCCCGCCCCCCACCCGTCCCCTAAGAACCACAATTCCATAACAGAGTTCCCAAAGTAGGCAAAGGACTACACTGGATGCTGGAGGAGTGGGCAGCACTGGCTGTGAGTTGAGCCTGTGACTCTGCGTGGCCACAGCACGCACCTGCCTCACTCCCCCATATGATTAGTAAAGAACAATGGGAGGCAGGAAAGCGTAGGTGGCCAAAAGGATGCTTCCTATCAATGAACCAGAAAGCATCCTTGTTTGTATAAAGGCTATCCATTGGCTGCCTGAAACAAGCTTTTGCCCAGATTAACAGTTCAAACTCAGGAAAATTGAGTATCACAAAAAGCTTCAAAAGTTCATGAGGAGAAGAACCATTTCCCTGGCTTTTGTCCTTACTGGGCTTGGCCTTAGAAACAACGGATGAAGAAAGAATTGAATGGATTGAGTTCAATACAATTCTCCAAAGGGTTGGAACATCACTCATAAGCCCAGTCTTCCCAATTGCATGAGATGACGTTCCAACAGGTCCCTGGGGGCCCGAGTCTCTCCACATGCCAATCTGCTGCTGTCTACAATGTGGTTTTTTGCAGCCAAGCAACAGTCAGCTAGCTTACAGAGGAGACATCCTAGCAGTTAATTACCCAGGGGCCTGCTGTTACTTGTTAAAGATAGGAGGCTCAGAGGCTTCTTTGTGTTAGTGCCGTTCAAACCTCTGCCTTAAGCAGGCTGATTGCCACAGGACTATATTGTGATTGTTGGTAACAGGCAAATTGCCCTTAAGAATTGTCCTGCCACAAAAGACTGCCACTCCTCTTTATCTAAGACATCAGTATTCCTTGGGTTAGGGACCCCCTAAGGTCAGTAGTTCAGAGAGACTTACTCAGAGGCACTAAAGTCTCCTCGGAACATCAAGAGCCCCTGACCTAAGCCCAGAACCACTGACTGCACCTAAGCCTGGGGCCCAGGCAGAGGTGATGACACTACCCAGGCTGACTAAGAACTTGTGCTTGAAGCTGAGGGAAGCTGGTAGCTGGAAGATGTGAGCAGAGAACCTCCCCATGAACTGTAATTAGCAAAACAAATTTGGGCACATTTGTTCTGGTGAGTTCAGGTTCTTCTTTCTCTAGGCAATGGAAAATTTCACACCAATTCACTGTGCTTTTTTCCTTCAGCTCAGTGCAGTGTTACTTTCCAAACCATCGGGTTGCCTTTTGTTACTTTCCGTACCTTTTAGTAAACGGAAAAAAATTTTTGAACGTCTTTTTGGGAGAATTTCATTTTATTTTATCTGATTTTCTTGGCACCTTAGTTTGCTTTCACTGGTGGGAAGTTGAGAAGAGTAACTCTTGGTCTTCTTGTGACTTTGTACCCTGTAGGGTCACTTGCAGATGCCCAATGTGGTCTTGTGATTATGTTGTCTGAGGTAAGCTTTAGCTTTCTCTGTAGCATACTCATGATATATGGCATGCTTTGAACTCGATGTGTTATTTGGCAGCAAAAAAGCAAACAGACCTGATGTGTTAGATTAAAAATCCAAGCCCCAAACATGTACATAAATCAATTAGGAATTAAAACCATGGATTCTGGCTGGACGGTGGGCGCACGTCTTTAATCCCAGCACTCAGGAGGCAGAGGCAGGTGGATTGCTGTGAGTTTGAGGCCAGCGTGGTCTACAAAGCGAGTCCAGGACAGCCAAGGATACACAAGGAAACCCTGTCTTAAAACAACAACAACGGCGGCACGGATTCTTAGTGTGTTCAAGGCCTTGGGTAAGCACTCACTCCATGCCTGCAGTGCAGCTCTAAGCTCTTCTCTTGGCATCCTGGTGTCTTTTTGTAAGGAGTTGCCAATCAAAAGTTGATTTCACAACATTTGCATGTGAGACTCAGCAAGCTGTAGATAAGAGCAGGGCAGGGAGAGAGCAGAGTGGGATGGACATTAGACTCAGGAAAGGCACTCCCAGCCCCTCTCTCCGCCCCTCCTTCCCTCCCTCCCTCCCCCACCTCTCTCTATGTCATTGCATTTTAACAAACATTGTTTATTGTTTTAATAAAATTAGACTCACAAATATTGCCACGACATGGATTCCTGTCAGCATTTCCATTGTAACCTTTGCTTTCAAGGGAATTTAATAGCCATAAAACTCCTTCTGGGTAAAACTCTGGCACCCAAAATAACTTGGCATTGCAAAGGCTCAGTCATGACAGAATGCTTGTGTGTAGATATGTGTCTATATACCTGTGTTTTAAATGTTCATTCTTAGATACAATTAGAAATACTTCCTCTCTGAATCGCTGTGGTGGGTTTTTAACTCAAAATTTCATCTCTACACCATTATATATGAATTCTTTTAAGAGACTTTATTAATTCTATGAAACACTGATGTCACTTTCCCTTCAGCCACTTCCTCTCTACAGCCTCTTGATGTGGTACACTAATTTCCACATCAAACTCAGCTCATTATCCTGTTGTGGCTTTTGGATGCCTCATGAATCCCAGTGCAGCCTGCTGCACTTCTTAAAGCTCCATGCAAAGAGCAACTTAAGTCAACAGAGGGAAGTCCTCAAGAGACTCACTAGATGGAGTTTGGAAATCACAGAAATTCTAGTTTTTGTCTCTCCCTAATAACTTTATATGAAATTTCATAACACATCTGTAAACTGCATTCATTCTCAAAAAGATCTATTGGGCCTGTGTGGATCCCATTGGCACAACCTCTCCAGCATTTGTCATATTGAAATGCCCAAAATCCATATCTAAATTCCCTTCCTGTTCTGAGCAAACTCCAAGATGGATGCTAAGTGGGACCATGTCTTTAAGGAAGTTCTAGTGACTGAAAGGAGTGCTACTGTTTCAACATTCTGAATCTGAATCTCAAGCCTGGAACTTTGAATCTGTTCACAGAAAATGTACAAGTTCAAGGCCAATCAAGCATCTGTGTTCCATCTATGATAACCAAGGATCCAGGCATAAGTAGGAAGACTAAGCTCTTGTTAATGCACCTCACACTTGGCATCTAAAAAGGGAATGCCAATACAGAGCTAGTACTGAAGTACAGTCCTGAGAACACTATTTCTCAGATAATTTTAGGCATGTTACTTTTCTCACAAGAAAAGCAATGCTCAACATCCTTAGTCATCAGGAAAACGCAAATCAAAATGACTCTGATATACCATCTTACACCCATCAGAATGAATAAGATGAAAAACTCAAGTGACAGCATATGCTGGTGAGGATGTTTTTTGGGGGGTAGGGGCATTTTTTTCTAATTTATTTTTTAAATTAATTTATTCAGATTACAACTAAATTGTTATCCCCTCACTTGTATCTTCTCATCTCCCTCCCTCTTTCACCCTGTTCCCCTCCCCTAGGTCTGTGACAGAAGGGGACCTCCTCCCCCACCATATGGTCACAGCCTTTCAAGTCTCATCCTGGTAGCTTGCTTATCCTTTCTCTGAGTGCCACCAGGCCTCCCCGCCAAGGGGAAGTGCTCAAATATGGAGCAGTATGCGTTCTGTACCTTGTATTGTTTCATTCAAAGTTGTAATCCAAAACATGGTAGCACAATAACTTTACATTCTATACCTGTACCTGTATGACTTCTGTGAATCTGCTGTGTGGGAAAATGCTGTGGGAAAATGTAACCAACCCCCCCCCCGCTTTCAAGAAATGTATATAATGCTAGACAGCTTGCTTGACAAATATACTCAGATGCAGACTCGATCTTAAGTTTTGTCTGTTTGTTACTTCGCCTATCTCTGTTCACACAGAGTCACAGGCTCAGCTCACAGCCATAAGTCTAAGTTACCAAGACATTTGTTCTCTTGAACATTTCCCAGCATATTTAAATTGTAAGCATGAATATCTCCTTAACTGTTCTCTAGAATTATCAGGAAATTCAAAGTACTCTATAAATGGTGGTGTGTAGTTGTTTGTTTGTTTGTTTGTTTGTTCTGTCTGCTCTACTGTTTAAATGATCTAAGCATTTACCTTTACTGCTAAAATTTGCCAGTATAGTAATTACTCAACTTCATTGTAATCCTAAATTCTCTTAGCTAAGCTACCTTTAGCAGCCTTTGAGTTTCTGGATGAGCTGGTTTCTTCCCTTGGCCTGCACAGGGGTATTCTTTCAAAATCGGCCAGCTGTTCTTAATTCTTGCCCTTCTTTTTCCATACACAATTCTGGCTGCCTCACACTTAATTTTTGCACTATGCCTCTTTTTCATGTGTCTGCACTATCTGCAGTGCCTCATGTTAGGTGCAAACCCCCTAGAATCTTACCTAGCTAGGAAGCAGTACATTTCTCTCAATTTTTCAAATTGCTCAGAAAAAAATGAGATGAATAACCAAGAACTGAAATGTTCTTCAATCTGATCTTACTCCAAATATGAAGGGAGCCCATGGTTCATCACTGAGACCAAATGAGAGGATTGGGGAATTATGGTAGTTAATGTTAACCTGACAAACAACATCAAATAATAATTACTACCATGAACATTAAGCACAACACAGGACTTTCTTTAGAAACCATAGTAACAGTATTAAGTTTCTTCTATCATACTAATAGCAGCATATTCAGTACATTTACCTGTCAGGTAATTAAGAATGACCATTTACTATATTCTTCCATGTGATGAATTTTACAGACATATTTGCCCAGCCATGTTCATTACTACTCTATTAACAATAGGTAGGAAATGGAAAGTAAGCTAGAGGTCCATTATCTGATGAGCAGATACTGAAGATGTGGTTGGTATAACCAGTGGAATTCTATTCATCTGTAAATAAAATTAAAATAATAAAATTCATAGATAATTACATGAAACTATATTGAATAGGGTAACTCAGAGGCAGAATGAAAAATTTGGTACATCTTCTCTGTGCTGGCTAGCTTTATGTTAACTTGGTGCAAGTTAGAGTCACCTGAGAGAAGGGAACCTCCATTGAGAAATCTCATCCATGAGATTGTCCTGTAGGCAAGCCTATGGGACATCTTAGTTGGTGACTGATGTGGGAGGGCACAGCCCATAGTGGATGGTCTTAGGTTCTAGGGTAGGACGAGCCTTCCTGTTCCCAACCCCATCCTCCCTCAGCTCATCTAGTATCCCCCATTCAGCCTTCATTGTTACTTATACTTTCTGGGTTTGTAGACTGTAGCATGATTGTCTTTTACTTCACAGCTAATATCCATTTATAAGTGGGAAAAAACCATGTTTGTCTTTCTGGGTTATTTCTACTTCTATCCATTGCCTGTAAATCCGTGGTGTCATTATATTTTAACAGCTGAGTAATACTTCATTGTATAAATGTACCACAAATTCTTTATCCATCCTTTGGTTGAAGGACGTCTAGGTTGGATGGGGAGAGAGAGAGAGAGAGAGAGAGAGAGAGAGAGAGAGAGAGAGAGAATACTGAGAGAAACAACTGGAAGTGGAGGGGGCATTTCAGGGACAAGGCGGAAACCTAGTGCAATAGAAACTTCATGGAATCGACGAGAGTAGCTCTGGAAAAGACTCCTAGTAACAGAGCTCAGGGAGCTTGAAAGGCCCATCTTCTATAATCAGCAAGTGGAGGGATTTTGACACCAACCCAGCCACAAAATTTGACCTAAAGTTTGTACTGCCTTCAGAGTGTTCTTGGACAAGAGCCTAGTGGAATCATCATCAAAGAGGCCAGAGAGATCTCGTCCAGCAGTTGATGCGAGCAAATGTAGAATCCCACATCCAAACATTAAGCAGAGCTTGTGGAGTTCTCTAGAAGAAGGAGAGGAAGGATCAGAGGAACCAGAGGGGTCAGGATCACCACAAGAACATGTCCCTCAGAATCAACTGATGGGCTCATGGATACTCACAGGAATCAGGGAGCCTGTAGGGGTATGACCTAGGTCCTCAGCGTAAGTGTGATGACTGAGTAGATTGGTGTTATTGTGGGAATCCCAAAGGAGCAGGGGTTGTCCCTGACTCTTTTGCCTACTTGTGGATCCTTATTGCTCCTACTGGGTTGCCTCATCCAGCCTTGATGTAATCATATGTGCCTGGTCTTATTGTAGCTTGTTTTTTTTTTTTTTAATTTTTTTTTTAATTTATTTTTTTAATTAATTTATTCTTGTTACATTTCTATGGTTATCCCAACCCTTGTATCCTCCCAATCTCCCCTCCCTCCCATTTTCCCCTTATTCCCCTCCCCTATAACTGTTCCTCAGAGGGATTACCTCCCTCTGTATATGCTCATAGGGTATCAAGTCTCTTCTCAGTGACCTGCTGTCATTCCTCTGAGTGCCACTAGGTCTCCCCCGCCAGGGGACATAGTCAGATGTGAGGCACCAGAGTACTTGAGAAAGTCAAATCCCTCTCTCCACTCAAGTGTGGAGACTGTCTTGTCCATGGGCTAGATCAGGGTAGGGGTTTAAATTATTCGGCCTGTATTGTCCTTGGCTAGGGCCTTAGTTTGAGCGGGACCCCATGACCCAAATCTTGTTATGCAGTGTTCGGTTGATGTCCCTGGGAGGCTTGCTCTTTTCTGAGGGGAAGCAAAGGTGAGCTTGATCTGGAGGAGAGGAGAGAGGGAGGGAGAGAGACTGGAGGAGGAGAGGGAGGGGGAACTGCGGCTGGGATGTAATATATGAGAGAGTAGTAGCAGTAGTAGTAGTAATACTCACTTCTACTCATCTGGGACAGACCACATTCAAAAAAGAAATATCCCTCTCAAAACTTAGTTGCAAAAATAAATTAAATCTTTGTATTTCTAAGTTGAATATGAATATCAAATCCACTCTACAATATTCAACATATCCATTAAATAGTTTGATTTATGATTTGAAAAAGAAAAAAGAGACCAGGTTGAAAGCCATGAGGAACAAACTAGTAACTAGCATTCCTCCATGGCTTCTGTATCTGCCTCTACCTCTAGGTTCCTGCCCTGTTTGAGTTCCTGCCTTCGATTCCTTCAGTGAACTTTGACCTAGGATATGTAAGCCAAGTAAACTCATTTCTCCCTCAAGCTGCTTTGTATCATGTTTCATCACAGCTATCACATGAGAGCTAAGACACTCTCTTATTTGTAAATCCCAGATCTGAACCTTTATTTAGTTTTGAGTATATAAACTGCTATAACCCTTGAAGCCAGGAAAGTTAAAAGGGACTACCGTGGGAGACAGGATAAGGAGCTAGAGAGGAGAATATCAAGACATGGGTGCTATGAAGAAATGGGGAAAATTGGGGCAGGTAGGTGTATTAGTTACTTTTCTATTACTATAATAAGACGTGATGATTAAGGCAACTTACAAAAGGAGGAATTTATTTGGAGCTTACAATTTCTGTGGCTTAGAGTTCATGATCAACATGTTCTTGAATAAATTGAGCTGAGAATAAGTTTATGCATGTTGTTGCCAAAGGAGAGAAGTTATCATAGGTCTATGCAGCTATAAAGCCTGAGAGCTAGAATAAAAACCAGAGAGGCCTGAGAACAGCAGCGGTGCAGTAGCAGTGCTTGTATGGTAGAGGGAATCAACACCTATCTAAGTGAACAAAGCCCACTCAATTGGAGGGAACTCATGCCTGTCATTGTAAGCCTAGCCAACTGTACATGACTAGAGATGTTATAGGTCCTGTAAAGGACCTGCTTCAACCACAGATAAGTGCACAGCTTATCAAAGATGCTTCTTTTTGTAGCAGATGGAAACTGTGAGAGAATCCATAGCCAGTCAAAATACAGAGGATATGTGACTGGATTTCCAGCCCCAAATGTTGCATCTATAATACAATCCCTATAATTAATGTCCAGGTAACACAGTGGAAGAGGGAACAGAAAAATTCTAAGAGCCTGAGGACCAGGAAAACTGTTGCATGGTAGTGTCTTGTGGACAGGCTACAGATGTTGTCCCCATAAACTCTTATGCCTCACAAGGCCTTCAAAAACACCACCAATGGACACACAGACACAAGTAAGGAGGATAATTTCACAAGGCCCACTCCTAGTGAAGAGCTACAGGCACTGTTAATGGTTACTTAAGGAGGGAGAATGAGAATGAGTTTTTGTTGGTGGTGTTATTTTGCTTTGTTTTGTTTTCAGGGACAAAACTATAGTCCTAACAGTTCAGACCTAAATGCATGCAAATAAGAGAAACACTAATTGAATTTAGTGAGGGATGGACAGACAGACCGACAGACAAAGAGATGATAGAAAGATAATGATGGTAGATGATAGACAGACAGACAGACAGACAGATGATAGATTAGATAGATAGATAGATAGATAGATAGATAGATAGATAGATAGATGATAGATAGATAGATAGATAGATAGATAGATAGATAGATAGATAGATGACAGGAAGACAGAACTAAAATATAAAAAATAAATATGAAAGAAAATGTCAAATTTTGAGGAGCACTTGAAGGACGTAAGTGGAGTTGAAGGAGGTCAATGGAAGTGGAAAGTCCATAAATACAGTGTACTAATGCATGAAATCCTTGAATTAAAAAAACATGGACTATTGAGTATTCAAATATGAGCTATAGTATAAAATGCTATGTGGAGACAGGAATCTACAATACAGTTTTGTCTTTAAATGGCTATAAAGGCACACACAAATATTCCTTTTACACCATTTAGTGTTTTATAATATCTCTGCTAATGGGAAACAACATCTGGATTTCAAAATAAAAACTCAGTCTATTGCTCAAAATATTAATTTAGCCTTGCTTCTGATACCTGCTTACTACATAGGCATTTCATTTTGGTCCCAAGTTAATAAATTTTGAACTCACTGGGCACCAAAATCAGTCACAGCATGTTGCTTTTGGAGCAGCCTATGTAATTTCTGCTGTAATACATTTTCATCTTAGGCAGCATGAATAACTTATTTAATGGAGAAATCAAAGAATATATTTTCATCAATAATTAATATTACCTTTTACATATATTAACAAAGAAACTTCCCTGGTATGTGAATATCGAATTGAAAGCCAATTTATAAAGCAAAGTTTCCATTTAAGGGATTTTCTACAATCACTGCAAGCACAGTCTCCAAAAAATAAGAAAAATCCCCACTGTTATGGAAACATAAGCCTTTTCCCCTGAAGAAAATTGGCTGCATCCTATAGTATTAGATTATTAAACCATCCACTCATAATGAACCACAGAACAGTCTTGTCTAGCTTTCTGGTGAAATTTTTATTTATTTATTTTATCTTGAGAAATATTTCTAGGATTTAATGAGGATTGTTTTATAATTTGGGTTTTTTATTTTGTTTTTTGTTTTTTGTTTTTTTATTAATTTATTCATATTACATCTCGATTGTTAGCCCTTCCCCTGTTTCCTCCCATTCTTCCCTCCCTCCCACTTCCCCCTTCTCCTCTCCACTATGTCTGTGATTGAGGGAGACCTCTTCCCCCTATATATGCTCTTTGATATCGAGTCTCTTGAGTCTCTTCGTGGTAACTTGCTATCCCTCCTCTGAGTGCCACCAGGCCTCCCCATCCAGGGGACATGGTCAGAAAAGGGGCACCAGAGTTCGTGTGAGAGTCAGATCTCACTCTCTACTCAACGGTGGAGAATATCATGTTTGTCGGCTAGGTCTTGGTAGGGGTTCGAAGTTTACTGCCTATATTCTCCTTGGCTGATGCCTTAATTTGAGGAGGACCCCAGGACCCAGATCTGCCTGTCATAAAGTTCTTCTTGTAGGTTTCCAGTTTAGCTTTATTATTTTGACTGTTTTAAAAATCTTTGAATTCAATCCATTTGTCCACAAATTTCGGGAATTACTTGCTTTTAATAACTGATTAGTATTCCATAGTGTAAATGTACCACAGTTTCTTTATCCAGTCTTCTACTGAGGGACACTTATGCTGTTTCCATGTTCTGGCTATTATGAATAAGGCTGCTATGAACACGGTTGAGCATATGTCCTTGTTGTGTGCTGGAGCATCTTCTGGGTATATTCCAAGGAGTCCCAATCTGCTATGGGAGTCCTTGAGGATTCCTGGAGAACTGATGGTCTTCAGTCTATGTTGTAATCCTGAAGGAGTTGGTGTCAAAACTCGCCACATCAACAGAATGATAGGCTTGCCAGCTAGAATAAGGACAAGCAGACAAAGAGCAAAGGCATCCTCCATGTCTTTTTATATGGGCTGTACCAGAGTATGTGGCCCAGATATAGAGTGAGCCTTTATCCTTTAAACAGTCTGGAAAAAAAGAGGCCCCAGGTTCTCTTTTAACTGATTCCAGATGTAGCCAAATTGACAAAGAAGAATAGCCATTGTCATCTACATTATTTCTGATTACAGGATTTCCTCTCTTCAAGGGCTATTATTTTGTCACGTTATTTCATTTTCTTTACTTATTTATCTGCCGATGCCCTCTTAGGTTGAATGAGACCTAATAGGCAACCTTGGTTGTTGCTCAGTTCTTGAGACTGGATTCTGATATCAGCAAAAGAGATAGCAGCCACAGGTTGAATCAACTCCCTGGCAAGGGGGAAGGTCGATAGAGCAGAAGGTGAGCAGTTTTTCTTCTTCTGTCATGCCCTTTTTTATCAAGACTGCTACTGGTATTCTCACATCAAGGTTATCACAATAGTTCTTCAGCTGATGTTCCTTATGCAGGTGATTCTAGCCAATTATAATATTTACAAACCTAAAACCACAAGGAAAAAAGTTTTCAAAAAATTAGACAAATGTGATCATTGCCTTGCACAGCTAGTATATTAGTCTGGGTTTTCTATAGTAACAGAACTTATAAAATAAACATAAATATATGTATATGTGTGTGTTCATATGTATGCACATATGTGTGTAGGGGTGGGTGGGTGGGGTGAGGGTGGGGTGAAGGTAGGGGTGGGGTGAGGGTGGGGGTGTATAAAGGGGATTTATTACAATGACTTACAGGCTGTGGTCCGGCAAATCCAACAACAGCTAGCTGTGAACAGGAAGTGTCAGTAATTTCTCAATCCACAAGGCTGGATGTGTCAGCTAGTCTTCAGTATATGCTGGAACCCTGAAGAAATGGACTCCAATGCCAGTGAAAGAATAAGTATGCTAGCAAGGCAAGGGCAATTAGGCAAAGAGCAAATGCTTCTGTCTTCCATGTCCTTATATAGGCTTCCAGAAGGAGGTGTGGTCTGTATTAAAGGTGTGTCCTCCCACCTCAAGATCTGGATCAAAGGCATGTGTCTTCTTACCTCAAAGGTCCAGACTTAAATGGATCCACCCACTTCGAGCCAACAAAAACTTCTCACTTGTGTACCCTCCATTCTGCCTGAAATCGCAGCCCAGGGAATGGTGACACCAACACCCAATGTGAATCTTCCTAACCTGGTTAAGTCTTCCTGAAAAATAGCCTCTCAGATTTTTCTTGAAGGTTGTTCTAAGTCATATTCATGTGACACTTAAGTTTAACCATTGCAGTAGAATAGCTGGATGTTATAATTATTCTTGTTTTAGATTTTTTGGAACCTCTATACTGATGCCTGTAGTGGCTTGATCTACCTGTATCCTCACAAACATTTGTTAGTTATTCATTTTCTTATAATAGCCATTGTGGAAACTTACTTTTATTTGATTTTCATTTCCCTAATAGCTAATCATGTTTAAAACATTTTCACATAGTTATTGATCTTATGTACGTCAATTGAAAAGTGAGGAATTGGTTACTCTTATTTATTGAATTACTTTTTACTTCAGTATTCAACAATTTAATTGTTTATATATTCTAGTCATTCCTCTATATAATTGGCCTATGTTAAATAGCTGGACAATATTTTCTCCTATTTTGAGGGCTATCACGTCATTCTAATGTTTTGTTTGGTTGGTTTGGTTTCGGCCACTATATAGAAGCTTTTTGGTTTAATGTAATCAATTTATAGATTCTCATTATTCTACCCTGAACTATTGAGAATTCATAATCATAAAATTGTTGGCTATGATGGTATTTCAACGTGGTTTTACTCTTTTTTTTTCTTCTAATAGTTTTACAACTTTAGGTATTCCATTAAAGCATTTTATCTATTTTGAGTTGATTTTATACCGAGTTTCACACTTTTACATGTCATTTCCCAGGCCCCATTTGTTAAAGATGCTTTTATTTCTCAAGTGTATGGGTTTGGCATCTTTATTCAGAGTCAGATAGCTATATAAGTTTATTTCTGGATTATCTTTTATCCTATTTCTCTATGCATCTGATTTCATACTAAAACCATACTGGGGTGTTTTGCTATTGTTCTATAATATAATTTGAAACCTGGCACTATGCTCTACTTTCATATGTAATATTTTCATTAGTTCTCTGAGAACTTCACACACTATACAATATACTTGGATCATATGATAGGAATGGCAAGAATAGACATTAAAAATGAACTTTCAGGTTTTCCCCATTCAGCACATCAACTATGATTTTGTCATGTAAAACATTCCTCATATTAAGGTTTGACACCTCCATAATATATTATTTTAATGCTCCTTTAATAAAAAGATATTAGGTTTTATCAAAGGTATTTTTGTCTATTGGGATAATCATCTGATTTTTATGTGCTATGCTGTGTTTATTGATCTGTCTGTAGTGAACTAATATTACATACCAGGAAAGAAAAGAACTTGATTGTGACATGTGATCTTTCAAATATGTTGTTGAATTCCACATGAAATTATTTTCTTGAGACATTTTATGTTTATTTACATTAAAGAAGTGGACCTATAACTTTGTTTTCCTTGTATCTCTATCTGGATTTAATATCAATTTTCATATCATTGAATGAGTTTGAAAGTGGGGATTATTTTTGTTTTGTTTTGTTTGTCCCCTCTGACCCACTTTGATTCAAAATTGTTTTCTTGATTCTGGTAATTTGGAATAGTAATTTATATCTTTGAACTTTTATTCTTTGTATGTATTTATCATTAGTGTAAATTTTATTAAAATTAATTTTATAAAGTATATTTTGATCATGTTTATCCTTCCCTCCAGCTCCTCTCAGCTCCTCCCCACTTCCCTACCCACTAAACTTCATGCTCCCTCTCTCTAAAAGAAGAGAAACAACCACGGAAAAGACAAAAATAAAAATATCTAACAAACAGGTAAAAAACTAATAAGACCCCAAAAACTGGCAAAACAAAACTTTCACAAAAATAGTATTGAGTTCATTTTGATATGGAACTCTTAGGTCAACAACTCCTCAACATGGGACCTTCTATGAAGTGTAGTTGATATACCCAGTGACACTGCACTGGAAAAAAACTGGCATTCCATTTGTCGATGGGTATCAATTGCATATGTCCTTTTGGTTAGTGGTGGAAATCTATATCTACTTCCTTCTCTCAGTGTTGCAACCCCATCTGACTTAAACCCGTGCAGATCCTGTGCATGCTGCCACAGTCTCTGTCAGTTTATATGTGCATCAGTCCTGTTGTGTCTGGAAGACACTGTTTGCTTGAAGTCATTTATCACTCTGGCTCTTAAAGTATGTCTACTTTCTCTTCCCCATAGAAAGCCTTCCTGAGAAGAGGGCCTTGAGGAAGACTTCCCATTTAGGTATGGGTCTCTGTGTTAGCTCCATCTGCTGCAAGAAGAATGTTCTCTACTCTGTGTCATGTGAGGCACTGAGCTTTGGTTATAGGAGTGTGTCATTAGAAGTCATTTGCTTCTAAGTTCCTTTAGAAGAATGACAGTTGTAGGTTTTCTCCTGCACCTATAATGTCTCTAGTCTCAGATTCTTGGCCACTTTAGCAGTGTTGGAATGGGTTACATCTCATAGAGAGGACCTAAAATTCAATCAAAAAGTTATTGGTTACTCCCATTACATTTTTATTGACAACAAATTATTCTTGTTTTCTTCTTCTTCTTCTTCTTCTTCTTCTTCTTCTTCTTCTTCTTCTT
>OU015743.1:84984923-85030146 GCA_907169655.1 Acomys percivali | reverse complement strand
CTCATCACCTTGGATGTCACTGTGTTGGGCTCCTCATCACCTTGGACGTCACTGTGCTGGGCTCCTCATCACCCAACTAAAATCTCACCACTCTACACAGATTTTCCCTGACTATGCTGTCAGAACAACCACCTCCCCATAGAGGCCAGGCCCTTCAAAGCATCCCCTCATCAAAATGATTCTCTGTATAAAAAATTACGCTCACCTGTTTATGGTTGGGGCCTCTATCTGACCTTTGCTTCAGAAAGGTAGAAATATTGCATTTCTTCCCCTTTTGGAGCTATACCTAAATATAGTATGAACTTGGTGCATATATGTTAAATTTATGAATAAAATGAGGTGATTCTTCCACAAGCCTTAAGAAGTGGTACAGAATTCCTCCAAAGTCACAGAACTAAATCTTCCTCCAAAATAAGATACCAGAAGGCTGGCCGGAAGTGCAGTCTACGCACTTGCTTCTGGGTTTCCCTTACAGAACCAGCTTTCATCGCATCAGAGAATGTGACCTCCAGAAGTCTCTTTCTCAGGACTCAAGAACTGGTGCGTCAAAGACATGAGCCAGTAGAGGGTGTGCTTAGACAGCTGGCAGTTCTGGAAAAAAAATTAGAGCTAAGTTCTGACCAGTGAGAGAAAGCTGTGATGTTTGCAACAAATGTCTGCTACTCAAAAGCTTCTTTGAAATGAATTGTAAATGTAATTGCTTACATAAACCAACAGAATTATATATACTAATAATATATGATGTGTTTAATCTCCTGTTAACTAGTTGAGACTCTCCTTTTTATGACAATTATTTTTTAAAGGAATATGAGCAGATTTTTATTGTTTTAACCTTTATTTAATCTCTGTATAGCCTGATCCCAGGCCCTTCCCTCCTCTTCTCCCAGTCTCACTCTCACACCCTTCTCCTTTTTCTCAGGGAAGAGGAAGCCCCCAAGGAGTATCAACTCACCTTGGCACCTTACTTCTCAGCAGAATTAAGCACATCTAGGGGGAAGAGATCCAGTGGCAGAGTCAGAGTCAGAGACAGCCTCTACTCGCATTATTAGGGGACCCACATATTGACCACACTGCACATATGCTACATCCATGTAGGAGGTCTAGGTCCAGTCCAACCTTTGGTTGGGTGGTTCAAGGCTCTCTTTTTATCTCAGTATATTTTATAACATACAAGTGAGAATTTAAATTATTGTTATTATAAATTATAAAAATTAATATAAATTTAGCAGGTAGAAGACATATACCACTTATCTGTTGTCTACACTAATGCAAAGTGATCAATATTTCATCTCATTTGCACTACTTTAAAATGTATAAACACTGTATAATAGATTTATTTTTCGAATAAAATTCCACTAAGACCAGAAGTTATAAAAATATCATTGTGTTGTTTCAAGCACATACCAGAACTAGCTTGGTAAGAGGGAGTCTAAGTACATATAGGTGGTAGATTTTTTTTTCTGATTTTTTAAAATTCCTTCTCTCAAGACCATAAAAATTAGGTATTGTTGTGTCCAGTACACAAACCCCGAGGTCTAAGGTAATTGGACAAGCTTTTGTTAATTCTTACAAAGCTGAGATCTAAAGCAAGTTTACCACTTCTTCCCACTGCAACATCTTAGACTCAAGATAACAGAACCCGGTCGATTACAGATATTTTTAAATTTTTTTAATTCAGTTTATAGCCTGATCGCAGCCCCATCTCTCCCCTTTTCCCATTGTCAGCCAAGGGAATGACCTTGAAGAAGTCACGATGTCTCTTTGTACTTTTTGAGTCCTATGTAGAAAGATAGCTTATACATCTTCCCAAGAATATCCCTATTTTAAACAGCTTAAACTCTGTATAAAAAGAAGCCAAATGACATACTTCTTATTCCTACTTAGGAAAATTTTCATCTTCATGTTTTATAAATCCTGGGTCTCTGCACCACCGTGCAGAGTTAAAACTAAAACTCCTTCCTCTAAGCACCAGAACCTATAGTTAGCGTAGAGCATAGTGCTCTCCCAGATATAGAAATCTACATGTTGCTGGAAGATTCCAGTATCAGCACTTGCATTGTAGAACACAAACTCCCTAACTGCCTCCTTTCCTGCCCTCAACTGACTCAGTAGAACAGAGACAAACAGAACCACAGAATACAAAGCTTTTTAATCTCCCCCAAGAAAATGAAATAACCAGCTCCAGTGTGTGTGTGTGTGTGTGTGTGTGTGTGTGTGTTTTCATTTTTAAAGAAGAAAAATTAAGTTAAAATTCACTTTATGAGCTTGGCAGTGGTGTCACACACCTTTAATCCCAGCACTAGGGAAGCAGAGGCAGGTGTGTTTCTGTGAATTCAAGGCCAGACTGATCTACAAAGCAAGTTCTAGGACAGCCATGGCTACACAGAGAAATCCATGAAACATTTCCCCTAAAGAAATTTCACTTTATGTATATATATATATGAATATATGTTCACTGTGTCAGGTGCTTAATTTTTTTTATTGATCTGAAGCCAATTAGAGTTAAAGAAAACACTTAGTAAGAACATTAATTATATAGGCAAATAAAATTTCAAGAAGAAATGTTTAAACTGTTTAAACTATTCTAGACTTAATAGTCTAGAATATTAATTTAATGACAAATTAATGGAACATTAAAATTAAAGAATTTTATTTTTCTTAAAAACCATTCTTTATATTACTTGATGGTTTACTACATTGACATTTTTTGTTATGATTGATAATCCAAAATATATAATCAGTTTTCACTTCCAGGTCATTTGATTTAATAAGATATGAAAAAATGTTTAATTATATATGCAATTTTTACTGGAAAGATAGTTTTAACTGGAATATTTTCAGTTAGGAACATTTAAACCCAGGTAGTTTTATGCCATATTTCTCAAAGTTTTATAGCATAAATTAATGTCTGCTGCATTTTAGACCCTTTTCACTGAATAACTGATTAATTAATTGAGTGAATTTTTGTGTAATTGTATATGAGTCACTATTGATTAACTAAAATTGCAAACACTAAAAATATGACATAAGGAATCATGTTATTTTTTACCTAAAATCACATATAATAAATAAATACATGTATATATACATATGTGCATATAAAATATATATACACATATATACATATATATTTTAATGAAGTTATGCCACTTAAGATAACAATATTATGCCCAAGATTCATAGAATATCTATTAAAAACCTTAGTTCTAGACATGAATAGAAGCCTTTCTTAGTTGTTGATTAGAAGAATCCAAGAGACTCCCTAACCATTGTAGGCTGTTGTTGCCCTTGTTTGAAAGTAAGGCCGTGTCACTGAAGACACCCTGCAATTTTGGACCTTAATCTGACTGGAGGCCTCCTACCAGAGGACTGGTTTCTATTTTTGTTAATGGCTGAGGAATATTTCATTATTAATATGTAAAGTATTACCTAGCACTGGCAAGGCCCTGTCTCAAAAACTTTTTAATTCTAGTCTGCACAGTATATAGAAACACTGAATATGAATATATGAATAAGTAGGTATGTAGTCTAGATGTAATAGTAGACTGTTGGGAAGTAACTCTTTCCCCACTTGCAGTGACAAAGAAGCATTTTTTAAATGGAATTACAGAGAAAAAATTTTGGCAGATACTTGAATTCAATCAAAAGTTAATGAATAAAAAACTTACCATTCTTTAGGTGGAAATTAGCAAAGAGGTTTATATTCTTTCAGCCCAGCCTTAACAGTAATAGGAAAAATACTTAATGTTTTATTTCCAAATAAAACTTTAACATAACATCTTTCTGGTTTTGGGCCAATGAATAAATTGCAAAGCAGGCATATTCAGACCATTAATATGAATTAAGAATTCATAATCTGTGGGTGCAAATATATTAACATGTATATATATGTATACACACTTGCTCTCTCTGTGTATTATTACTTGTGTGTATACAAACACACACACACACACACACATGCTTTTAAGACTAATCATTTGGCATTGAAAAACTAATTGTCATAGTCAACAATTAAAGGAAAAGAGGCCATGAATTTGAAAAATAGCAAAAAGGGAAGCAGTTGGAGAGAGGAAAGGAAAGGGGAAATTATGTAATTATATTATAATCTTAAGTGAAAGAAATAAAAAAAATCTAGAATCCCTCCAAAATCCATGAACCATAGAAGTCACTGTACAGCCAGGAATCCAAAGACACACTTGATATTCTAAAGAGATGTACCACTGAGGCAGTTACAGCAGAGAGTTCATACATTAATTTGTCTAGCCTTTCCATTTATGAAGCAAATCAAAGTAGAAACGGGTTTCCAGTGAATGTACTGATTATAGACTGTAATTGTCCCACTTGTAGCTCTTCTTGGCTTAGTCCTGTGCTTTTCTATAAAGTATGCTATTACCTTTATACCTAACCTTACCCAAAGCCAAAAGGAAAAAAAATCTGCCTAGGTTTGTACATTCAGACACGGTTATTTTCTTATTGCTTACCTCTAAACATATATATCCTACATCCTAGTGTGGGCTATCCCCACCTTCAAATGGACCTTTAGACTGGTATTCTCATAACATTTGCAGAAAACATTCTTAACATCTATAAAGCTGAAAATTTCTGAGTAGTAACAGTTTAATATGGCCAGTGGATATCATGGTCTTGAGACCACCCCAGCAACTCCTTCTTTCTAAAGTGTGACATTTAAAGGGGGCCCAACTAATCTAATGCATGTGGATTCTTGTGGTGTGATAAATCAAGTATGTATGCCTATAGTTAATTGTGCTGCCTGAGGCTCAGAAAGATACCTCTACACCTACATGGGTGTCCATTGCTATGATGACAAAGTACTATCTCTTGCTGGATGATGATCCTCATACTTTTAAAAAGGGAAATCACTATCAGTGCCTCTTAGGTCTTCTGAAGAGATGGTGCCATATAGGGGCTTAAGAAGACCAGGCATTCAGCACTGCCAAGGGTTACACCAGCAGGAAAAAGAGACCACACTGTCTTGTAGGCAGCCTCTATTTCCTCCATTTCAAGCACCTCTTGTGCCTGTAATGACAGCAGCAGCGAGGCCACCTGCCGACAATGGTACTTATTAAACAGCCCAGTATATTTAATTTTTGCTTCTAAGAAAGATGTTCTTTCTGATAATGCAACACATTCAAAGATCTCCAGACTTTGTGTTCACACCCATGTATACTAATCTGATACCAGCCTAGACTTTCCTGGGTCTAATCTTCCTTTTTATCTTTCCAGATCCCTAACCATTTGTCTATTTTTTTTTTTTTATGGATCTCAACCAATATCTCTTTCCACACAAAGTGACCTCTGGGCACAGAACTCACTAGATTTTGCTTTATATTCTTTCAAGACCACATCTTACTGAGGCTTTAATATAGTTTTAGTTAGTATTCATTTTCAGCTGGACCTACATACCAAACCAGTGATTTGAAAATTAAGTTTGGAATTTTTACTCTGGCTTCAGCCGGTCACAGAGGGCTTTCCATTGTAGATGCATACAGCCTGAAGAAAGAAGTGCTATCTGGCTCTGTGCTTGCACAATTGGATTCTGTCCGCTAGCCAAACAGACAGTGTACCTTGTGTTAGTCTGACATATGCCATCATAACAAGATGCTAAGACAGTGTACTTAAAAGAAAAAAAGTTACCTTAGGTGTGGTTCTGCCCCCCTATTTCCTCCCTCTGGCTGTCCAAGCGCTGCTGCACACTGGGCTGCGAAGGGTAAAATGGAGCCGAATGAGCAAGTTCAAGGGATCCCAGTCTGGAGAAGAGTGGCAGTTTTTTATGTTGTTGTTGTTGTTTTGTTTTGTTGTTTTGCTTTAATTAGCAATTATTGTTTAAGGATAGTCTTATCTAGCATAATATTCTTTTTTTAATATTTTATTAATTTATTCATATTACATCTCAATTGTTATCCCATCCCTTGTATCCTCCCATTCCTCCCTCCCTCTTGCTTTCCCCCTACTCCCCTCCCCTATGTCTGTGACTGAGGGGGACTTCCTCCCCCTGTATATGTTCATAGGGTATCAAGTCTCTTCTGTTTCACCAAATTTCATCTAACGGTTATTTGGCCAGAAATGTACTGAGCTAAAAGGTTGTAATCTCCAAAGCAGCTCTTCAAGTGTTACAACCTTTTAGCTCAGAGCATTTCCGGCCAAATAGCGACCGTTAGACGAAATTCGGTGAAACAGCTTGTGCCAGTTTATTCCAGGTGAGCAAGGGCTATATGAACCTTAGGGGAGTGGGAAGGGATTTCTCGGGTGGATACATATTACTCGTTGGGGCTTGGATGTTGACAAAGTTTTATCTACATGGAGAGGAATTTGAGGTGCCAGGCCACAGCTACTATTCTGAGAATTGCAGAGGTAACCGGTGGAGACTTTGTGTGCCAGGGCCTGATGGCACAGAACAGGGAGGGAAGGGTCCTAACTCCTGCTGATTTCGAGATTGAGATTCAGGTCTCTACCTCACTCTAGTTCCGTGCTGGCTTCCCTGGTGGCACGGTCCATGCGCCCCACACTTGGGTTCACAGGTAGAGGTTCTCTCCCATGATCAGTTGCCCCCGTTGTTTTGGGTGGATCCACAAAACGTCGTGGGAACACATAGTGAAGCAAAATAGCTTTTCTCATGGACAAAGGCCAAAAAGTAAAGGATGGTGGACCTACCAGAATCCAACCACCATCTTCAAATACATGATCCCAACTACTATGGCTTCCCACCAGGCCCTGTGTCCTGGAGTTTCTACTCGTCTCTTATGTCTGAGCTCTCAAGGTGGCATTCAAGTCCCATGTTACATCATGCCTCCTCTTCCTGCTCTTTCAGAAAGAGCAAAGTGCTCTACTTCATTTATTTTATTTCACAGGGAAGATCTTTTAGCATGCTCCCTTGTCATAAGCATCTAAATATTCCGCATGGTAGTGGTACCTGGGTATTTACATCTCATTTTTGGAAATGTATGTGTCTCATGAGTACCAGTGTATCTACTTCTTGTTCAAATCATGAATCAACAGAATGTCACTGATAGAATGAGTGGACATAATGATCTATAATGATTCCCCAGACATGCATGGAATATATCATGATAGAAGTTTGAACACAGCTTGGAGACATATATATATGTGTGTGTGTGTGTGTGTGTGTGTGTGTGTGTGTGTGTGTGTGTGTATGTGTGTGTAACTTCCTATCTAAATGCAAATTATTTTATTATTATTTAAATTTTTATTTTAAATTTAAATATTTTAAAATTTGCAAATTGGTAGAAACATGCATACCTATATCTTTTTTATTTAATTTTATTAATTTATTCAGATTACAACTCAATTGTTATCCCATCACTTTTGTCCTCCCATTGCATACCTATATCTAATATCATATTAATACACAGTAAAGATCCCATATAGGTGCTATATGGACTGTAATTGAGATTATTATATGGTCATACTTGTTATAATCTCATAGGTGGCAGCCAATGTATTAGATCTGCACAGTTTCTGCCATGGCCAAACTGAACTAACTAGATGTAATGGGACCACCATCTCTGCATCTTTTGAATGAGCCAAGTGCTTTTTCTATAGACAGATGGTGAAATATTTCAGGCTCTTTAAACCACATATATTCTCTGAGACATAGTTTTCCTTTCCTTAGCAATCCCTTAAGAATGTAAAATCTATTCTTAGCTTGAAAGCTGTGCACAAACTGGCCATGAACCAGATTTTGTTCATAATCTGCAGCTATCCCATTCCTGCTTTAGATCTTTAAGGTAGTAGCAATCTTTTCCAGTTCCCCATCCTGGGATATGATTGGGTTATTAATTTATTATCCCAGCTGTGGTGGAAAGTAGTTTCAGAGTATTCCTCTTGGCCTGCCTCCTTCTGATAGATCTTACTCCTCGGCCTGAGACCCACTATGGGGATGTGCCAATGAGCCAAACATGCCAATCCCAATTATATATTTAAAGCTGAGGAAATTATTGTTGGGGTGGGGGAAGTCATTAGACCCAGTGGACTTTCTCCAAAATTCCATTTATTATCTGAGACCCATCATTTATTATTAGCCTTGTCTATCATTTGATATTTAACCATGAATATATATTACTTCACTAAAAACAAAATAGTAATTAAGAAAAATATAGGAACTTTAAGTCAATTTTTGGCAAGCTGTAATTTAATGGGCAAAATTGCCTTCAAATTCCAATGATGTGTTATTGTAAAATCAGAGAAAATCTCAAAGCAAGGAGAAAGAAAGAGGGGGGGAGAGACAAAGAGACAGGGGAGAGAGAGATGAAGATGTATCTCAATGTCAGAGTGGTAATAAAAAGTATAACATAACTCAGTCTAAAATGAAAGCCAGACATGAATAATAGAGGCTGCTGGGTGGGTGTTAATGACCCTCTGGGCATAGGAGGAAACCCAGGGCTGTATATTTTGGAGCAAAACCCTCTTAGATAAGTTAAGAGCTTCTAATTGGTATGCTTCCATATGGAAATAGAAGTTCTGTGATCTCTGCCTTCCTGGGAAGAAATAATCTATCAGTGGTCATCTACATGGACAGCTAAAACCCATGCCATGTTTGAATGATGTTTCTGAGTTTATGCCATGTTTGAATGATGTTTCTAAATTTATGCCAAGCACATGGAAATAGAACCACAGAATTTGAGTTTTGAAGAATCTTAGTCTCAAACAAGTTATAAATCCAGGCAACTAGAAAAACATTCTGTAGAAATTCAACCATAGCCCAGGACACATAAAGTTTACAGAGACAAAAATTTAACACGTTATAAATTTTCAGTGAAAATAAAAATCAAAACATAATGACAAATGAGCCACTAAGAGAAAGAATTATCAAAGAGGAACAAGAAAAACATCATCATTCTCAAACCTGAAAATTACATTTAAAAAATAAAGATTTTTAAAACTTTTATAGGGAGAAAATACATTTCCTACATTATGTAGGAGAAATCTAAATAAGACAAATAAAAACACAAGACCTTAAAATCTATTGATGGAATCAGAGCTAGATCTCCATGCAATATTGTCAAGTGAAAGGACAAGGTCTGAAGTGGATATATTACACATACTCTTCAGACAAACTTCAAATGGAAACAAGTGAACAGTAAGTGCTGGTGAGAAGCAAGAAAGAGACTGTCTGGGTAATGAGCAAGAATTTATCAGTATAAGTTATCTTTACTATGTAATATTTACCA
Source organism: Acomys percivali (assembly GCA_907169655.1). Taxonomy (NCBI): domain Eukaryota; kingdom Metazoa; phylum Chordata; class Mammalia; order Rodentia; family Muridae; genus Acomys; species Acomys percivali. The sequence continues at coordinate 85,020,937 of OU015743.1, read as the reverse complement.
TGTTCATTTGAAAATGTCAGTTTAATGAAGTCAAATTTATTAACTATTGGCTTAATACCTGTACAATTGGGGCCCTGTTGAGAAATTCTTTTCTGGTGCCAGTACAAGAATATTAGCTACTTTATCTTCTATTATATCCAAGGTATTAGGTCTTATGTTAATGCCTTTGATCCATTTAGAGTTGAATTTTATGAAGGATGAGAGGGAATGTTCTAGTTTTATTCTTCTGTGTGTATCTAGTTCTACCTGAACCATTTATTGCAGATGGTGTCTTTTTACAATGTGTATTATTGATATTTAGTTTTAAAACGGGTGACTTAAGGAGTATGGCCTTATATGTGGGTCCTCAACTCCATGACACTGACCAATACATGTGATTTTATGTACCATGCTATCTATATTACTGTATCTCTACAGTATAACTTGACCCTGTATGTACGATTGATGTTTCTACTTCAGTTTCCCAATAGAATCCATCAGAAATCCCTTATATCTGATAAACACACTCAGTAAGGTAACAGGATACAAAATTGACACAAAAATCATTAGTTTTAGTTTTCCTATATACAATATACCATAATACATTTTTTCTAAAAGCCCACACTCTTTAAGCCACCCATTTAAAAAAAATTATCAATAATACACGTTGTAGGAAAAACACAGCATCTTCAATAAATGGTTCAGGTAAAGTTAGATACATGCAGAAGAATAAAACTCTCTTATCCTGCATAAAACTCAACTTTAAATGGGTTAAAAGCCTCAACATAAGACCTAATACCTTGGACATAATAGAAGATAAAGCACAGAATAAGAATACTTTCGTATTGGCACAAGAAAAGACTTTCTCAAAAGAACCACAATTGTGCAGGCATTAAGACCATATTGCATTCCTGTGTTAAATTTAAGACTATTTTTTTCAATTTATGAGACTTATGTGATGCTAGAGATTGTGTTCTAGCAAGAATCCCAATATCAGATTATTAATCCAACCAATCCAAGAGCATCAGGAGGTCATTCTATATTCTATGGTCTCCTATTTCTTTTTGCTTTTTCTTTTTTCTTCCTTTTTTTCTGGTGTCTTTCATTCTACAATCCCTTCATTTGCTGGGTTAGATTTCTATCTCAGTCTGTTTGTCATTTGTATCTAGAAAAGCTAATAATTTTTTGTCAATTTTGTATCCTGCTACCTTACTGAGTGTGCTTACCAGATATAAGAGATTTATGATGGATTCTATTGGGAAACTAAAGTGTAAAGATAAAATGTAAGTACAGAGTCTCACATGTAGTATGTGAGAGAGAGACTACGTGTTTTTACATATAAATACAAAGATTCCGTGATGAGAAGAGCAACTCTCCCACATCATTTTAGTTGAGATAGACCCCAGAACCAGTCAGCCTTTCCCCCTCTACTTCCTTTATGAGCAGAACTTAGAAACAGCTTAGAAATAGCAGCTGTCACCCCAAATCCTCCCCTGGAGAGTGTTGTATTACAACCAATCAAAGGCTGTCATGGTGCTGGATATCTTCCACTGACTTTATGGTTTATTTAGATTCTACTTTGAAATACATCTGGGCAAGGACAACTAATCTTCCAGTGCTTCAAGTCTTTAAATGTCTTATGAGGCTATCAGCTAAAAAACTGCAGAGAAAACACAAAATAAAATAATTGTAATAATAAAAAATAAAGGCATCTATCCATGAGACAGTGGAGAAGTAAAGGAAACAACAGAAAAAAAGGAAAACAAAACAAAAAGTCATTGATGAAAGAGTCTTGATGAAAAGCAAAGGAGGAAAACATCCTTGTCAGATGATTTTAACACAGCGGAGAAAGAAAAAGGGGGGAAGGGGTTGAGTAAGATAGAGACAAGAATTAAATGATAAATTTTAGAGATATGGAACAGTTACAAATACCATGGATATGTACCATAAGAATTAGATCAATTTGCTTTATGGGCTGACATGCTTAACTAATCACTCTTAGCATTTTATCTCTGAGAATGTAATCTGAATTTGCAAAACTATATTTTATGCAGTGTGTATACTGGAAGGAATACCACTCATCCAAACAATAAAAGGATGTCATTATGAACAACTGGAGTTTAAATGAGACAAATGTACATTATCTCACCTACATGGGAAATTTTTAGTCAACTCAAAAAGGCAGAGAATAGAATGGTGGCTACCAGGGACTGGAGGGGAAATGTTAGTAAAGCATATACAATTTCAGCTAGTCTAGAAAAATAAGCAAAGAGATATCCTGAACCATATGGAGAATATATTTGATAATAATCTACTGTTATTGATTTAACTTTTTCTTAGGTGCTTGAGAGTTTTTAAATGTTCTCACCTCCAAAAATACTCATAATAGGTAAGTTAGTTCTATGTTAATTATTTCAATTTTATTCCACAATCTATATATGTCAAAAATATGTGGTTGTGGTTGTTGTTGTTGTTGTTGTTGTTGTTGTTTAATTTTTTGAGAAAGAGTTTTTCTGTGTTATCCTGGCAGTGCTAGGCTTGCTTTGTGGACCATGCTAGCCTCAAACTCACAGCAATCCTCCTGTCTCTGCCTCCCAAGTGCTGGGATTAAAGGTGTGTGCCACCATGCCAGGCTAAAAATACATTTTACAAGATTGTATAAATATATGAAATTTGTGGTAGATATAAGTAAATACATATTATGGAGATTATATCAGTGATGTTTTGTTATCAAAACTGCCCCCTAAATATTACCTTTATACCCTTATATTGCTGCTGCCCTTATTCTTAAGCTTCTTGCCCTGGGCAATGGTGAGTTTGTAGATTCCTATTGTGTCAAAGTAAAGGGAATAAAAGGTTTCTGGGTGCTCAGTCCTTAAAAGATATTTCTATCACCCTTACCATGCTCAGGGAATATCATAAGAGAGGAAGCAGAAAGAATTTAAGAGCCAGAGGATGGTAGGAGCATTGTGGAGCACTGTCTTCTACATAGGACATGACTGCTGCACTTCTGAATTGATATCAGTTGTGGTTACCCAAAAAAGATTGGACCCATCAGCATTCTATCATGGATATGGAATGCTCATGAGACCTCTACGTTCCCCAAGCTAGAATTAGTTAGTGAATAGAGGAGAGAGAGAGAGAGAGAGAGAGAGAGAGAGAGAGAGAGAGAGAGATAGTCCTTAGTAGTAAAACCACTGATAAACTGTCAATGCACAAACAAACAACCCCAACCATGTTAATGCCAGAAATGCTAATGAAATACAGTGATTCATAACCCCCCAAAAGCTGTAATCATAGAAAAAGAAATTATTGTGAATAGTGGATTTTAGCGGAGTAGATGGAGTGGGAGGGAGATCAGAACAACAGAAATAAATATAATAAAAGTACTTGACTTGACACATAATCTGCCTTTGCACTAAAAATCTCAATTTTCCTGCAGAAAACCATAAGCTCTAGGTCACACTCAAGAAAATAGAGAAATGAAGACAAACACATTACAGTGTCTATGCAAATAAGTCCCTTGAAACTGTATTTGGTGGTTATAACACAGACATCAGAAAATTCAACAATTTAAACTTGTCTAAAAAATACACATCCCTCTTCATAATGATTTGTTGGAGAGATAAGGGATACGAGGCCCATACCTAAACATAATATAGGCATATACAGCAAACCAATAGCCAACATCAAATTAAGTGGAAAGAAACATAAAGCAGTTCCACTAAAATAAAGCACAAGGCACAGCTGCCCACTCTTTCAACAAATCTTCAATATAGTACTTGAAGTTCTAGCTAGAGGAATAAGACAACTAAAAGAGATCAAGGGCATCCAAGTTGAAAAGGAAGAAGGCAAATTATCACTATTGCAGACGATATGCTTGTATACATAAGTGACCTCAAAAATTCCACCAGAGAACTCCTACAACTAAGAAACATCTTCAGCAAAGTTGTTGGATACAAAATTAACTTTAAAAAGAGTAGCCCTCCTTTATACAAGCAATAAATGGGATGACAAAGAAATCAAGGAAGCAGCATCCTTCACAATAGCCACAAACAATATAAAATATCTTGGAGTAATTCTAGCCAAGCAAGTGAAAGACCTTTATGATAAGAACTTCAAGTCTCTGAAGAAAGAAATTGAAAAAGATATCAAAAGCTGGAAAGATCTCCCATGCTCATGGATTGGTAGGATTAACATAGTAAAAACTAGCCATCTTATGAAAAACAAACTATAGATTCAATGCAATTCCCATCAAAATACCAACACAATTCTTTATGCACCTCGAAGAAGTGATCCTCAGTTTCATATGGAAAAATAAAAAACCCAGGAAAATTGGTAACAATCCTGCACAATAAAAGAACTTCTAGAAGTATCACTGTCCCTGATTTCAAGTTATACTACAAAGCAATGATAATAAAAACTGCATGGTATTTGCATAAAAACAAACAGGTTGATGCTACTAAGGACTGGTGCTTTGCATTTGTTAATTTCTTGCTGCCTGAGATTCTTAGTGTTTATGAGCAGACTATCACATACCCCATGTATTGCTGTATAACTCTGGCTCTCTGTTTGACCAATAAAAGGCCTCTACCTGGGCAGGAGGAACAAGTAGAGTGATGTTTAGAGGGGTTTGGAGACAGAAGAATCTTTGGTAGGAGAGAGGTACAGAGGAGAAACAAGGAGCAGAATGGCCATAGCATAAGAAATATCCATGTGGGCCAGAAGGAAGAACTCTGAGGTTCTATGTGAAAAGAAGTGGCCCGGATGAACCATATAGGAAAGTATTTTGTGATTATGGATGTGAATTAGCCTAGCTAGGAAGGATTAAAGCAGACGGCATGGGATGGGGGCTGGGAGATAATGAAAGGTAGTTTTAGGGGTTAATATCTTCCCAGCAACATGTAAAATAAGGCTTATTCTAAAATACAGTGGGTGTCTGTGTCTTTACTGGTTGTGATAGTGGGTTATATAATACCACCATAATAATTATAGGCTAACTTAATAATAAACATTATTAGATATTTTTATATTTTCTACAACATATTGGTGCCCAATGTAGAGCTTGAATCCATGTTCACAGCCTGAGAAGTCCTGGGTGGCAGGCAATTTCTTAGCAGAAGTACAAAGAATTGAAGCCAAATGCGTTTTAAAGTCACGGTTCTCTTAAGAGAAGCTGCTACCTTCCAACAAAGCTGACTGAGGGTAGCAAATGAAGGCTGCTATGGTCTGTCTTGAATCATAACCTGAAGGCAGGAAAACAGGGTTGAAAGCACCATGTTAGAGAGAGCTAGGCCTAGGGCTCGGCTGAAAAAAAAAAAAAAACCAGCAGGACCATGGTAGAAGGTAATTACATCTTTTGTGGCTTCATTTTGGTTGTTATTGTCATGGAACTGGTTGCAATGTGTTCAGTGGTGATAATGGTTTTCTTGGCTCTCTCTAAGAAAGTTCTTGGAGAAAGTGGACAGAAAGGGGTGATGTGGAATGCTAAGTTATGAACAGTAAGAATGGAGGAAGGAAAAGAACTCTTCCCTATAGAGAATGGGAGGTTGATAGCCAGAGCTCAAAGCTCTTTAGTGGCAAGATGATTGCCAGCTATTTCTGGCAATGGTCTGCTAATACATTTTAGCAACCACTAAATCCCAAGGAACGATGTACATGTTTTCATTGTTGCAGCCTAAGATGGCACAACTGGCCCCAAAGGTAAATTTTTCTTGGTTTTGTGTTTGATTTTTTTTTAACTTTTTTTTTTAATTAATTTATTCTTGTTACATCTCTATGGTTATCCCATCCCTTGTATCCTCCCATTCTCCCCTCCCTCCCATTTTCCCCTTATTCCCCTCCCCTATGACTGTTCCTCAGAGGGATTACCTCCCTCTGTATATGCTCATAGGGTATCAAGTCTCTTCTCAGTGACCTGCTGTCCTTCCTCTGAGTGCCACTAGGTCTCCCCCGCCCGGGGACATAGTCAGATGTGAGGCACCAGAGTACTTGAGAAAGTCAAATCCCTCTCTCCACTCAAGTGTGGAGACTGTCTTGTCCATGGGCTAGATCAGGGTAGGGGTTTAAATTTTTCCGCCTGTATTGTCCTTGGCTAGGGCCTTAGTTTGAGCGGGACCCCATGACCCAAATCTGCCTATCATAATGTTCTACTTGTAGGTTTCTAGAACCCACTGGATCCTTCTACATTGCTATTCACCCATTGTTCTCTCATCTAGAGTCCCAATAGGATGTCCTCCCCTCGGTCCCAGTTTCCTGGTAAGGGAAGGCTTTCATGGGGCATGTCCATTGGGCTAGTATGCAGATATAAGTGAGTATATACCATTTGAGTCTTTCTGCTTCTGGGTTAACTCACTCATTATGATCATCTCTAGCTCAATCCATTTGTCCACCAATTGAGAAATGGGGCTTGGAACTAAACAGAGAATTCTCAACAGAAGAATATCAAATGGCTGAGAAACACTTAAAGAAATGCTCAACCTCCTTAGTCATCAGGGAAATGCAAATCAAAACAACTCTGAGATTCCATCTTACACCCATCAGAATGGCTAAGATCAAAAACTCAAGCGACACCACGTGCTGGAGAGGATGTGGGGAGAGAGGAACACTCCTTCATTGCTGGTGGGAATGCAAACTAGTACAACCACTTTGGAAATCTATCTGGTGCTATCTCAGAAAACTGGGAATAGGGCTTCCTCAAGACCCAGCTATTCCACTCCTTGGAATATACCCAGAAGATGCACCAGCACACAGCAAGAAAATTTGCTCAACCATGTTCATAGCAGCCTTATTCATAATAGCCAGATCATGGAAATAGCCTAAATGTCCCTCAGTAGAAGAATGGATAAAGAAACTGTGGTACATATACACTATGGAATACTACTCAGCTATTGTGTTTGATTTTTGTTTCTCCCGATAGCAGGAAATAGAGAGGATTTTTTATTGACATTAATAAAACATGGGAGATTTTTCAAGGTTTTGACTAGATTCAGAAGGTCACTACATTTTAAATTTGATACTTTCTAGAGTTGTAGAGTTACAATGATTTGGAATTTAGATAAAATATTCAAGCAGAATGGTAATGGCACATGCCCTTAATCCAACACAAAGGAGACAGAGACAGGCGGATCTATGTAAATTCTAGACCAGCCTGAACTATACAGTAACGTCAGGGTGGGAACCACTGCCAATAAGATAAACCACTTAGAAAGAGAGTCTAGGATTCAAAATGATGAGTTTTTCTTTAAACTTACTATGTAAGTTCTTTTCTTAATAATGTTCTTACTGATCTAGAGGATGGATACTCATCAATCCTAAATTTATGTAAGGATAGGATGATGTCACACTGCCCTAAAGACCAGTAAATCTCCTTAGAAAGTGGGGCTCCCATAAGAAAATTGGTGTCAATAGATACTTTGGCCTAACAGGGATATCCAGTTAATCAATATAAGAGCACAAAGCCAGGCTGGTAGACAAACACACGATCTGCATACCTCCCATAGCCAAACATTATTAAATGTTGACTAAGGTAAGGTGTAATGCCATTCTGGGCAGCTAGCTTATTCCTTTAAACATGAAGTGTTCTCATGGAGGACAGGTGACAGTCATGCTTGGCTCAAAGAGACACAGGGGCCTACACAGGTGGACAACTACATGCCAGCCTAAGTTATGTCCCAAAACACAAAGGCTATAAAAGCAAAGATAGCCACAGAAAATGTAGAAGATGCCCAGGGTGTGCTTGAACACTAAAGGTAGAAGTTGGTTTTAAAAGGCGATGCCTTTTCCATGGCTCTGAGCAAACTGCTTACCCCCTTAGACATGAGGCATCCTCTCTGGGAACAGATGGCAATGCAACAGGTGCCCAGAGGCCCAGAGCAGGATATTTGGATTTATACAACCAACATGACAATGATTGCATGTTCAATGATAGTGACAACACTATACATCCTCTTCGAGAGAGGTCAAAATGGAGCAGACCTAGGGAAAAGAAAGACTGCTAAATTAAGTCAATCTTTACTTATATGACTTCAAATTGCAGAATAAACAGGTAGCTTATATTGCTAATCACACTACATGGGACTAGCTCTGAAACTGAGTGAGACATGAATGTCTATCCATAGCTAATAATCCTTCTTAGCTATAGAATCCTCATGACATGTAAATGCCATCCTTCATATGACATAAGTTAAGATATACAGATGTCTTTCTTCTGCTCATACAAAGAGCAGAAAACATTCTTAATTCATCTGTGTATCCAACTCATCTCGTGTGCTTTTATTATTTTTTAACTACTTACTACTTGTGAGAAATTATATGTTTTCTGAACAAAAGAATGGGACAGCAGGGACAATGGATTAAACCTGACAAGATTCATCCTCCAAAATGCTGAGCTGCTGACACATCTATTCCAGCATCATGCATGATCCAGCTACAGTTGCTTCAGTTGCTGTTCCTTCAAAACCTGCTCTCAGAACAGCTTCAAAGAAGGTTACTAATCTCAATTGGTCGAGCATTTCAGACTGTTCCAAACGAAACTTCTATTAAGCCAAAAATTTCTCAACATTTAGAAACTGGAGCACAACAAATGTTATTGCTAGCATGCTTAACCATATTTTCCCAAGTTCCTTTGGGCCCCCAAATAGAATTCCTATGGCCCCAAATCAGCATGAAGCAAACCATAAGGCAGGGTCGAGAAATTTTGTTTTTTCTATGGCCTACAGATTTAGGGAAGATGGTTACAAGTTATTAATGGTTTTAATCAGAGGGAAAAAATTACTAAAACATAGATTCAGGGATTTCTCTCTTTTCTTTTTCTTTCTTTGCTGTTTCTTTCTTAGATAAGAATAAAGGGATTGAAAAGGAAGGGGAACTATAGAATAAAAATTATAGGAATAATAAAAGGTAGATTATTATATCTACTCTTCAACTTATATTTAAATAAAGCTATTTTGATATGTTGTTATAAATTTTGGTAGATTTGATAAAAATTCAAGTTTGCTTTGTTATAACGCACACACACACACACACACACACATACACACACACACACAAAATGGTATAAGGTACTGTATCCATACAACTCAGTTATAATACAGGGTTTATTTCCAGTACAATTAAAGCTGCTATTAAAAACTGTTTAAGATAAGTAAATATTGCAAGTTAATTGTTAGTTGATCAGCTCATTGTCATGTCAGATACTAGTCTAATTTATCACAGGAATATAGATCCTAGGTTTTTAGATACGATTCTATAAATAGATAGATTATGTAGAAAATGAATAGATAAGTCTTCAAAAAACCCAGAGACCTACAGAATATGGCATTTAAAGGTGCTTATATTATCTTAAAAATTCTTTGACAAGACACTTCACTGCCTGGATAGCCACCCAACGTGCTGTATAGTGTTGGAGCATCATCTTCAGTCTTTTGGCCCAGGATATTTGACAGACATATTTGTGATCATGAACTATGAAGGACTTACTTAAACTGTCTTGACAGAGCTAGGCAGTTGGCTTCGCCTGCATCCAAGGTTGCCCTTTTAGGCAGAAATTAGGTAGAAATTAGGGCAGCTTCTTTTCTCTGGTGGCTGGCTTGCTACATTTGAAGCCATCTCTGTATGGGTGGTTCTTCAAAGCTCGCCATCTTCTTTGAGCAAGACAGGTGCTGACAGGAATTGACCTATCTTGTTTTTACAACAGGTTGATCAATGGAATCAAATAAAAGACTCAGAAATAAACCCACACACCTATGGACACTTGATTTTTTACAAAGAAGCCAAAATTATACAATGAAAAAAGAAAGCATCGTCAACAAATAGTGCTGGTCTAACTAGGTGGCTGTGTGTAGAAGAGTGCAAATAGATCCATATTTATCACCCTGCACAAAACTCAAGTGTACGTGGATCAAAGACATCAACATATCAACATAAAACCAGATACACTCATAAGCAAATATTAGCCATATAATACAGGATAATCATACTATAATCCACAGACCTAAAGAAGCTAAATAACTAAGAAGACCCTAAGGAGGATGCTTGATTCACATTCAGAAGGGAAAATAGAATAGATACTGAAAGCAATTGAAGAGAGGGAACAGGTTGCGAACCTAACATAGATATGCTCTAAAAGACTCCACTCAGCAGGAAATCAAAGCAGATGCTAAGACTAACAGCCAAACTTTGGGCAGAGCACTGAGAGTCATATGGAAGAGTGGGAAGACAGAAGGACCTGGAGGGCACAGAAAATCCACAAGGAGTCGAACAAAGCCAACAAATCTGGACCCAAGGGTCCTACAAGGACTGATGCACCAACCAAGAACAATGCATGGAGAGAACCTACACCCCCTGTTCAGATATAGTCATTGGAAAACTCAGTCCTCATGTGGGTTCCCTAGTAAGGGGAGCAGGAGCTATCTCTCATATGGACTCTGATGTCTGTTATTTGATTACTTAACCCTCACAGCAAGGGTGGCCTTGCTGAGCCACAAAGGAAGAGGAGGAAGGCAGTATTGAGACCTGATTGGCTGGGGACAGTTGGAATGGAAAGAGTGCTCCTCTTTTCAGATGAGGGGAGGGGAATAGGGAGGAAGAAGGAGGGAGGGTGGGAATGGGAGGAGGTGAGCGAGTTACAATCAGGATGTAATGTTACTAAACTGTAAAAAATAAAAATTTTATGCACGGAAATAGAAATGATCATACTGAGTGAGTTAACCCAGAAGCAGAAAGACTCACATGATATATGCTCACTTATAGTGGGCACTAGCCCAAAAGGCATGTCCCATGAGAGTTTTCACTTACCAAGTGATTGGGGTAGATGTGAGGACATCCCACTGGGACTCTAGGTAAAACAAATATAGGAGATGGGGAAATAGAAGCACCCAGAGGGTTCTAGAAACCTACAAGAAAAAACATTGTGGTGGGTGGATCAGGGCCCAGGGGGTTCTGCTCAAACTACTGCACTAACCACGGACAATACATGCAGTAAACATCAAAACCCTTCTCTGATCTAGCCAATGGTCAGGACAGTCTCCACAGCTTTCTGGAGAGTGGGGACTGACTCTGACATGAGCTCTGGTGACCTATATTTGACCACCTCCTCTGGATGGGAGGCCTGAGGGCACTCAAAGAAAGAGTAAGCAGGCTACTAAGATGAGACTTGATAGCCTATTACCATATAGAGGGGGAGGAGGTCCCCCTCGGTCATAGACCTAGGGGATGGGAATAGGGTGAAAGTAGGGAGGTAGGAATGGGAGGATACAAGTGATGGAATAAAAATTGAGCTGTAATCTGAGTGAATTAATAAATAAATAAATAATTTAAAAAATAAGAAAACAAACTGACAGGGAAAAAATAAATACATTAAATCTAGTAGAAGACAAAGTAGGGAAAAAGTTTTGAACTCATTGACACAGGAAAATCTTCCTGAACAGAACGCCAAGAGCTCAGGCACTAAAATCAGCAACTAATAAATGGGTTTTCATGAAACTGAAAACCTTCTGTAAAGCAAAGGATAGTCAGTAAAACTGGAAAAAAGAAAAGAATCTGATGGAGAGGGCATCTCTGGGACAACCTGAATATTTGTGTCAGTATAGGTTCCTGGGAGGACATAGGGGTGACTCTAGATGAGCCTCCTAACAGCAGGGCATATGGCCACTGAACTGGGCATCTCCAATATCCAGACAGGACTTCCAGTGGAGGAAAGGGGACACCAACCTACCCACAAAACCTTTGATCCAAAATTTACCCTACCAGCAAGATGTGCAGGGATGAATATAAGCAGAGATTGAGGGAATGGCCAACCAATGTCTGGCCCAACATGGGAGAAAGCCAACTCCTCACACTACTAATGATATTCTGCTATGCTTGTAGACAGGAGCCTAGCATATTTGTCTCTGATACAGTCCACATAGCAAGGAATCAAAACAGGTGCTGAGACCAAAGGCCACAGTAGGCAGAGCTTGGGGAATGTTTTGTAAGAGTTGGGGGAAGGATAGAGGGACCCAGAAAGCACCAGAACCCCACAAGAAGACCACTAGAATCAAGCACCAACCAAAGAGCATACAAGGTCTGGTCAGAGGCCTCCTACACATATGTGTTAATGGGAATCATGGTCTGCATGTGGGCCCCTAGCAATTGAAGCAGGGCCTGTCCTCTGGCATAGATGCTGTTACCTGCTTTTGGATCACTTTTCCCCAGCTGGACTGGCTTGTCTGGCCTCAGTGGAAGAAGTTGCTCATAGTCCTGGTGTGACTTGTTGTATTGTTGGTATGGGGTGGGGTGAGGCTCCTTTTTCTGAAGAAGAGGGGGATAGAGGAAAAAGTTGGGAAGAGAGAGGGGGCTACAATCATGATGTAAAATAAATAAATAAATAAATAAATAAATAAATAAATAAATAAGAAAAAAGAAGCAGTTTTCTGTGTTTTGCAGACCTTCTTAAGCCACCAAAGTATTCCCTTCTGGGACAGAGAGAAAGGTGTTGCACATGTGAATGAGAAAAAAAGGTGGAAAGGAGGAAAGATTAAAAGTATATGAAGAATAAAACATGTTACTTTTTATTAAAAGTAGTGGCCATTTTAATGGGCTTAATAAAATTGTATTGTTTCCACTTTGATTATGTATCATTTCTTGAGTTAGTATATAGGTACTGGAAGATTCTTTTTGTAGGGAAATACTTACTGTCCCTCAGATCATGTAAAAAGAAGATAGATTATCTTTCAATGGAAGCCATTTTTTTAAAAATTCAGGCTAGGTACGAAGATCTGATCAAATAAACAACTATCCTAGAACATTTATATCTAGTTAGGATGGATATTTAAGAGTAAAAATGCTCTGGTGAATGTTGAAAAGCAGTCTCATGAACTCAGAAGGCAAGATGATTGGAATAATAACAGACAAACTTGGATGTGGAGCTGTGTTCACTTCCCGGAACCCTCCTGATACACTAGGACATCTGTGGACAGTTCTAAATAATTATGAGGTTTCTACATGTAGCAGAAATTGTAAGACTGATTCAAAGCATGTGCTCTTTGTCAACAGTGATATAATTCTTCACAACTTTTCATGATGCTGTCAGAAAATGGCAACTACAGAGAAGGGCTGAACTGTAATGAGTCAAGATATTTGGGCTCATATCCCCGCATCACCACCTGGCACTGGCCAGGTGACCTTATGCAAGTCACTTAACCTTTCTAAACCCCATTCCCAATCTAAAAATATGACTGACAACAACACTAAAAATCAGTTCATATTAACAATAAAATGTAACTACAAAAGTCAAGGAAGACAAAGAATACAAACAAGGTAAATATTGGCTATTCACATATTTCTGAGTGAGAAATAATCAATCAATTCAAGATATTCTGCTCTGTGTCCTAACATGGATATCAGTAAACCTGAGGCTTTGAGTTATGATCGGATTTCCTTGTACCATTCCTTTCTATCTTGTCCTACCAAAACCACACTGTTTCCACAAGTCAAAAATACATCAGTAATAGTGCTGCATCTCTCAGAAGTAATGTCTTCAAACATACTGAATTAGTAAGAGGATAGAGATCAGAAATGCATTTTTTGTATAAAGAGGTATTTCTCATTTGTTGTTTGTATGGAATGAACAACATGTATCTGATTTTGTGCATTTTTTCTTTATCATAAACAACCTGTGAGTGCTCTAATTCTACTTTAGTTTGAAGCTTCATACCACGTTCTAGAACTTCTCTAGAAACTTACAGAAGAAAGAGTTTAACTGTATCTTACAATTTAAGAGGGTGTAGCCATGCATGGTGGCATATGCCTTTAATCCCAGCACACAGGAGGCAGAGGCAGGTGGATTACCATGAGTTCGAGGCCTGCCTGGTCTACAAAGTGAGTCCAGGACAGCCAAGGCTACACAGAGAAACCCTGTCTCAAAACAAAACATAAATTTTAAAAAGAGGGTGAGTCCATAACCATCACAGTGGAGATGGCAGCAAAAAGTCAAGCATGGTACTAGAACAGTAGTGAAAGCTTACATCATGATACATAAGCATGAGGCAGAGAAAGCTAACTGGGAATGTGTGATATTTGAAACATCGAAGCCTACTCTAGTGGCACAACTCATCTTAATCCTTCCCAAACAGTTCCACCAACTTGGACAAAGTGTTAAAATATATTAACAAATAGGGTCCATTCTCATTTAAACCACCACACCAGGATGATGTATTATTGAATGTCCAAAATCAAACACTGAAACTAACATATGCCACCCTTTCTTTAGGATCAAATAACTCTAGTTTGAATTCTCCATGCATTGAGTCAGTCAACATAACCAAGATTGTTAATCTTAAGATTCTTGGCTCTTTAGTCATTTTTTATAAACTCATCCATAAACCTCTGTGTTTAGCTTCTAATATTTTCAGAGTTTGAGCCAATTGTGAAGATGTATTGATTGCTTTACTTTAAAATCACTAATGTGGCATAAAAAGACAAGAAAATTTCCCACACATGTTGGTTATATAAAGCAAGATAGCAAAAGAGAAAGAAAGGCTCCAAACCTATTTATCCATATTTGGCTAATAAAATCTCAGGATGGGTTTGCTGAGGTAAAGCCAACCGTCAGCTGCCAGATCATCTTCATTATTGATCTGCTATTGAGGCAGCCAGCTCTGTGCAGTCCTTAATTATCTTTGGCTCCAGATGAGGCATTCTTACTTTAGGATGCTGAGTGAAAGAAGCTATACATATACATTTTTTGTTGTTTTTTTCAAGACAGGGTTTCTCTGTATAGCTTTGGCTGTCCTGGACTTGCTTTCTAGACCAGGCTAGCCTTGAACTCACCACGACCCACCTTCCTCTTCCTCTTAAGTGCTGGGATTAAAGGCATGCACCACCATGCCCAGCTTTCATATAATTGTTTTAATCAGTTGGATAAATATAAGCCAAATAAATCAGTTAAATAATTGCATCAAAATAAATAGTGGTTTTCAAATATTATTAGTTTGTAAGACATCTTAAAAACTATGGTTCACATGTCTACCCCTCCTCATATCCTGTGTACTGCAAATGTGGTTTCTCTTGTTTTTCTTATGATAACATTTTGAGTAATTGGTTACTATTGTAACTTATCATATTCCCTATGGCCATATTTCAGTGTTATAGATTTACATAATGCTCAATAATAATTTTTAATATTTATACTTTTTTATCACATATCTACCAAAGTTCTAACTCATGAACTCATTGATTTATGATTATCATGAGTTAGGAGTATCTTTATTTTCATCTTTAAATTAATATGCTGAGACTTGAGCTAGGTAAGCAATCACTTTAGTTTATACAGACAACAAATAGCACAGCCAAAATTCAAGTCTAAGCAATGTGCCTCTAGATCATATATCCATAGCTACCACGTGCAGGGTGTGTTCATTAAACAGTGGGCAGGAATACAGGACCACTGGATCCGTGCAATCACAGAAGATACAAAAGGAAAAGCTTGCCATGGTGAAGTCACATCAAATCCCAAAAGTTCTGTTGTGAATTACCCCCATCTGTGGTCCAAAGAGGTAGTAGATGCCTGAAGACCTAAAATTCTGAAGCAAGGCATGAGTACTGAGAATTCAAAACTAGCCTATTCTACATAGGAAGAACCTATCTTGATTATTTTTTAAAGCAATACATCTGAAAACTAAAAGAATTCTCTCTTATCCTGAAGCACAACCTCAAAGACTTCAGTGTTTCCAATCAGGGTACAGTTCTTATTTTGGATGAGGCAGGGAGACCATTAAACATAGAGTTACTGAAAAAAAGGACTTTAAGATCCTTCCAAACCAGCCTCAGAATGGAAAAAACACCAGTGCTGGACACATTTTCTGATGTGCCCCTAACAACAAAAATAACATATGCCTCATTATCTAAATAATGGTTTTTTTTCAGTTTCTAATCACTCCTCTAACACATTTCCTTATACAAATGGCTGACTTCCTATCCATTTGCAGACACAGAACCAATGCTAGCAAGATGGATCAGTTCTCAAGCCTGAGAACCTAATTGGATCCCCAGAGTCACATGATCAGTGTCAGAACTAACTCCTGAAAATTATCTTCTGATCTCCACGTGTATGGCTTGGAATTGGCACACACACACACACACACACACACACACACACACACACACACGCATGCACACACACAAGCACACACATGATAGATGATTGACTAATAGAGGTAGGTAGATTATATGAGAGAGAGAGATGGTAAATTAGATAGATGATAGATAGATAGATAGATAGATAGATAGATAGATAGATAGATAGATAGATAGAAAAATAAATATATATAACACAAACCCAGAATCTTCTCAGGAACACAAGAAAAATTAAAGTGAGTGTCTCCAGAAGCATTGCTGGGTCACTGAGTACAGATCACTTGCTAAAATATTTATGGCAGCCAAACACTGAGGAACCAGCTCTCATCCTGTGGGATCTATTATATTTTCCTGAGGAATCTTAAACTCCATAAGATGAATGCTACTATGTTACTACTTAGAATTTCATTAAAATGTAACGTGGCTCCATTTGACATATAGTATTTAAGGAAGAATGACCTCCAGTGAGCCTCAACTTCATTTACAGACAGATGAAGAAGGCAATTTAAAACCCCATTGACCTTCATTCTGTCTTGCTTTTTGACTCCTAACCCATTTCCTACTTATTACAGGAATAAAAACTCCATGCCACCACCAACACATCTACAAAAACTTCAACCCAAAGTTTACCCTGCCGACAAGATGTGCAGGGATAAAGATAGAGGAGATAGAGCAGAGACTGAGGGAATGTCCAACCAATACCTGGCCCAACCCTAGATCCACCACATGGAAGAAAGTCAACTGCTAACACTATTAATGATGCTCTGCTATCCTTGCAGACAGGACCCTAACAAAGCTATCCTCTGAGAGGCTCCACCCAGCAGCAGTACAAAACCGATATTGAGACTCACAGCAAACATTGAGTGATGCATAGGTAGTCTTGTGGAAAATTGGGGGAGGGTGCAAGAAAAGGACCTGGAGGGGACAGGAGCTCCACAAGAAGGCCAACAAAGCCAACTAACCAGTGTCCAGAGGGGCTTGTTGAGACTGAAGCACCAACCAAGGACCATGCATGGACTAGACATAGGCTGCCTACACAGATGTAGCCAATGGGCAGCTCAGGCTTCATGTGGGTCCCCTGATAATGGGAGTGGGGGCTTTCTCTGACATGGACTTTGTTGCCAGCATTTTTATCACTTCCCTCGGGCAGGACTGCCTTTCCAGGCCATAGGGGAAGAGGACATGCTCAGTCCTGATGCATCTTCGTCAGCTGGGGTGAATGGGAAAGGGGGCTTCCCTCTTCTGAGGAATAGAGGAGGGGGGAGCAGGAAGGAGGGTGAGATTGGGAGGAAAGGAGGGATTGGGCTATGACCAGGATATAAAGTGAATTTTTTAAAAAAACTCCATGCCATCAAACCCCTCTTCTTGTCCCCTTTGCTAACTGCCAACTGCTATGTCTAAATGACCATTGTGTAAAGTTTTTTTCTACTCCAAAACTAATGATAGTAAGTTATGTAATCAGTTTCCATCACCAATCATAACAAACAAAAGATTATTTTCCCTGTGGTTTTCCAGATTTTCCCTTCTGCTTATTATTCACTGGTGTTTTGTGTTATTGATAGGAAACTTATTCAAAAGAAGAAAAGCTTATTTTACTTAATAGTTAACTGAAGAGCCAATTCTTAAATTTAGCCTCTAGAGTAATGACCAAATTTGAACTGTGGCCTGAATCTGACCAAACTCCAGTAAAGCTACAGGGTGAACAACTTATTAGAAAGGGAGACTTTATGCCAAAAATGATTTTTCAGAGAACAGCCAGAAAGAGCATGAGAGACAGGGTCATTAGAAGGTATTAAATTTGTTAAGCTCATGAAAGTTAACAATCAGATGTTACTTCTAGTTCAAAGAGGGACATTACCTAACCCAGGCTTCTGCTTCCAAGATAAGGATGGCATACCCAAAGAGCAGACCTTAATACTAGAATATCAGATATGATATGTCATTGGTATAGTAATAATTCACCTTTATATTGTTTGCATGACAGATAGTCAAATATCACTCTCAAGAATTAGTAGAGCTCATGGCTAAGCCCCACCCCTAGATGGAAACATGGTGCCCAAACTGGAACTCCTACTTCTTTTTTTTTTCTTTGAATGATGCTCTAAGGCACTGGGCAACCCATGAGAAAGGCAGCAGCTAGAAGGTCAGTGCCAGAGCCAAGGCTCTACCCCAGGCATACAATTCCAGTGCCCTCTACACTGATAACTACCTTGACTCTGTTTATTCACTGTATATGAAAGTGATAACATTAGCACCTAAACTGGGTTATGGCAAGGATTAACTTGCATAAGTCTCTGAGAACAATTATAAAGGCTGAACAAGTATCCACTGCTAGTCTCTACTGGATCCAGGATGTATTCCACTACCTCAGAGGCTGAATATATATATATATATATATATATATATATATATATATATATATCCCAAAAACATTGTTATGCTAGCCTGAAATCAATTTCAATATGAAGAAATGACACAGGCACCAGCAAAGAGGGAGAGACCAAATGAGACAAAGTAACTGACAAAAATTGATTTTTTTTTTTACACTTTTCATTTATGGTCCACCACTAGAAATTGACCCAAGATGCAATTTAAAGTTTTGCCAGTCCATAGGTGATTTTTTAATTAAATTTATTTATTTCTGCCTAATGTTTGTCTATGGATCTCTGCATCTGTTTCTACCAGCTGTTGGGTGAAGCTACGGTAAGCTCCTGTCTATAAGCATAACAGAGTAACAGCAATAGTTTCACAGACTGGTTCTATCTCATCGGATGGATGTTAAGTAAGGCTAGTCTTTGGTTGGCCATTCCCTCGATCTTTGCTCCATGTTTGTCCTTGCACATCTTATAGGCAGGACAAATTTGGGATTGAAAGATTTGAGGTTAAGTTTATGTTCTTATACCTCCACTGGAAGCCTTGCCAGGCTCCAGGAGGTGGCCACTTCAGGCTCCATACCACCTGCTGCCATAGATACACTTTTAAACACAAGTTCCATAAGGATAGAAGAAGAGTGAGGAAACAGGAGATTCAGTAAGACAACACGTTCCTTTCAATTGCCTACAATGGCACCACTCCTCACATGTCATCAAGAACAAAGCCACACAGCAAGTCTTTCCTTTCTTACATTTTCTCACTTCTACATACACTGAAATGCGGTATTTCCCTGCCTATGCTGCTTCTCTTTTATCTCAGGCCTGAAGAATCTATTTCCAAAACTTCTAACTAGTCTTCCAGGAACCCATATCATTACTCTACAACGATGGCACAGTTAATGAGTCCAATTGCAAAAAGGGCCACAGTTTGCAGCTCCATTCATCAGAACGGAGCCTGTTTTTTCATCTAGGATAGTCATATGAATTTTGAATGGGCTAGCAAATGACTGAGCTTAACGAAATAGCCAAAGTACTATTGTGTGAGGTCTAAGCCTGGACATCACTAAGCCCTGCTGCTTTTGCTGGGATTGCTCTTTAAACCCTGAGCCAAACATGAAAAAGGCCCAGGTATATTAGCTATCTCCTCATTGATGCAACAAGACTTGACAAAGCAACTGATAGAAGAAAGTGTTTATTTGGGCTCATAGTTCAAGGATACAGTCTACAACTGTGCAGGGAGTGTAGCAGCAAGAGGTACCAGTAACTAGTCATACTACTTCTGCAGTCAGGAAGCAGAAACATGAACACTGCTACTCAACTCCCTCCTGTTTATTTGGCTCAGGACGCCAGCCTATTGGATGATGATAGCCACATTTAGAGTGGTTCTTCCCTGACGATTAATCTAGTCTAGAAAATCCCTCACAGGAAAGAAGAACACTCCTTCATTGCTCATGGGAATGCAAACTTGTACAACCACTTTGGAAATCTATCTGGTGCTATCTCAAAAAACTTGGAATAGGGCTTCCTCAAGACCCAGCTATTCCACTCCTTGGAATATACCTGGAAGATGCTCCTCCACACAACAAGGACATGTGCTCAACCATGTTCATAGCAGCCTTATTCATAATATGCAGAACCTGGAAACAGCCTAAATGTCCCTCAGTTGAAGAATGGATAAAGAAACTGTGGTACATTTACAGTATGGAATACTACTCAGCTATTAAAAACAAGGAAATCCCGAAATCTGTGGACAAATGGATAGGACTTGAAATGATCATAATGAGTGAGTTAGCCCAGAAGCAGAAAGACCCACGTGGTATATACTCACTTATAATTGAGCACTAGCCCAAAAGGCACATCCCATGAAACTTTTCACTTACCAGGAGATTGGGATAGATGGAAGGACATCCTACTGAGACTCTAGGTAAGAGAAATACTGGAGATGGGGAAATAGAAGGACCCAGAGGGTCCTAGAAACCTACAAGAGGAACATCATGATGGGTGGATCGGGGCTCGGGGGGGGGGGGTTCTGCTCCAACTGTTGCACTAACCAAGGACAATACAATAGTAAACATGGAACCCCTACTTTGATCTACCCAACGGACAGGACATTCTCCACAGTTATGTGGAGAGCAGGCTGACTTTGACGTGAACTGTGGTGCCCCATATTTGACCACCTCCTCTTGGTGATGAGGCCTGATGGCACTCAAAGAAAGAATAAGCAGGCTACCAAGATGAGACTTGATAGCCTATGACCATATAGTGGGGGAGGAAGTCCCCCTCGGTCATAGACTTAGGGGAGGAGAATAGAGTGAAAGCGGGAGAGATGGAGGAACAGGAGGATATAAGTGATGGGATAACAATTGAGTTGTAATCTGAATAAATTAATAAAAAATAAAGTGTAAAAAATGGATATCTCTGGGCTTGGTGGTTAGCCAGCCAAAAAAGTTAATCTCCAGGTACAGTGAAAGACCCTATCTCAAGTGATTAAGAAGGAGAAGAATAAAGGAAGCTGTCTAAGTTCAATATAAATTTTCTTTTATACATTGTACTTTCTTTTAAAATCAATCCTGCCATCTGGTATTATCAAAGTAAAAGAAAATACGAAAGTTAAATTTAAAAAAATACCTCACAGCCATGCCCAGAATTTTGTTTCTGTGATAATTCAATATACCATTAAATTGACAGTAAACGTTAAGCATTATGATTGTTATTGGATCTCCACCATAGCCCAGTTTTCTCTGCCATAAGTAGCTGGCATTATCAAAGGACCTGGGGGCCTAGAATGTATCTCCATACCTTTTATAGCTAACCAGAACCCCACCCAGATTTTCCCTCCTTATCTAACATATTGGTTCCATTATGTCAGGTGCTTGAAGTTCATTCCAGGATAAAGCCAGCTCAAAGCTACAAAAGATAGCACACACCCATGGCACACACCCATGGTTAAACCTGATCCAGTTCAATTCTTTTTTTAAGGGTTGTTTATTTTTTTAACATACAACTATTTGAACCATAATATATAATTATTGATTTCTCTCTTTATTAAAAATGGATCATTTTAAGTGGGTTTTGTTTTGTTTTGTCTGCCTCTTTTCTTTTTCTAAAAATGTATTATAATTTATTCAGATTATATCCTGATTTTTATCCCCTTACTTGTATCTTCCCAGCCTCACCCTCCCTCCCTCTTCTGCCCTATTCCCCTCCATTAGACCTATGACAGAAGGAGACCTCTCCCCCACAGCATATCAGGTCTCATGCAGACAGTGGGACTCTCCTTCCTCTGTATGCTGCCTGAGCCTCCCCACTCAGTGGCACATGATCTTTAGCAAAGTGGCTGGATACAAAAGCAAGTCTCATCTTGGTAGCCTGCCTATTCTTTCTCTGAGCACCACCAGGCTTCTCCACCAAGAAGAAGAGGTCAAATATGGGGCACCACAGCTCATGTTAGAGTCAGTCCCCACTCCTCACACAACTGTGGATAATGTCCTGTCCATTTGATTGAGTTTTTCTTTTTGTACTTAACTCTTTAATTATATAATCACTTGTAACTGTGTCATCTCGATAACCTTTGTCATTTGTGTTGACCAAAACTTATGGTACTACTGACACTTCATCACTGAAATGCTGTTTTAACTACATACACCAAGTTGCCTTATTATACTGATAAGCTTTGAGCCCATTCAAGTATTACAGAAACCTGTAATCTTGAGTTTCTTTCAATGCTTCCTAGTTTCTATCTTTTTATTTAAATGTTTTCATCCTGTTTTCACTCCCCCAACTCCTCCCAGGTCCTTCCTACCTCTGTCCCTATCCACCCAACTTCCTAGTCTCTTTAAAACACACACACACACACACACACACACACACACACACACACACACACACACACACACACAAATGAAAATCAAAACAAACAAGCAGAAGACCAATAAGACAAAAATGCCAAAGCAAAACAAAAATTCCACAAATCTAAACAATATTAGTAACCCTTTCAAAGCTGATTGCCTCAAAATATTGGTAATAGACTATTTATAACTATTTATTTGGTGATGTTTCTTCCCTACAATGTATTTTTGTAAAATTGCTTGCTAATCCCCAATACTCTGTTAGAATTCAAGACTTTGACCCTACTTATTTCTACATGTCCCAAATCACCAAAGTTTCTCAAATGGAAGCAATGCTGTAAATATTGCTTGAATTAAATCATTAGACACAGTGGAGGAAATGCTTACAGGGCTGGCTGAGTCTCTTATGCGACTATATTCTCTAGTGGGCAAATTTAGCTAGCCCCTAAATTGATTGTTTCCCCCACTCTCTATTGTAATCCCACATAAAATATACAACAAGTTGAAATGAATTGCCCAGTCCACCTGGTAAATATCCAGCAATGAATTCAACTTAGGTAGAGAAAAACACAGGATTTGCCATATGGAGATATAATCACCTGGCCATGTCCCTGCTTCTTGTAAACCTTGATGAGTTAAAGTTATCTAGGGTGCTTAGTTTAGATACCATCTAACTGAAAGTCACTCTGCCTTAAGCCTCAATCCTCAGGCCTGCCTCAAAAAAAGGTCATCTCCCAATGTTTATTCTAATCTCAGTGAGTGATACTATGATTTCATGTATTTTATTGTTCATTTTCTGGAATAAAAAGAGGAAAATCTTATTTTTAGGGATGAAACATTTTCTGCTGGAACAGAGTTAATTTTCTCATTCAAATCCTTTAGTGTTTTATGAGATACAAAGACAATAAAATATCTGCACCTGCTTTTTTGTAGAACTAACAATCACGAGTGATGCTGAACGGTACCCAGGGGGGTCAAAACAGAGAAATCCATTTGACACCATTAGTTTTGTGTCCCAAGTGAGTTCATAAAACACATTGCATGTCCCTATCAGAAAGCATAATCAGAATCCATCCACAATGCCAAATTCATGGAATCAGAGCCCAATTAGTCACCTAACGTTTAGTTCACATGATGCCAAACATCTGGAGACTTTAAAACTTCCAAATGACTGAGTGATTTTTTTACCTTTCCCCAGAATGTTTTTTGGCAGCAGATGAACATAGCCAAATGTGGGCATTTCTGAGAACATAGCCAAATGTTACCTTCATTCGGTTCACAAATTGCTTGAAAGACCCAACTTTTCAATATTCAAGGACAACCTTAAGTATATATACTTTTTATTTTGATAATGAAATTATGTTGAATAATGATAAAAATCAGTTACTTCAGTGTATTTGAGTGTTGAGTTAACAGATGGTAGAGATAAAAGCAGAAATTTGCAGTGAGATAATCTATGGAGGGCTTCCTAGGAATGCCATGGAGCCCAGCATGTTACCACCTCTCCAACTGTCATTCCTTTGCTGACCCACAAGTTTCTCCAAGATGTATATGAAAAGTTACAGGGTAGTTAGGGCCTAAAAACAGAGAGGGTGAGGGTCCGTTGCCTAGATGCCAAGAAGGACAGTGCCTGCAGCAACCTCAGATACAAAACAAAGCCTGGCCTCCAAGTGCTACCAAGATGGAGATAGTCTTTAGAAAAACTCTAAGAATGTAGATTTTCTCCCTATACAAGGAAATTGGACCAGCTTCAAAGAAAGAGAAGAGAGGGTAAGAAAACTAAGGTCTGTGAAGGACAACTTTAAGACAGCTATCCCAGTTCTCTTCCTTTCTCTATGCTCTGCTCGACCAGCTCTCCCTTCTCTGCACCTCCCATCCTTCATGCTCTTTTTTCTTTCTCCTCTATCCTTTTCTTCTTATTCATATTCATTGATTTCCTGCTATATTCTGTCCCGACATTAAAATTTAAGCTCTAGAAATGCCCATTCTTCTTTTCTTCCTCTATAAGCCTCTACGAGCTTCCTCTACAAGCTGTCCACCAGACCTTCTGTACTCCCTACAGGGCATGTTCTTCCTACATTTTGAGTGGTGGGTTATCTGTTAACCTTGTAAAGTCTGCACTTCAGAGTCCCTGCCTTCCAAGCATACTTTCCAAGGCCCTTTTGTTTCCCTCACATTATTCTTCAAAAGTAGAACTTCTCTCCATTATTTCTGGTTTTGGTTTATTTTCTCCTTTCTTCCTATGGAGTTTCACCCTTTAAGTCTTACCATAAAACATGGGGCTCTGATCTTAAAGCGCCTCTCTCACTGCCTATGAGTATTGGATGTACCATTTGACCCACGTGCTACCCTTATAATTTGCCAGTCCTACAAAACAAAATATTACAAGCAAATCACTTAAACAACCAAGTTTGCCATAGCTCTCAAAGTGAAACATCTCAGGTCAACATCCTGGCATATGTCTGCAGGCCCTGGGGAAGAATCTCCTGGAAGCTTCTATTCTACCGTCTATGGATGGTGGTTGGCATTCTGTGTTCCTCAGTCTTTTAGATATGTGCCTTAGATCCCTTCCTCTGATTTCTCCTCTATGCATGGGTGTAAATGTTGTGCTTCTTGTATGGATACCAGTTGTATTGGGTTTAGAGACATTATGACCAACCTTCACTTGATTCCATTTGCAAAGACTACATTTCCAAATAGAGTCATTACCAAGTTACAAGTTGTGCAGGGAACACTCTTCAATCTAGTATAACACCCCATATAAATTGCTTAATACAACTTGAGAATTTTGTGTCTTTAAATCAACCCAATATCCTACGAAGACGAAAAAAAAACCTTAGTTCATCAAAAGTGTCTTTCATTTCTTCTATTTATCCTACAAAACTTTCCTCTGTTCATGGTAATCCTAGTACTTTTTCCTCACATAGACCCTATCTATTCCACCATGACCGGGTCAAACCAGAACATTCATCCCACCTTCTTAGTGATGGTACCCATCAAACTGGGCCATGGGGCATCCCTGGTAAGCTCTACACTCACTTTAGTGTTCATCAAAATCCACAGTAAAACTGAGCAGTGAAGACTGGCAGTGATTGATCACAGTTGTTGACTCAGCATAATGAAAATCATTCAATATGTATATATTAAGCCTGAATTGTGAATTAAACTGTTAAAATATAGTTACTGCCTTTAATTTACAATGATAATGAAAAAACAGTTTGCAATGAGTTAGCAGACTAGTTAATGGCTAACAGTCAATTGCCTCGCAGAATTGTTGGAGTATTGTCAAATTTGTGTTTTAGAGAAGCAATGGCCATTTATTCAGAGATGCAAATAATTGTGTTGAGCAAAATAAGGCAAACTGGGAAAGTAAAGGCATTCTTGAAAATACAGATTGATGTGGACATTTCAAGGAAGGACTATCATGAGTCCCATAAATATTAAACTGTTTCCAGGGACTATGAAAGACTTTACCGATAATCTAGGTTTAATCATAATTACATGTTTAGAAAAGTAAATACTAAGAGGTTGACAGCAGATGAGATTTGCTTCTGGTCACTGGGATATGCTGTACCCTGCAATTGAAATGCCTCTTGGAAGTAGTGAATCTGGGTGATTGTGGTAATTTTCTAAACAGTTTTGTCCACTTCCAAGCAGTCATACGTTTCCCAAGTCTGTTTTGGAAAATAGAAAACTAAAAATATCTATAAAATATTTGAAATGTTCCTCATTTTTTTAAAGAAAGCATTCAACATGTTGAACAAGGAGAATAACATAACTTCTTGCTTATTCTATCTCTTAAAATCAATGTTTATTCTGCCTGAACAAACAATTTAATGTGGTGAATTACTTAAAACAATATGAGAACGTTCTGAAATATTTTTCTTTCTCTCTATACCAACAGACGGGGAGACTCTAAAAAGAAAACTACAGATGTCCAGTTGTATGGCTGAGTTTTAGTTCAAACTTTAGTTCAAACTGAGTTTAGTTCAAACATTCTATACCTAGGCAATGAGCGTTTGCATCATTACACAATTATGAAGCCGTTCATTGCTCACGTCCATGGGTAATTAGAATGGACTGTGAACTTGCCAAACATTATTCTAAAGCAGTCTGTGGACAGACACCATTTCCCATCACTCACAAACTATTCCCTCAATCCTCATAGACACTTGCCAGTTGTTTTTTAAGGCAGCTCAAATGCAAGAAGCAGGTCTTGATATAATTTTGAGACATAAAGAAGAATTTGAGCATGGATTTTACAATGAACAAATTGTACTGGCCTTCCAAATTGTGCTTTTTGTAGTCTGAACACAGCAGCAGGGGGTAGTTATATGGCAACAGGACCTTTCTCCAACACAAAAGG
Source organism: Acomys percivali (assembly GCA_907169655.1). Lineage (NCBI taxonomy): Eukaryota > Metazoa > Chordata > Mammalia > Rodentia > Muridae > Acomys > Acomys percivali. The sequence goes on along the minus strand of OU015743.1, from coordinate 84,994,256 downwards.
TTATTAAATCTCCAGGAGTTGGCTAAAGGAAGCCATCATTACTTTCAAATGGAAAAAAAAGCCACAAATTTCCCTTCTCTTGCAGTACAGATCATTTTCTTATCCCAAGTTACATATTTTCAACTTTATCACACATCGGAATGTCAGGTCAAACCTGCACCCAGAGCATATTAAAATTCTTTCCTACCCCTGAACCTGAGGATCAAGACTACTATTTCAGCATCAAGATTACTGTGTAATTGGCTCGAGGCCTTCCTATCTGTTGTTTTTCAGTGTCAGCTTGAACCACGGTAAGTGTGCGTGCTGCATACTTTAGTTGTCCTCCAGCTAAGGCTATTTCTTCTGCTTAATATTTCCACTGAGAATCAATAGTGTTTCTCTGAAGTGTCAGCCCTATCAAAAGGAGACACCAAAAAGATAAGGGGCATGACTGAGTGTCCCCAGCCTGAAGCCTTAGTTCACTTATCCCACCGCTTACTGCCGTTTTGTAAAACATGCAAGGATGTCAAGCACTGGGACTGGCCCCCTTTTAACATTTCACTTTATTTTTATTTCAAAGTGTGTGTGTGTGTGTGTGTGTGTGTGTGTGTGTGTAGTGTGTGTGCATGTGTGTGTGTGTGTGTGTGTAAGCATGCACGCACGTGCACACATGTGTGCATTTGTTCACCTGAAGCCAGAAGGAAATTTAGCTCCCCTAAATCTCAAGTTACAAGTGGCTGTGAGCCACCTGATAGAAGCCAGTGGGTCATCTCACTGACTCCAAGGGAAAAAACTCAAACTAAATCTTAAAATATTGTTTCTGAAAGATAAAACACACTAATTTGCAGGAATATCTGTATAATATGGGGACGTTAACTTGTAGCATGGAGTTTTCAGAATCAAAAGCTTTTATATTTTTTTTAAAAATCCACCATTTCTAGTCCATAGACTACCACATCTATTCTCTTCCAATCATATACCATCTGTGGTGTAAATTTCCCCCAACATAGAAACAACACCCTCTGTAGGGAAGCTCTTTCAGCAGGAAGGTAAACAACTGAAAACACCTTCAGGAAGTCCCTGAAACTGACAGATTCACTAGGCCCCTCCCTCCCAGAATAAAAATAAAAGCTGAGAGTCACTCAGACAATCCAAGCTACAGAGAAGATTTTGAGACCAGACAAGCTGCCTGGAAGAGGTTTAGGCCACGTGGAAAAGGACGCTCTCCAACCTGCAGAGCCTCCCGCAGGCTGTGCTGTGTGCTTCAGCTTCTCAGATTTCGTGAGCTGGTACGCAGGCCAGGGTGAACTTTAGTGATGCAACTGTCTGTGGGTCATTTCTGCTCCTATAAGTGACCCCTACCCATATTACTGTAAGCGACCACAGCAGAACTCACTGGGTCATCAAATTGGACTTGGGTGGTGTCTGTACTTTGTTCGTTTGTGGGCTCCCTATCTGAGGAGGGTGTCTCCCCAGAAAGCATTTTATTACACAAAAACACAGTGTACTCTTCTGGCTACTTTCTTCATCTTCTTCAATACCATATGCTGAATTTGTACCATCTAAGGAATGAGCATCAGTATAAGAGCTACAAATGCCTGTCACAGTGGTACCAGTGAGGTGCCATGACAGAGGGTAGAAAAGGTGGTTTAGTTTTCTAAAGAATGTAACACGGTAATTTTCACAATTAGCTTTAAGAAAATTTGAGATATATTTAATTTATAGTAAGCCAAAATTACAGTCATTTTCCTGGAATTTCTTTTTTAATGAAATAGCTATCCTATCTTACATACCCTTTAGCGTTTTAAAAAATGATACCAGACCATTGAGATGTAACAAGACTAAAATAATAAAAAATTTAAAAAAATAAAGAAAATAAAAATAAAAATGATACCAGTCTTGGGAAGGTTTTTGGTAGCTCACGGGAACCCATGCATCTTAAACATGTATGTCCTAGACATTTTGGTGGCTCTTTAACAATGCAGTCACTGAGCTATTAACATTTACAGCTGCAGAAAGAATCACAGAGCATCAAGTAAAGGAACATCTAAAGGCGCTAAAATAGAGATCTTCTTTGCACTGGGAAAAGAATAAAGAGTAGAAGCCATGTCTCAAATATCTCTCAGAAATCTTCAAAGCCTGAGATCATGCCTGTGTCAACAAATAAATAGTAAGACACTGGAATTCATTAGTTATATGTCAAGCAAACATATTATGTGTACTAATTACATGCTGTATTTCACAAATTCATAGGTCATATCTTTTCTTAAAGTAACAGTTGTAACATTGCAGTATCCCTTCCCCATTTGGTATGAGTAACTGGTGTTTTTCTTTTTAGTTGCACTTTTTAGGTTATTCCACTATTGATAGAGGCTTAGTTTTGTGTTTTTAAAAAGGGAATCCCCAGATTTTTCTACATAATTTAGATTTTTATTTTTGAGACAGGGTTTCTCTGTGTAGCTTAGGCTGTCCTGGACTCGCCTTGTATATAGATCAGGCAGGCCTCAAACTCACAGAGGTCCACCTACCTCTGTCTCCCAGAGTGTCAGAAGATAGATATTAAGTACTATTTCTAGACACATTTTTAAAAGGATGGATTTATAAAGGGTTAATTTTCAGCTTTCATCTTGCCATGAAAAGTGATTAAAATTGCTTGCACAAATGTTATCTTTTGCTGTATGTGGTAGCTTATGTTTGTGATCTCAAAACTTAAGAGATGGAAGGAAGGAGGGTTGCCATAAATTTGAGGCCAACCTTGGATATGTATGTTCTAGCAAACTTAGGATACAGTAAGAAGCTTTGTCTGGAAATTAACATGGGGAATATCAAAAAGCTAAAAATTAGTCTGCCACATGACCCAACTAGTCACTTCCTGGCAACATGACCCAGCTATAGCTCTCCTTGACATATGCTCAAAGGACTCAACATCCTACTCCACTGATACCTGCTCAGCAATATTTATATATATTGCTGCCATATTGACAATAGCTAGAGAATGGATAACAACCTAAATGTCTTCTAAAAATAATAGAAAATAAAAATGAGGTACATATATATTATGGAACAGTATTCAGCTGTAAGAAAAAAATATGAAATCATGAACTTATAGATAAATGGATGGACCTAGAAAACATTATATTGAGTGAGGTAGCACAGACTCAGAAAGACAAATACCACGTGTTCTTTATCATCTGTGTCTCCTAGTTCTGAATCTTCAGATGTGAGTGTACGACATGGAAGAAGCACAGAAACCAGGAATTTATAAAGGGACTGTCAGAGGTGCCTGAGAGTGGACTAGGAGGGGATATCAAATGGAAAACAGAAAAACAGGCAAGGGGCCCCAAGGAGTAAGTGGGCAAGAAGGTCAGTACAGAAAGAGAAGGTAGGGGACACTAATAACACCAAGATTTTGTATAAAGCCTCAAGGCACCATACGATCTTATATTTATATAAACTTACACATAATACATGTAAATGCAATATATGTGTATATATATATATATATATATATATATATATCTTAAATGAGGCTATGACACTTGAGCTGACAATGTTTGTAGGACAAGAACCATAAACTAACAAAATCCCTCTACCAGAAACTAAACCTCTTTTTAAATGATCAGACAGGGTAGTCCATATGACTCCCAAAACAATGCAGGCTATTGCTGTACTTGGATGCCTTTCAGAGGTTGGAATTAAGTCCCTATTGCTGAACACACAGCACAGTTAGGACACAGGGCCTGGGCTATTCAAGCTGAATCTAGCTTGAAGGCTTGTTTTCTGCATTCTACCTGTGATGGTACCAGAAATATTATACAATCTACCAAGAAAGAGAAGCAATGAATAGTCCTACGCATGTGTGTGAGCATATGAACCAAGACAATGACAGACATGAAATGAGAGCTATAGTGATGTAATAGTGGTACTCACATGTTGGTAGTAGCCAACATCTGTCAAAGTTGACTTAAAGTCCACTGAACAGAAGATAAACCGTGCCTAGTACTAGAAACCTAGCCAACTACCCAAGCCTTGTGAAGCCGTAGATCTTAGAAGGGAATCTACTACTGCAACTTGAACCAGCATAATTCATTGAACTACATTCTAAATATTATCCTTGTAGCCAAAGGTAAATTTGGCTTTCTCCCCTCATTAAAGAAACTGCTCTTGTTTTTTTTGTTCCTCCCCATTTCAGAGACAGACACATCTTCTCATTCGGTGCTTGCTTTGTCAATAAGACAGGTTGGTGAAAGTCAAGGTGAACAGATTGGGTTGTATTGGGCACCTGATCACCAACTCTACCCTAAACTCTGTCAAAGTCTATATTTTTGCCATCAATGACCCCTTCGCTAACCTGACCTACATAATCTACATGCTCAAGCATGATTCTACCTATGGCACATTCCCCAGCATAGTCAAGGCTGAGAACAGGACACTTTCCAACAATAGGAAGGTCATTTCCATCTTCCAGAAAGGAGATTCCAAATAGCACATGGGGTGATGCTGGTACTGAGAATGTTGTAACATCTACGGGTACCTTCTTCATCAAGGAAGAGGCCAGGGACCATTTGAATGGTAAAGCCAAAAGATACACTTTATCTTCCCTCTCTGCTGATGCCCAAATGTTTTTAATAGGCAAGTGCCATGAACTCCAAGAATATTTCAACTCACTTAAAATTCTCAGCAATGCCTGTACTAATTGCTTAGCACCCTGGCTAAGATAATCTGTGTCAATTTTAGCATCATTGAGGAACACATGATGATAGTCCATATCATCACTATCACTCAAAAGACTCTGGGAGGCCCCCTCTAGGAAGCTGTGGTGTGATGGCCATTTGGCATGCCCAGAACATTGTCCTCACATCCATAGGCACTGCTAAGTCTTTGAGCAAGATAATCTCAGAGCTGAATGAGACACTTTCTGGCATGGCCTTCTATATTCCTTACTCCAATATGCCTGTCTCCAGATCTGACTTGCTGCCTAGAGAAAGGTACCAAGTACAATGACATCAAGAAAGTAGTAAAGCAGCCATTAGAGGGGCCACTAAAGGGCATTCTGGATTATAGTGAGGACTGCAACTTTAAGGGTGATACCCACTTTTCTACCTTTAATCCTGGGGCAGACATTGCTCTCAAAAACTTTGTCAACCTCATTTCCTGGTATGCCAATAAATACTGCTATAGCAACAAAGTGATAGACCTCAACATGGCCTCCAAGGCATAAGAAGATCTTGATCCCATACCCAGCAAGAATTCATGAAGAAGAGAAAGGCCCTTGGCTTCTTGCAGGTCTCTGCCCCAACTCAATCTACATCACTGAGTCTCCCTTCACAATTCCTATCACATAGCCTCAGAGGAAGGGGAGGCGTGTAAGAGTGTAAGGGGCACTGCTTTCTTTAATAAGTATCAATAAAGTTCACTGCCCCTCCCCCCACCACACACACACACACACACACACACACACACACACACACACATCTTCTCTGTATAGCAATTAGAAAAGATTGCAGATAAATCAGAACTGGACACAATGCAAGAAGCAGTGGATTGTGGGGAGCCCAGCCACAATGGATACATATACATCACAGATCCTCTATTTATGGCTCATGACACATCACGGATGAGGAAGCAGAAAGATTGTTAAGTGCCAGAGTACTGGAAAGTCTGCTATGTGATTGCCTGTTTTGCAAATGGATAAATAATTACAGTATACATAGACATTCTAACATGGAAATGGAAAGAAATGTGTTGGGTTCACACCCCTAGCAAAGAACTATAGGCAGCTAGTGACTCCTGAGAAAGGGAGTCTGCTGCATCTCCAGGGGATGAGCCTGTTGGTTGATTATCTCATTGAAAGTGGTCAACTCTGAAGCCATATACACACAAAGTGAACTTAGGTTGTAGTCATATATTTGTTCATATATATACATTCAAAAGAAAATGTCTATTAATTTGAGTGTGGGAGAACTTGGGAGTGTGTGGAGGAAGAGGAAAAGAGAGAAAGTGATATAATTATATTTAATTAAAACCGGAATAAATGGGAAAAAGCAAAACATCAATCTATTTTTTAATTTTAAAAAATCCTAAGTTCAAAAATAAAATCCTAGAATTTAAACAAAGCTTTCATTTTTGTGAAATAAACTTTATGAAAAACTTTCCCTGTGAAGGTTTAGACGATCTATAAGCTTGCACTATGACATCATTCTTCTGGGGATTTAGTGGTATAAACATTTTAACATTCATCATTTGCCCTAATCCTACAGACTAGTAAAACTGAGAATAGAATATGTCAACTACACTATCTAAACATGTATATTGGCCGGGCGGTGGTGGCGCACGTCTTTAATCCCAGCACTCGGGAGGCAGAGGCAGGTGGATCGCTGTGAGTTCGAGGCCAGCCTGGTCTACAAAGCGAGTCCAGGACAGCCAAGGCTACACAGAGAGACCCTGTCTCGAAAAACCAAAAAAAATAAAATAAAATAAAAAATAAATAAATAAACATGTATATTTCCAATATCCTCTTATTTTGATTTCAACTATTTCTATCCCTTATAAAGTGGCTGAGATAAAAATGCATAAGATGATCTAAGCAGTATGAATTGAGTGAGTCTTTATTCACATTGGTGCTTTAAGACCCCTAGCAATAGCCAATCAGATACTTACATTCACCTTTCTTTCTAATGATACCTAAAGGAATCCCTGTTGCCTTCAGCTGGCCAGGAAGGGTTCAGTCTGTGGCTACTGTCATCAGCATAGAGGTCTGCCTCGCCACCCAACCTTCTCTCTGCCAAATGTCCCCTGAACTAACAGAGAAATACTTCTGTTAATATAATCTTGAGGATCTATTGCATCTCCGAAGTCTATAACCTAAAGTTAGCCTAAATCTGGCTTTTGATGCTCACACTTTGGTTCTTTCCTCTCAATTTGGCCCCTTTCCCCAATAACCAGTGAGTGCCAAACCCAAGTTAGGCATATTTCTGTGTTGCAAAATTCACTTCCATTTCTGAGCCACTGACTGTCACCTTACTTACTCTTTCACTACTGTGAACTTCTCCAGCTAAGCACATGTGAAAAGTGCTTGGATTCATTCTGTCATTCATATTATGTCAAACATTTTCTCAAGTCCAATCCTCAAAAACTTTTAATCGCATAACCTCCCCAGGAGGATCCTGTTACTCCTAGAAGCCATACTTTATCAAAGAAAAATCTCAGTGCCAGGTGTGGGATGCCTCCTTAGGAAGTGCTGGTCAGAGAGGCCCCACTCACTCCCCCAAAAAACAATACAGACTATTTTCATTCTTCTTGGGTGCCCATCACGCAGCTAGAAGATAATCTAGGGCCACACACCTTTATTCTTAGCACCTGGGAGGATGAGGCAATCAGGTCTCTGTGAGTTTGAAGATGGCCTGGTCTACACACTGAATTCCAGGGCAGCCAGAGTTATGTGGTGAGGCCCTTTCTTAGAGAAAAAAAAAAAGCAAAAGCAGCCAAACAAAAAGAATCTGTTTCTAAAAACAGTACACACCTTGGCTTCAAGGTATAGAAAAAACAAGCTGGGGCTGAGCTAGAAACTTCCTCTCTATTGACTAGCTTTTGTAGTGCTAGAGTTGTTATGCAGACTACTGGCAAAGAAAGGCATCAATGTCTTACCCAGTTCTAAAGTCTGTAAACTACAATGCCGACAAACCACTCAAAAATGTGTTCATTGGTACCATAAAACATGACTATTGGGAAGGCGAACAATTTCTCTTGTCTTGGATTTGAGGTCTGATGCACAAGAGGAAACACACAGTTGGTACTGTAAATTTGGTCAAAACCACATGACTGGGAAGGACCTAGGCTTTCAGGGAAACTCATTACTATTGTTTTATTAAATTGGCATAGCATAAAACTGCAGTCTAAAATACTGTTGTTCACACTCATATGCAAATGCTACCCTCATCCTTAATCAGAAAGGCTTTTTTTTTTTTTGCAGTGAATGATGGGAAATGTTGTAGTAAACAAGACTCATGGCTGCTCAAGATACTTAAGTTATAGCGGGGTGTTCAGCCCTAAAGAGGAGATTTATACGACCCCTCTAAGGCTCAGAGAATATCATAGAAGAGAAGATGGAAAGAAATGGGGTTGGAGAGGTGGCTTAGAGGTTTAGAGCACTGGCTGCTCTTCCAATTGTCCTGAGTTCAATTCTCAGCAACCACATGGTAGCTCACAACCATCTATAATGTGATCTGGTGCCCTCTTCTGGTGTGCAGGCAGAACACTGTGTACATAATAAATAAATACAGAAGGAAGAGGAGGAAGAGGAGGAGAAGGAGGAGGAGGAAGAGGAGGAGGAGGAGAAGGAGAAGGAGAAGAAGGAGGAGGAGGAGGAGGAGGAGGAGGAGGAAAGAAAGAAATGAACCAAAATTGGGAAGAAGGTGTATGAAATGCTATCTTTAGGGCTTGATGCAGCCATTACAAATACTATGTCGCAGCAGCTGCTTTATACCTGTATTAGGCTGGGTTCATAAATAACCATTCATAGATTGAAGAAAGCTCATGTGCCTTATCCTTATGTGCTGAGCTTTGGTAACTGATGGGTTCTGGAGAAAGGACAGTCATTGTTCACAAGGTTCTAAAGGATGGTTCCAAACACAAAGCCACACGGACACTCCTGACTAAAACCAGTGTGTCACAAAACAAAAAGGCATAAAGGTGGTGAGGGACCTATGAGGAATGAGGAAAGGATGAAAGGTGGGAGGAAAGCAAAAGAGGGTGAGTGGGCATAATAAACACAATGCACTATAAGCAAACAAGTATGAAATAGTCAAAGGATGAATGTAATCAATAGAAAAGAAAGATAATTAGAATTATTAAAACCAAAACCTGGGTTGGTATTGTAGCTAGCTCAGTGGTAAAGTAGCTTAAAGTTTGGTTCCTAGCACCAAAATAAATATAGATTAAATACAGAAATAGAGAAATAAACACATATTTCTTTTTATTTTTTGTTAATTTATTTATTTATTCACTTTACATCCTGGTCATAGCCCCCTCCCTCCTCTCCTCCCAGTCCAATCGTCTCTTCTCCATTCCCCTTTCCCGTATTACTGGGAAAAAGGGATCCCAGTTGCACCAGGACTTCATTATTAAATAAATAAATAAGTTTTTAAAAGCTTAATCACAGCCACAATGTATTAAATAATATTACAAAAACTCATTTAGTTTATTTGCTCCAGTATTCTGATCGGATTTATTATCATATGTGATAAGATATAAATATCTTGATCCCTAGTTTGGGTTCTAGAAATTTCACTCTGGGTCTTTAAAATAGGTGTGTGTGTGTGTGTGTGTGTGTGTGTGTGTGTGTGTGTGTGTGTG
>OU015743.1:84961364-84984913 GCA_907169655.1 Acomys percivali | reverse complement strand
TGTGTGTGTGTGTGTGTGTGTGTGTGTGTGTGTGTGTGTGTGTGTGTCTGTATGGTGTGTGTGTGTGTCTGTATGGTGTGTGTGTGTCTGTGTGTGTGTGTGTCTGTGTCTGTGTGGTGTGTGTGTGTGTCTCTCTGTGTGTGTGTGTGTGTCTATGTGTGCATACATGCGCATGTGCATGCATGAGACCCACAGCATTGTGTCAAGGTCAAAAGATAACTTGTAAGAGTTGGTTCTCTCCTCTTACCATGTGAGTCCTGGAAATCTAACTCTAGTTGTTGAGTCTGGTTTGTTCATATGTGTTCAGGGATGACCCCTCTTGTGTGAGGCAGCCAGGAAAGGGGCTCATTCCAGCAAGAGGTGCAGTCTTCTTCCAACAATCACCACTTGCCTGTAGTTCTTTGTTTAGGTGTGGGATCTGGTGGGAAAAAAAAAAACTACTCCTCAATATGGCCATTGACGTTGAACTTATTCTGTCTTATGTATGCAACCACTTCTAGAAAAGACTGTTCACATGGATTTTCTGGCATTCTGGCAAATATCTTTTCTCCCTCTTAATCATTGTGTTTTGTAAGCCACAGCTGCAGAAGCTGTGCTGGTGGTGTGTCCTTTGGAGCTAGACTCCCTCTGACTGTATATCTCAGCAATGTGTCCAGTTGTGGTTTGTGTGGAGGGCTCTGATTGTTGTAAAGATAGGCTTCTTCTCTTTATGAATCTTTATTCAAATATATATATATTTATATATATATATATATATATATATATAAAACATATGCAGTGGGGTTTTGGGGGGTTGTTTGTTTGTTTGTTTGTTTGTTTGTTTGTTTTTCTCTGCATGTGTGCCTACATGCCAGAAGAGGGCACCAGATCTCATTATAGATGATTGTACGCTACCATGTGGTTGCTGGGAATTGAACTCGGGACCTTAGTTAGAACAGTTAACCTCTGAGCAATCCCTCCAGCCCCAATTTTTTATATATTTTAATCATATACTCTTTCCCCTACCAACTCCTCCCAGATCCTTTCCACTTCTCAACCTACCCAATTTCATGTTCTTTCTCTCTCTCTCTCTCTCAAGAAGAAAGACAACAACAAAATCAAGACAAATAAAGTAGAAAAAAGAAAAAGAAAGAGAAAGAAATAAATATCATAAGGAGCCTTTGACTAGGAATGGTAGCTACTCTTATCTAGGAAAGGTGGCTCCTGCATAAAGATGGTTTGTGGACTCTATTTTTTTCTTAAATTCTGAGTAAAAGAGCAAGGTTTTTTGCTGTATCAATGTAACACATAGCTAACCTCAAACTTAAGAGATTTTGAATGCATTTACCCTGAGCTTGCCATGTATAACACTTTCTGTCCCACCCTATACTTGAATCTTAATAAGGAAAGTAAGGCAAAGAAAAAAGAAAAAGCATATAATTTGGAAATTCAAAAGAAGTATCTTATAGGACTTTCAAAATCAGCCATAACTAAAGATCATTTCACATTTACTAGATTGGCTAAAAAAATAAATAAATAAAGTCAACAAAACAAAACATGACTGTGAATCCTGGGCCCCTGCAATAGTCATCCACTGTGGGATAAGTATAAATTGATAGAACATTTTGGAAAATCATTTTTATTTTCTGTAAATACCACAATAAATGAAAACATGTGTTACAAAGAATACTTGTACAAGAACAAGAAATTTCAATTCTTAAAATTACCAAATCTAATGTCCAGATGTTCCTCAACTGGAGAGAAAAAAATAAAATGGTAGTATATTCATAATAAAACAAAAAAAACTGTTGACAAACAGCATGAGCAAACCTCTAAATTATTATGTGGAGTAGAAGCAGCCAGACATAAAAAAGATATAACATACCAATTTATGTGAAATTCACTCACAGTTAAAATAACCAGACAGCAGCTGCCTATGGGAAGAAGTAAAGGCAAATTTGTAACATAAAGAAAGATTGCATTTCTTCAAGGAGTAGTTGTATTGATCAAAACTCACTGAACTGTATGCTTAACATCTGTGAATCTGTGTCTCTTCTGTTATTAAAAAGATATTTTAAAATACTACAATTTATTTAGTAAAGTAATGCCTTCCTTCATCAGTAATATCTTTAACAACTATAGAAATTTTCACCAAAACATAAATATGGAAACAATAGAATAACTAATCATTTTTAGAATAATTACCAGTTTTATTAAATAGCTTTATTAATGAAAAACATATTGTCATTCAAACAAAATTATTCACTGAATTAAAGACATTAGGAAGATACAGTGAGAAAGAGATTGATAGAGAGCTGACGAGACAGTTGAGTAATGGAAGGCCTTCACTGCACAAGACTGATGAGCGCAATTCAATCCCCAGAACACACATAAAGGTACAAAGAGAGAACCAACACCACGAAGTGTTCTCAAATCTCTACATATATCCCATGGCATGCACGCGCATGCGCACACGCACATGTACACACACACACATACACACACACACACACACACACACACACACACACACACACACCACACACAGTTTGTTTACATTTAAAGAGCTTTTTTAGACTCTTGGTGTTTTATCCTCATGATGTTATTTCTTTTTATCTTGTATTTAAACTATTCACCTCAAGTCCACCTCTAGGAAAGAATTCTAGCTTATCTTTTTTTATTGATAATATTGATATTACATCTCAATTGTTATCCCATTCCTTGTATCCTTCCATTCCTCTCTCCCTCCCGCTTTCACCCTATTCCCCTCTCCTATGATTGTGACTGAGGGGAACCTCCTCCCCTTATATATGATCCTAGGGTATCAAGTCTCTTCTTGGTAGCCTGCTATCCTTCCTCTGAGTGCCACCAGGCCTCCCCATCCAGGGGATGTGGTCAAATATGGAGCACCGGCATCTTTTTTTTAAGAAGATAAAATAGGACCCTGTGGAAAGGTTGCATTTATAATATAGACAATAGTACTTTTGTTTTTCTGGATAATTTTCTAGTAATAGGGATTGAACCAATGCCATATACATGCTATGAATTCCCTCTCCCTCCAAACCATATCTGAGGCTGTACTGCATTTTTTATGTGTATAATTCAGTGGGGTTTTAGCATGTCACAATGTTATGCTACCATCACCAATAATTTCAGAACATTTCTACTGTTTTCAGAATAACGCAACATCTAATAGCACAGCTCCTTTCACTCACTAGTCTATGTTCCCTATGGATTTATCTGTTCTGATCATTTCATATAAATTGAGTCATGTAATACTATGGCTTTCTGTGCCTGGCTTCTTTCATTTAGCGTGGTGAAATCTTCAATGTTTATTTGTATCAAAGCATGCATCATTACTCTACTGCTTTTATGCATGAAAAATATTATGATGAATGTATATGTTGTATTTCATCTAGTGTATGTAATTTTGTAGTATACTAACCTTGCATGTAATAACCACTCAATGAACAATTACTTTCCTCCTTACTTTTTGGGTAAAAGTTATTTTTAAAGCTTTTCTAAGACCATACCTTCAAATATGCCAAATTTGATTTTGCTCTGTAAAACATGTGATGTGATAGCATTTTCAGGAGGGGAGGGGAATAAGGGGAAAATGGGAGGGAGGGGAGAATGGGAGGATACAAGGGATGGGATAACCATAGAGATGTAACAAGAATAAATTAATAAAATAAATAAAAATTAAAAAATTAAAAAATTAAAAAATAAAAAAAAAATTTTTTAAAGTTTCTAACAAAAGGTGTTGTTCTTACTAGTTTCTTTCATGAATCTATGTGGTTTGAAAAGATCTTAATTCTCTCTGGCCTGGTCTCCAGAACCTATCATAGAGAGTTCAGTATATCTAGAACTATCATAGAGAGTTCAATATGCCTATGACCTATCGTAGAATGTTCAATATGTCAACATTACCAACTCCAGATCTCTGGATTTTCTGAGCAACTAAAATGGGCATCACAATTAACCAAAAGAGAGGGTGAGGAGAAGAGAAGAAAAGAGAAAAATTATCTTCCATTACTTCATTATTCCCTGCTGATTAGATTATCCTAGGAATGCTGATGAGGGTTCGTTCCGTGCTGTTTGCTTGCTAAAGTATTAAGGAAAAAGAAATGACTCTCTTGAAAGACTCCAGGATGCTAAATGTTGCAATCATCTCTCCTAATCCACGCTTGGATCAGTCTTAAGATAGTAACCAAGCCATGAGGAATAGAAAACACAAGAGGCTTTCCTCCAGTCTGCTGACTAAGAGAGTATTTGCCATTTGGCTGGGTAGATTTATGCACAATGTAGTATTTTCTTGAACCTAAAGATAAACGTCTTAAAAAAGAACAAAAACAAAACAAAGAAAAAACACCAGCTGCTTCTTAAAATCCCCAGCACCTCTACACAGCTCCCCTCTCTGTACTAAACACTGAGGGGTCAATTGAGAACTACTTTGTCATGCAGGACCATCTTTGATTCACAATTGTGTCTTATCTGACATCTTCTAAAGCTGTATTCTGAAATAACTAAAAAGTGTTATAATCTATTTGCATAATCAATTTCCAGAAATTTAATTACTGGAATTTTATCTGAACTATTTTTCAACTATTTTAAAAAGAAAAAGTAATTTTAAATTCTCCACTATCAAAAATAGTCAAGAGCCTTTGGCTAGTCTGTTTTTAAGTGGTACACTCATCAGCATGTGTGTACTGGCTCAGTCCTGAAACAAGTGAAAACATTCTGCAACTAAGAATGTGATCAGTTACTCAACACAAACAATGGTGTTATATTACCTTAGGTTGTTAGTACTGTCACTGTGTGAAAAAAAATAAAACCAACTAACACATTGTGGAAAGTTCTGGGAAAAAAATTACTTGGTCTAAATGTATTAGTTACGAAATAAAAACAAACAAATAAATAATCACAATAAATACATGAAAATAAATGTCTATGTCAATCTGAGTGCGTGTGTTGTTGTTAACACATTTCAATCCTATATAAATGTCATCATGTGAAAATAAACATTTTATTTACAAAAAAAATAGAACATCACCATTTGTAGTAATGGTTAAAACTGGTAAAAAACATCCTTACCTAAAGTTACCTATACACCTCAACCTACTAGAGAGTGTTAAAAGAAATACACCAGTCTCAACATAGAACCTGATAGGTGCTCAGAGCTTATACTCTAGCATGCTTTGTTTCTTCTTTCAGATTTAGGGAACTGAATGACACATGGTTCTGAGACCCTGCTGGAAGCAGAGGATGCAAGCAGGTTGCCTTTGGATGCTCCTGCAGTGCATGTCCCTGTGACTCACTGCAGCTTAGTGGCGATCCTCAGGAGATTTTCTTGTTGACTCAGATATTAAACTTGACACCCCCAAAGTACACAAAGGAAAAATAAAGAAGATTTGTTATGACACCAAGGAGAAATTTTCCAAAGTCTCTCACTTCTCTGTAAAATCCTGGAATCCTGCAATCAAATTAATATGTTAATTTTCTTTGACAGAAATTGTAATTGTAATTTTTTGCTTTCTCTTAAGTGACAAAACAAGCCTTTAGAGCAGAAAGGTGATGAAATATATACTTGTCTTCTAAGGATGGTCTCAAAATCATGTTAGTCCAGGTCAGTCTCATTCAGGCACTCTCCTACTTAAGCTTTTAAAGAAGAAGCACGATTCTTTTACATGGACAGTTTGACACTTTTACTTTCAAAGTATTTAGTGAAAAATCACAAGCCAACATATGTTTTGTTTTATGCAATTCAGTTTTACCTGAATTTTTTCATGTTATGTAGAACTGGAAATTGTACAGATTTTTAATTCAAATAAATGTGACCAAAATTCAAATCTGAAGCTATTTAGTTGTCAGATCATCATTACCTAATTCATCTGTTTCATTCTTACCCTATTACTGTCTCACTAATAACACAGTCTAAGCTTACTACCCCAGAAATCCAAGGAGGAACTCTGTGAGCTCATACAACACTGTGTTCTCGGGAACCTGTCACCCCAACCTCAGCAAATTTTCTGGATATTTATGGGAAGACTAAATTGTGCTAATTCCCCCCATGCTCCTCTGCACTAAAGCTACCTACATCTTGGTAACAATAGCCATGTGAATCAGAAATAAATCCCCCAAAATGTAAGAAATGTAAACATGTTCCTTATTAATCTGTAATTAACTTTATTTTTATTTGGAGGTTCCTTTCTTCAGATAAAGTAACTTTGATCATGCTCAACTCAAAGTCTAATCCTAAGGGGGAAAACAAAGTAATTTGGACTTCAGTCTCTTCATTTGATATATAAGAGTGTTAACTCATTTGCATAGGGCTCTTCTAGGCCAGTCTTCTAATGGTAAATGATAGCACTGTGCTGAAAACACTGTCTGGTGCTAAGAATAAAGGATTCTCAATAGGCACTGCCCTCAAGAGTATACAAAGAGATGAAATTACCAAAAGTTGTTTCCCTAAAATGGAGAGTTTCTTAATCTTATATATAAAGTAAAGAAAGAATTGTGCTGAGATTGAGATGCTTTGCTAGCATTAATTTTGATTCATTGATATAAAATTTGAATATTGATACAAAATAGGTTTAATTTTAATACATTAAAATGAAATTCTAATCTGATATTGTTCTTCACATATTATATTTCTACTCTAGTATAAGGTATTGCACACATACAACTCAATTAACACATGGTTTACTTCCAATAATCTAATAGTGTTCTTGTAGACTGTTTAAAATAGTTAAATAATACAAGTCAAATGTTGATTAATTCATAGTCTTTTCAAGTATAAAAATATACATGCTATGTTTAACAGATGATTCTATAGATAGATATGGTAAAATAGTTAGATAAGGTCTTCAAAAACCTCAGAGACCTACAAAATATGGCATTTAAAAACATTTTTATTATTTTAAGAATTCTTTGACAATAAGACAGGTTAGGGGGGATCCAAGATGGCGGTGAGCAGTGTGGACCATGTTTGGAAGCTCCAGTGAACAATTTGGGGAATTGCACAGATTTCTGAACCAGGAACACCAAGATACCGACACCACGGCAGCAGGAGTGCTCCACGATTCGGAAGGACCAGGGTGCGGAGGACCTGTATGCCCCTACACACGGGAGGAGTGCGGATTTTCTCGGATCAGAGCAGTGGCGGCACAAGCGGCATCAGCGGCACCAGCAGCAGCGACTGAGGTTTGCAGCTCAGAGCCTTCCAGTGGAGGCGGTTAGTGTGGTGGCTGGTGGGAGTTGCTGCGGGAGAGGGGACACTGGACAGGATTTGGGTCGCGTGGTACCTTGTGACCCAAACTGGACTTGGCGGACAGTTCAGCCCCAGAGTCCCAGGTACAGCTCAGGGCGCAGTGCTGTGGAGACACTGACTCAGCACAGCAGGCAATTCTGCCCAAGGCAACAGCTTAGCGCAGCCAAGGCTCCCCTGCTGTGACGCATGCTGGGCGGAGCACTCAGTTCCACCCTAGGCGCCATTTCAGCGCAGCCGCAGTTCACCTGCTGTGACGCAGGCTGGGCGGAGCGCTCAGGTCCACAGAGGGCGCCTGATCGGCGCAGCCACAGTTCACTTACTGTGGCACAGTCTGGGCAGAGCGCTCAGTCCCACTGAAAGCGCCATCTCAGCACAGCTGCAGTTCACCTGCTGTGATGCCAGCTGGGCGGAGAGCTCAGTCCCACCAGGGGTGCTAGCGCACATCAACAAGCACTTCTGCTTAAGACACTAGCTCTCCTCAGAGGGCAGTTTTGGGGCACTGACGCAGGCTGAGGTCAGCATGCAGATTTAGCCCAGAGGCCCTAGCTGGACTTGCCAGGCAGATTACGCCCAGAGATTCTTCCTGAGCTGTGCACACAGGCTCGGCGGCCCCAAGACTCTGGCTGGACTATACACACAGTATAGGGCCGGAGTCCCGGGCTGAATTCAGCATGCAGTGTGGGTCCATAGTCCCTGGCTGATCTCCCTGCACAATTCTGCCTCAGAGACTCAGGTGGAGCTCGTTGTGCAGATTAGGGCCAGAGACCCTAACCATGCTTGGCAGACAGATTGGGCCCAGAGTCTCTAGTAGAGCTTTTGGCACAGTCCTGGCTCTAAGACTTTGCTTGGATACAGTGTGCAGTATGAATCCAGAATTCCTGGCTGAGCTGCGCAGATGTTTCGGGCATGAGTCAATAACTGACCACAGCAAGCAGTTTGGCCAAACACCCCTAGCTGAGCTTGGTGCGCAGTACCAGCCCGAAATTTCTGGGTGGACCCTGTGTGCATTTTGATCCCAGAATTCCTAGCTGAGCTCGGCAGATGGTTCAGGCCCTGAGATTCTAGCTGAGCTCAGATGGTGGTTTGGGACCAGTGTCCCTGGCTGGACTTGGCAGGGAACCCAGGAGACTGTGGATACCTTGGCCTGACCCAGCGCTCATCCAGAGACCCAGAACGATTGCAGGACCCACAGCACAGGGGAGCTGAGAATCACTGGCTGTGAGAGCCCAAAATGCCAGGGCTAACCTCCTGCCATCCACAACAGAGAAACATCAGAGCTTCCAACCTATGGAAATCATGAGAAAACAAGTGAATCTATCATCAGACTCCCTCCATCCAACTCGGGAAGCTACCCAACCAAAAAAAAAAAGCCGGTAATATGTCTAAAGGACAACGTAAAAGCATACGCAAAAAATCCCAAAACAACATGGCGTCTCCAGTTTCCAGCTATCCCTAAGAAAACAAGCCAGAGAGCTCAAATACAACGGAAATAAAAAAAATGACCTCAAATCCTTAATGAGGAGCATATTAATGGAGGAAACAAATAAAATTCGTAATCAAATACAGGAAGACGCAGCAAAACAGGTGAGAGACATAAAAGAAGCACATAGAGTGGAACTGGAAAAATTTCAGCAAAATGCAAATAACCAGAGGGAAGAAATAAATAAAACTGTTCAAGCTCTGAAGACTTATAAAGAGGCAATGGAAGAAACTCAGGAATATACAAAAAATCAGGTGAAAGAAATAAAAGAATCAGTTCAAGATCTGAAGACGAAAATGGATTCAATGATAAACACACAGACAGAAGAAAAACGAGAACGTGAGACATCAGAAAAGAAGGCGAGCAACACAGAGGTGAGCTTTTCTAACAGAATCCAAGAGATGGAAGAACGAATCTCAGGTCTAGAAGATACAATCACAGATCTTGAAGCAACCATTAAAGAAACTGCCAAATCTGTAAAACTCCTGACACAAAACATCCAAGAAATTCAGGCCACCATGAAAAGTAGAAATCTGAGGATAATAGGCATTGAAGAAAGAGAAGATATCAGACTCCAAGGCCCAGAAACTATTCTCAACAAAATCATAGAAGAAAATTTCCCCAACCTAAAGAAAGAGATACCTATAAACATACAAGAGGCCTACAGAACACCAAATAGAATTGACCAGAAAAGGAAAACTGCCCGTCAAAAAATAATCAAAACACAAAACATACAGAACAAAGAAAAAATATTAAAAGCTGCAAGGGAAAAGGGCCAAATAACATTCAATGGCAAACCTATCAGAATTACACCAGACTTCTCAGCAGAGACCATAAAAGCCAGAAGAGCCTGACCAGAGATCCTGCAAACCCTAAGAGAACACAGATGCCAGGCCAGACTACATTACCCAGCAAAACTATCAATAACCATTGATGGAGAAAACAAAATATTCCATGACAAAAACAAATTCAAACAGTACCTATCCAAAACCCAGCTTTACAGAAGGCACTAGAAGGAAAACTACATCCCAAAGGGTCAAGCTACAACCAAAACTACTCAGGAAATAGGTAACTATACCATGGCAAAAACACAGCTACACAAACACTAGATAGGAAACAACATCAAAATTAAGACTCTTAACAGTTATTGGTAATTAATATCTCCCAACATCAATGGTCTCAATTCTCCAATAAAAAGATAGAGACTAACTGAATGGGTGCATAAACAAGATCCAACATTCTTCTGCATTCAAGAAACACATCTCACCTATAATGATAGGCATTACCTCAGGGTAAAAGGGTGGAAAAAAAATATTCCAAGCAAATGGTCACAAGAAGCAAGCAGGCATAGCCATTTTAATATCAACCAAGATAGACTTTCAATCAAAATTAATCAAAAGGGATGCAGAAGGACACTTCATACTCATCAAAGGTAAAGTCAACCAAGATGACATCACAATTCTGAACATCTATGCTCCCAATACAAGGGCACCCACATTTGTAAAAGATCTGCTAAAAAAAACTTAAACCACACATCGATCACCACAAAATAATAGTGGGAGACTTCAACACCCCACTGTCACTGAAGGATAAATCACTGAAAGAGAAACTAAGCTGAGAAATAACATCATTAACCAATGCATTGGGTCAAAGAATCTAACAGATATCTATAGAACCTTTCACCCAAACAAGAAAGAATGTACCTTCTTCTCTGCACCCCATGGAACCTTCTCCAAAATTGATCACGTTGTAGGTCACAAAGCAGGCCTCAGCAGATACAAGGGGATTGAAATAATACCTTGTATCCTATCAGATCACCATGCTCTTAGGCTGCAATTCAACAACAACAGAAACAACAAAAAGCCTACAAGTAAGTGGAAACTAAACAACTCTCTGCTAAATGACTCATGGGTCAGGGAAGAAATAAAGAAAGAAATCAAGGAGTTTCTGAAATTCAACGAAAATGAGGGAACAACATACCCAAATTCGTGGGATACATTGAAATCAGTGTTAAGAGGAAAATTCATAGCATTAAGTGCCTTTAAAAAGAAATTGGAAACATCGCACATAAGCAACTTAACAAAACAGCTGGAAGCCCTAGAAAAAAAAAGAAGCAGAAACACCCAAAAGGAGAAGACGTCTAGAAATAATCAAATTCAGGGCTGAAATTAACAAATTAGAAACTAAGAAAACAGTCCAAAGAATCAACAAAACCCAAAGCTGGTTCTTTGAGAAAATCAACAAGATAGACAGACCGTTAGCCAACCTAACTAAAAGGCAGAGAGACAGTATTGAAATCAACAAAATCAGAAATGAAAAGGGAGACATAACAACAGACACTGAAGAAATACAAAGAATCATAAGATCCTACTTTGAAGGCATATATGCCACAAAATTTGAAATGCTGAGGGGAAGGGACGATTTTCTTGGTCAATTTCACTTGCCAAAGTTGAGTGAAGAACAGATAAACAAGCTAAATAGACCCATTGCCCCTACAGAAATAGAAGCAATCATTGATAGTCTCCCAACCACAAAAAACCCAAGGCCAGATGGTTTCAGTGCAGAATTCTAACAGACCTTCAAAGACGAGCTAATATCGATACTCTTCAAGCTACTCCAAAACATAGAATTGGATGGAACATTACCAAATTCATTCTATGAGGCCATAGTCACGTTGGTACCTAAAACTCACAAATACTCAACAAAGAAAGAGAATTTCAGACCATTTTCTCTTATGAACATCGATGCAAAAATACTAAATAAAATTCTTGCAAAACAAATACAAGAGCACATAAAGGATATCATTCATCATGACCAAGTAGGCTTCATTCCAGGCATGCAGAGATGGTTTAATATATGGAAATCCATCAATGTAAACCACCATATAAACAAACTGAAAATAAAAAACCACATGATCATCTCTTTAGATGCAGAGAAAGCATTTGATAAAATCCAATACCCATTCATGTTTAAAGTTTTAGAGAGATCTGAAATACAAGGCACTTTCCTCAACATAATAAAGGCTATATATAGCAAGCCAATAGCCAAAATCAAAGTAAATGGGGAGATACTCAAGGAAATTCCTCTAAAATCGGGAACAAGGCAAGGCTGTCCACTCTCTCCATATCTCTTCAATATAGTACTCGAAGTTCTAGCCAGAGCAATAAGACAACAAAAGGAGATCAAGGGTATCCAAATGGGAAAGGAGGAAGTCAAACTATCTCTATTTGCAGATGATATGATAGTGTACATAAGTGACTTTCAAAATTCCACCAGAGAACGTCTACAGCTGATAAACACTTTCAGCAATTTGGCTGTATACAAAATTAACTCAAAAAAGTCTGTAGCCTTCCTATAAACAAATGACAAGCTTGCAGAGGAAGAAATTAGGAAAGTCATACCCTTCACATTAGCCACAAGCAATATAAACTACCTAGGAGTTACTAAGCAAGTGAAAGACTTGTTTGAACAAAATTTCAAAACTCTGAAGAAAGAGAGTGAAGATGACATGAGAAGATGGAAGGATCTTCCTTGCTCATGGATAGGGAGAATTAACATAGTAAAAATGGCCATCCTCCCGAAAGCAATCTACAGATTCAATGCAATCCCTATCAAAATACCTACACAATTTTTTAAAGACATTGAAAGTTCAATTCTGAACTTCATATGGAAAAACAAAAAACCCAGAAAAGCAAAAACGATCTTGTACTATAAAAGGTACTGCGGTGGAATCTCCATACCTGATCTCAAATTGTACTATAAAGCAATTGTAATTAAAACAGCATGGTACTGGCACAGCAACAGGCTGGTTGATCAGTGGAATCGAATTGAAGTCCCAGATATGAACCCACACACATATGGTCACTTGATTTTTGACAAAGACGCCAAATCCATTCAATGGAAAAAGGATAGCATCTTCAACAAATGGTGCTGGTGTAACTGGATGTCTATGTGTAAAAATATGCAACTGGACCCATATTTGTCACCTTGCACAAAACTCAAATCCAAGTGGATTAAAGACCTCAACATAAAACCAGAGACACTAAGTCACTTAAAAGAAAAAGTGGGGAAGAGCCTGGAACATATTGGCACAGGAGACAACTTCCTCAACAGAACACCAACAGCCCAGGACTTAATGTCAACAATTAATAAATGGGACCTCATGAGGCTGAGAAGCTTCTGTAAGGCTAGAGACACGGTCAAGAGAACAAAGCGACAGCCTACAGACAGGGAAAAGATCTTCACCAACCCTACATCTGACAAAGGTCTAATATCCAAAATATATAAAGAACTCAAGAAATTAAACACCACCAAACCAAATAACCTAATTGAGAAATGGGGCTTGGAACTAAACAGAGAATTCTCAACAGAAGAATATCAAATGGCTGAGAAACACTTAAAGAAATGCTCAACCTCCTTAGTCATCAGGGAAATGCAAATCAAAACAACTCTGAGATTCCATCTTACACCCATCAGAATGGCTAAGATCAAAAACTCAAGCGACACCACATGCTGGCGAGGATGTGGGGAGAGAGGAACACTCCTTCATTGCTGGTGGGAATGCAAACTAGTACAGCCACTTTGGAAATCTATCTGGTGCTATCTCAGAAAACTGGGAATAGGGCTTCCTCAAGACACAGCTATTCCACTCCTTGGAATATACCCAGAAGATGCACCAGCACACAACAAGTAAATTTGCTCAACCATGTTCATAGCAGCCTTATTCATAATAGCCAGATCATGGAAACAGCCTAAATGTCCCTCAGTAGAAGAATGGATAAAGAAACTGTGGTACATGGAATACTACTCAGCTATTAAAAACAAGGACTCCCAAAATTTGTGGATAAATGGATTGAGCTAGAAATGATCATAATGAGTGAGTTAACCCAGAAGCAGAAAGACTCAAATGGTATATACTCACTTATATCTGCATACTAGCCCAAGAGACATGTCCCACGAAAGCCTTCTCTTACCAGGAAACTGGGACAGAGGGGAGGACATCCTATTGGGACTCTAGATGAGAGAAACGTGGGAGAATAGCAAAGTAGAAGGATCCAGTGGTTCCTAGAAACCTACAAGTAGAACATTATGATAGGCAGATTTGGGTCAATGGGTCCCGCTCAAACTAAGGCACTAGCCAAGGACAATACAGGTGGTAAAATTTAAACCCCTACCCTGATCTAGCCCATGGACAGGGCAGTCTCCACACTTGATTGGAGAGAGGGATTTGACTTTCTCATGTACTCTGGTGCCTCACATTTGACTATGTCCCCTGGCGGGGGAGACCTAGTGGCACTCAGAGGAAGGACAGCAGGTCACTGCGAAGAGACTTGATACCCTATGAACATACACAGAGGGAGGTAATCCCTCTGAGGAACAGTCATAGGGGAGGGGAAACAGGGGAAAATGGGAGGGAGGGGAGAATGGGAGGATACAAGGGATGGGATAACCATAGAGATGTAACAAGAATAAATTAATTTTAAAAAAAGACATGTTTACTCCTGACAGCACCCAGCCTCCATAAAAAAGATGATGAACATTAAAAAACCTTCCTTGTTAAGATGGCTTTGAATGTGATAATCCAGCCACTGGACAAAAATGTCTCGTTTCTTACAAAAACAAAATTCTGCCAAGAATGAAGAAGCTTAGATAGAGGCAGAGTCAACAGCCAGACTCGGCAAAGACAGGGTAAACAAGTCCTCAATAGCTCCTGCGTCACAAATATGTCTGTCAGATATACTGGGCCAAAAGGCTAAAGATGATACTCCAATGCTATATAGAGTTTTGGGTG
Source organism: Acomys percivali (assembly GCA_907169655.1). Taxonomy (NCBI): domain Eukaryota; kingdom Metazoa; phylum Chordata; class Mammalia; order Rodentia; family Muridae; genus Acomys; species Acomys percivali. Next base: position 84,970,393 of record OU015743.1, on the reverse strand, counting down.
TCTGTTCAGACAGGAAACTGTCTCTGTCATTTTTTCATTTTAAAAGCTGCCAACCTACACTTCCCTCTTACTCAAGTAGTTAAATTTTTTCCTTCTCAAGTCTCTGATGGTGTTAAAGACCAGATAGTTAGTTTTAAAATTAAGCTTAGCTGTTTAAAAATTTAAAAAATACAGGTAAGTCTAAATAGATACTTTTAGGTTGGTAGATTTAAACTTTAAGGGACTGAAGAGATGGCTCAGGGGTTAAGAACACTGTCTGCTCTTCCAAAGGTCCTGAGTTCAATTCCCAGCAGCCACATGGTGGCTCACCACCATCTATAATGAGATCTTGTCAACAGTCACACATGCAGGCAGAACATTGTATACATAATAAATAAATAACAATTTTAAAATTTAATAAATGTTGACTTAGGTTCAAGACTTTAGATTTACCAAAATTAAATTAATAATATTTTCTACAAGGTTGCCAAATACATTTTGATTAAAAAATATATGTGTAAGTCTTACTCATTGGTTTTTATAATTTTTCACAATTGTACTTACTGTATATTAAAAATGGCCTTTTTTATTTAGACAAAAAAGGGAAGATGTTGGGGAATGGTCTGATGTATTTTGATATTAATTACTGCTTGCTGTGTGTGACCCACCTTTTGCTTAATAATAAGCCATCCCACCTAGGCAGGACAAAACATAGGTGGGGCCTAAAAATTCTAAAACAAAAAACTGCCAAAGAGAGAGAGAGAGAGAGAGAGAGAGAGAGAGAGAGAGAGAGAGAGAGCTAAAGTAACGAGAGAAAGGCCGTCATGGGTTAACTGGAAGAGAAACACATGGCCGACATGGATAGAAAATCTGGCCCAGATAAAAACATAAAAAAATATTTAAAATTGTTAAATGAAAGATAGTTTGATAGAAGTTATTAAAAACAGATGGCATGGGATTGAAACAGGGATCCCATTCCTGCCCCACTATGAAAAGTACTTTAAAGGACTGATATCTGCCCTGCCCCAGGTTAACTAAGGCTATTTTAAAATATAACAAGTGTCTGTGTCTTGATTGATTACTAACTGGGCCTATAGATAATACAAATAATTTTTAAAACAATAGTTTCTTAATCTTATGTATAAAGTAAAGGATTATGCTGAGATTGAGATGTTTTGCTAGCTTTGTAGCGCTATGGCTGAAAAAATGTACATATTTATAGTACATAATATGACTCCTAACATTTGTTGAAAACGTTGACTCTGGTATTATTTACCTTTCCATTGCTATGATAAAGCACTATGACCAAGGCAATTTATAAAGGAAAGAGTTTATTTTGAGCTTACAGTTCCAAGAGATAAGTGTCCATCACCACCCTGGTGGGGAAGCAGAGCTGCAGGCAGACATGATGGCTAGAGCAGAAGCTGTGGCAAGTTTAAAAGCACCACAGGAAGCAAAGAGAGGGAGCTTGAAATGGCAAGAGGACTCAAACTCTCAAAGCTTGCTCCGAGTAATATACTTTTTTCAGCAAAGCCGTACTTCCTAATTCTACTCAAACAGTTCCACAAAGTGGGAGCCAAGCACTCAAATGCCAGCACCTCTGTGGGACATCTAGAACTACTTCTACTGCACATATGATAATTAATGTATCACTTTAAGTCACTACACTACTTTTCTGAGCTATACCACATAAGAGCTACTCTCTTAGCAAATTTCAAGTACATAATACATCACGAAGTATAGCAAACATGTTTTTCATTGGGTTCAGATGTTACTAACTTGGAAATTTGTGTCCTTTGACCAACACTTCCCCACTTCCTCTCTGCAGCATCCAGCAATCCCTCTTTTACTCACTGTTTCAATGGAATTGGCATTTTTAGATTTCACAAATGTCGTCATGCCATTTTTATTTTTCTGTATCTGGCTTACTGGATTTAGCAGCATGACTTATAGTTTCATTTTAAACTCCAGTTGTAGGTTATGCCACTAAAGTATAGTAAAGACACATACATTAAAAAAAAAAAAAGCAAGTGCCGCTGACAATTCTACATGTATTTGGAAAGCAGTAAAGAAGGGACAGAAAATCACCAGAAACTTCGCCCCCCAAAAGTGTAGAATCATGCAAATCAAAACACAAAAACAATTAAAGGAAGAGAAAAATAGGTAAGTATTGTAAATGACCCGGAAAGACGACATAAGAACAGAAAAACATTCTGTATTTTCCGGCATATAATAAGATGACTTTCTAACCCAGAAAAATCTGTGCCAAAGTTGGGGGTCGTCTGATATGTCTGGTACTTACTTACAGTTTGCTTCCCCTCACTTCATATGCCCAGCGCAAACAGTGGGGGAGGCACAGCCGATGCTCTGCTCTGTGCCGGGAGTATGAAGCAGGGATGAGCAAGCTGCACACATCTTCCTGAACCTTGAAGAAGAGAATGTGAGCATGGATTGGCTCAGAAAGAATGCAAACTAGTACAGCCACTTTGGAAATCTATCTGGTGCTATCTCAGAAAACTGGGAATAGGGCTTCCTCAAGACCCAGCTGTTCCACTCCTTGGAATACACCCAGAAGATGCTCCAGCACATAACAAGAAAATTTGCTCAACCATGTTCATAGCAGCCTTATTCATAATAGCTAGAACATGGAAACAGCCTAAGTGTCCCTCAGTAGAAGAATGGATAAAGAAACTGTGGTACATATTCACTATGGAATACTACTCAGCTATTAAAAACAAGGAATTCCCGAAATTTGTGGACAAATGGATTGAGCTAGAAATGATCATAATGAGTAAGTTAACCCAGAAGCAGAAAGACTCAAATGGTATATACTCACTTATATCTGCATACTAGCCCAATGGGCATGTCCCACGAAAGCCTTCCCTTACCAGGAAAGTGGGACAGAGAGGAGGACAGCCTATTGGGACTCTAGATGAGAGAAACGTGGGAGAATAGCAAAGTAGAAGGATTCAGAGGGTCCTAGAAACCTACAAGTAGAACATTATGATAGGCAGATTTGGGCCAAGGGGTCCCTCTCAAACTAAGGCACTAGCCAAGGACAATACAGGCGGTAAACTTTAAACCCCTACCCAGATCTAGCCAATGGACAGGACAGTCTCCACACTTGAGTGGAGAAAGGGATGTGACTTCTACACGTACTCTGGTTCCTCACATTTGACTATGTCCCCTGGAGGGGGAGACCTGGTGGCACTCAGAGGAAGGACAGCAGGTTACCAAGAAGACACTTGATACCCTATGAGCATATACAGGGGGAGGTAATCCCCCTCAGGAACAGTCATAGGGGAGGGGAGTAAGGGGAAAATGAGAGGGAGGGAAGAATGGGAGGATATAAGGGATGGGATAACCATTGAGATGTAACAAGAATAAATTAATTAAAAAAACCAGCTAAGATTGTGAACATATAGAACCATGGATATAGAACAAATAAAGGGCTGCTGGAAGAAGCCACACTCTGTGGTTATTGTTAAAGTGTGCTCTCCAGTTTTACATACTTTTAAAAGATTAAGCACTCTTTTTGAATCCTGTGTTCTGGGTGTTTGTGTAAAAGTCTTCCTCTGCTACTGATGCTTCAGTTCTGAGAAGCAAGATACATTATTATAGGCAATAAACTTGATTCACACGTTAAAGTGTTAATCGTGAATAACCTAAAAACTGTAATGTTGAGAATTGTGTTGACTCGGAGTTACAAAAACAAAGAGCAGAGTCTGTAAAACTCTCTGACTCAGGGTGGGACATTCAGGGTAAGAACTTTTGAAAAGATTCCTCCCATCATATTCAGCCTCACAAGTCACTTAAATACATGAAAATGTGTCTCAAAAATCTCAAACAGCTCCCTTCCCTCAATCTTTCCCTTTTTGATCTGGTGTTTTGCAAAAGAACAGCAGACTTCAGACAGCGCGTTAATCAGCAGACGCACTGGCATGCTCTCCATCCTGACTTTGATGTCCGTGATACACCCCTATTACATGAGGCTCATCATGGAGCTCCTGGCCACCAGACTAGATGCTCATGAACCTGCCACTGTGGGATAAAATAGTGACAGACAGAAGTCATGGTGCCCCAAAGGCAAATGGTCAGTCTTCTTTATTTCATTATTCAATGTTATTAGGCTTAATCCAAATGTCATTGGATTCATTATAAGATCTAAGAGCTCCTTGAAAAAGTACTCTATTAAGCTCAAATTCTGAATGTTGCAGAAATTACACACCAAATTGACTTAAAATGTAATATGATGTAATTTTTAAGTGATAAAAATCATGATAAGAATACTCAGCTTATAATGTATTTTAATTTTTATATTTATTTATTTTATTTTACATATATGGGTGCTTTGCCTACATGTATGTAGTATGTGTGTGCACTACATGTGTACTTGGTATACTTGGAGTTCAGAAGAGGGAATCAGGTCTTCTGGAACTTGAGTTATAAAGTCTCCGTTAGCTGCCATGTGCGTTCTGGTAATTCAGCATGTGTACTCCGCAATAACAAATGGCCTTGACTGCTGAGTCAACTTTCCAGGCCCCAATAATTCCTTTAGAGATTGGATGATTATAGTTTTTAAATAGAGAGATAGTGACACAAGTTTGTAGTTGCTTTCAAGCATCCTCCTAAAATGCATTTTAAAACCTAATATTGGGTAGCAGTGGAGATGGCTCCATGATAAATGTTATTTTTGCCCAAGCATGAGGACCTGAGTTCAGATTCCCAAAATCCTCTTGAGAGCTTGGTATAGCAACATGTGTGACTATGGTTCTGGTGCTCCTATAGCAAGAGAGGAAGTAGAAATAGGAACCTCTGTCCTATACATTGTGGACCACATTACCTGGAGGACACAGGGTCAAAATGAGAGACTCTTTCCAACAAAGTAGAAAGGGAAGAGCCAATTGACACTTGGGGTTGCCCTCTGACCTCTAAGCACTGTGATGTGTGTACGCAACAAGTGAAAGGGAAGGAGAGACAGAGAAACAGACAGAGAGATTTAAGTGAGTAGCACGTCATTTATTCAGAGTGAAATATTTAAACTTTGGAATGACTTAACCTAGCAACAATTATTAATATCATTATAATGTGTATTTGTGTATTTGTAAAGAGATAAAAGAGAGATCCCCTCTTTTTTGCTTAATGACAGAAGCTACACTCAGTTGGCATCTAAGGGATCCAAGCAATAATTTCCTACAGGCAAGAATGTTGTTTGAGGCTCTACTTGTGCCAAAATCAAATTCTCATGCTAAAGTTTAGTATTGGCTTTTGTATGAACAAGGTGGCATAATTAGTTCCCACTTTAAAATACTCAGAGATAGAACAAGCACAGTTTTACATGAAAGCCACATTAAAGCAGAAAGCCTAGATGGTAATGATGAAACAGACACTGGCCCTAAGCAGCACTCCTGCCAGGAAAGCTCTGCCTATGCTATCTTGCTTTGCTGACTTGATCACACCAGACAATTGCATTGCTTACAAAAAATAAAAAATGGACAAGAAACAAAGCCTTGGAAAATGAGCGGGTAGCACTGTTCTTGCTAATCTGTCTGAGCCGGAGACGGAATAGAAAATAGAGAATCCCACCAGGAAAAGTGCACAGCAGGCCAGGGGTACAAGATGGCTTGTCTGTCTTGGTGTATGTCTGGACTAGAGTGAAAGAGGCTTCTGTTCAAATGTATAACTACAGGGCTGCTCCAGTGTAAAATTTACACTATTAATGTGTGTATACTTTTACTTCCAAATGATACCTAGAATCCTTCCAGCAACTGCCTTTTTTCCAGCCCGAACCCATCATAAGGTATACAAAATTGCTTTTGCTTTCTTACACCGAGGGGGCCTAAAATTTAAACAATGACTAAATTAGGAGTCACTCAAAAGTTTTATGGAATGTGAGAGATTATCCAAGTACCACTTACAAAGCTTCGGCAGATGGGTCTGCCTGGGTTGGTAATAGTTGTTGCAGCAGATGGAGATGGAAAGACGCATTTTGGCTATCAATGGAGGAAGGATGCAAGGTAGATATAGCTTGAGTGTGAGAATCATGGGGCATGGCATATTTCAAGATTTCAGCTTCAATATTTTGTTGTTCTTCTCCCAAGAGCACTGCTATTTGCAAAACTCAGCTCCAAATACCCTCAGTGTTAGTTACTAGGATACAGGCTTGGACCAACTTGGGTTCAATATCAAGTTTTAGTCCATTTGTCTGTATACATAAAAACAAAATCACTGGGGAATCTATCTCTACTCTTCAGTCCAATTTTCAGAAAATAATAATTAAGAAGAAAAAGGCACCAAAAGTATCTTCTCTGGGCAATGTACACTATGATATAGGTCAGATGAGGAGAATGTATCTGCCTGCTTTTCATTAGCTGATCAGAGTTTCATTCTGGAATCCTTACAATGGGATGTATTTTGAAGATATTCCCAAATATTTTTTTATTCTTAACATCCTGGAAATGGTTTGAACTCATTAATATTTATGTACTAATGTTGAGCCACAAATTGGAGTGTTTCCTCCCATTGGCCTCATAACCCACTATCAACTTTTAATATCCAGAAATATTTATTTCAATATAGTTTTAAAGATTACAATAAACTTTTTATATGATAGCCTAACAAATTGAAGAAAATGTGCAGAGAATTCAAAGTATTGATTTATGATATTTGAGAGGTACAAAGTATAACTATTTCTAAAATGTCTGGTCTTAAAATTCAACATGGAAACAAACAAATTCAATATTTATACATCACTGATGATTCTCGTTCTTAAGATTTGAAAGCCAATGAATATGCTGACTTTTCTAGGTACTTAGAATAACATATGGTTCTGTCATTACAGTCGTACAACCCACTCTAGTTGTATGGCTTGAAATTCAGGAAGTTAAAGTGATTCAGTGTGTTGAGGGAACTCAAGTTTTTTCTGTTCCCAGCACCCATATCAGTCAAGTCACACCTATAACTCCAGATTCAGAGAATCGTATGCCCTCATCTGGCCTCTGTGGACACCCACTCACATACACATACACACATACATAAATATAAAATAAATGCTCCAGAGTTTTCTATAATTGAGCAAAGCATCACCTTTCTGATTAGAGGTTCTCATTTTAATTGGATAGAGTAACAAGTCAAGCTAATCACAGACTCTTTGGTAACCAATTCTAACTTTTGCATCCCCACATGTTGACTCTGAATTGCCACTGAATACACACATGTGTGTTTTCCAATGGGATGGTTTTCTGGGCCTTGTTAAAAGCATTCTGGTTGGCTACTAGTAGCCTATCACTCCAGGACTTATAATGCATAGTGCTTACCAATCTATTAGGATATAGTATGGAAAATGCTGAGTCTAGCAAGTTGTAATTCTCACAGCTATCTAGAAAGATGGAAAATAATGAAGAAGAGAAAGAACAAAAACATGCTGCTTGTGAAGCAACATGGAGGTCAGCCACTGGTGGCAGAAACTTTAGAAAAAGTGTAAGGAAACTTCAACCTAGGACTATAAGGTCATACTTAGGTTCCATCAGGATCTAAAATAAAAAGACAGAAGAGTTATGCCTTCCTGAACTCAATCCTCAGAAACATGGGCAGACTCAGCTGATGGTGGTCCATGAAGACTGAACTAAGGGACTGGAATCCTAAAAAGAACATTATCTTAAGGCAAATCTGCCTCCAAAATGTTGGAGGCTTCCAGCCTGCTGCACTTGGTTAACTCTTAAGGAAGCAGACAAAAGCTTGTGTAGTGACAATTCTGCCATTTTGAGTTCTCTTTAGAAAAAACACAAATATTATAAGAATATGTTATTGTTTTAATTCTGAGTATGGGCATACGGGGCTGCTTTGGGCTGTCCACAGCAACTGACTATGATTTGCCCCATGCTCTAACAGAGGCATGTGTGATTTGGCCAGCTGCAGATAGTTTCTGAAAGAAATGACTTTGGTGTGAAGTCATTTTAAACTTCTGTATGAAGTCACGTTCTGACTCCATTACCACCTGAATACCTATCAATAAATATCTGGACTCACAAGAGTAAGTTGTAAAACTATGCTTGTCATGGAAAGATGAGCATGAAAAAGGTGTAGTATAATAACTGATTTTACTAATGAGCAGTTGACTCAAGAGTTTGAAGGCTCATATCCCTGTCTGCTAAAGATAAATAAAATGAAAACTCAAGCCATATTTTTTACTATGCCTGGAAGCATTCAAGTCCTATCTTTTGTTGATCATACGCTATAGTAATGAATCCTAGTACAGAATTTTCTGTGCACTAGATATTAGGCCTTAGTGGCATTTCATTTAGTGGTTGTATTAGTTAGGGTTTCTATTTCAATGAAGAGACACTATGACAAAAAGCAAGTCTTAAAAATAAAAACATTTCACTGTATCTAGCTTAGAGGTTCAGAGGTTTTGTTCATTATTATCATGGCAGGCAGACATGGTGCTGAAGGATCCAGGAGTTCTACGTCTGGTTCAGCAGAAAACAGGAAGAGAGAGTGGACCACTGTCCTGGCTTGAGTTTCCAAAACCTCAAAGTTCAACCCCAGTTACACACTTACTCCAACAAGGCCGCATGTCTGAATCCTTTCAAATAATGCCACTCCATATGAGCCTATGAAGGTTATTTTCATTCAAACCACTACATTCCACTTTCTGGACCACATAGGCGTTTAGCTATATTGCAATGCAAAAATGCATTAATCCAATTTCAAAAGTCCCCATAGTCTATCACAATGTCAACATTTTTAAAAGTTTAACATCTCTTCTGAGTCTCATGGCAATTTCTTAACTGTAACTCTATATAAAATCAAAATCAAAAAAAAAAAAAAGATCACATAATCCCAACATACAGTGGCACAGAATATATATTACCATTCCAAAAGGGAGGAAGTGGAACATAGTGATGAGATATTTGGCCAAAGGAAGACTGAAACCCAGCTGGACAAACTCCAAACTCTGCATCTCTATGTCTGATGTCAAAACACTCTTCAAACTCCATCTCTTCTCTCTCTCTCTCTCTCTCTCTCTCTCTCTCTCTCTCTCTCTCTCT
>OU015743.1:84879287-84909043 GCA_907169655.1 Acomys percivali | reverse complement strand
ATAAACAAACTGAAAATAAAAAACCACATGATCATCTCTTTAGATGCAGAGAAAGCATTTGATAAAATCCAACACCCATTCATGTTTAAAGTTTTAAAGAGATCGGGGATACAAGGCACTTTCCTCAACATAATAAAGGCTATATACAGAAAGCCAATAGCCAAATTTAAAGTAAATGGTGAGATACAAAATAATTCCTCTAAAATCGGGAACAAGGCAAGGATGCCCACTCTCTCCATATCTCTTCAATATAGTACTAGAAGTTCTAGCCAGAGCAATAAGACAACAAAAGGAGATCAAGGGTATCCAAATGGGAAAGGAGGAAGTCAAACTATCCCTATTTGCAGATGATATGATAGTGTACAAAAGTGACCCTCAAAATTCCACCAGAGAACTCCTACAGCTGATAAATACTTTCAGCAATTTGGCTGGATACAAAATTAACTCAAAAAAGTCTGTAACGTTCCTATACACAAATGACAAGCTTGCAGAGGAAGAAATTAGGAAAGCCACACCCTTCACATTAGCCACAAGCAATATAAAATATCTAGGAGTTACTTTAACTAAGCAAGTGAAGGACTTGTTTGAAAAAAATTTCAAAACTCTGAAGAAGGAGATTGAAGATGACATGAGAAGATGGAAGGATCTTCCTTGCTCATGAATAGGGAGAATTAACATAGTAAAAGTGGCCATCCTACTGAAAGCAATCTACAGAATAAATGCAATCCCTATCAAAATACCTACACAATTTTTTAAAGACATTGAAAGTTCAATTCTGAACTTCATATGGAAAAACAAAAAACCCAGAAAAGCAAAAACGATCTTGTACAATAAAAGGTGCTCCGGAGGAATCTCCATACCTGATCTCAAATTGTATTATAAAGCAATTGTAATTAAAACAGCATGGTACTGGCACAGCAACAGGCTGGTTGATCAGTGGAATCGAATTGAAGACCCAGATATGAATCCACACACATATGGTCACTTGATTTTTGACAAAGAAGCCAAATCCATTCAATGGAAAAAGGATAGCATCTTCAACAAATGGTGCTGGTCTAACTGGATGTCTATGTGTAAAAAAATGCAACTGGACCCATATTTGTCACCTTGCACAAAACTCAAATCCAAGTGGATTAAAGACCTCAACATAAAACTAGAGACACTAAGTCACTTAGAAGAAAAAGTGGGGAAGAGCCTGCAACATATTGGCACAGGAGACAACTTCCTGAACAGAACACCAACAGCCCAGTCCTTAATGTCAACAATTAATAAATGGGACCTCATGAGACTGAGAAGCTTCTGTAAGGCTAGCGACACGGTCAAGAGAACAAAGCGACAGCCTACAGACTGGGAAAAGATCTTCACCAACCCTACATCTGACAAAGGTCTAATATCCAAAATATATAAAGAACTCAAGAAATTAAACACCACCAAACCAAATAACCCAATTGAGAAATGGGGCTTGGAACTAAACAGAGAATTCTCAACAGAAGAATATCAAATGGCTGAGAAACACTTAAAGAAATGCTCAACCTCCTTAGTCATCAGGGAAATGCAAATCAAAACGACTCTGAGATTCCATCTTACACCCATCAGAATGGCTAAGATCAAAAACTCAAGCGACACCACATGCTGGAGAGGATGTGGGGAGAGAGGAACACTCCTTCATTGCTGGTGGGAATGCAAACTAGTACAACCACTTTGGAAATCTATCTGGTGCTATCTCAGAAAACTGGGAATAGGGCTTCCTCAAGACCCAGCTATTCCACTCCTTGGAATATACCCAGAAGATGCACCAGCACACAGCAAGAAAATTTGCTCAACCATGTTCATAGCAGCCTTATTCATAATGGCCAGATCATGGAAACAGCCTAAATGTCCCTCAGTAGAAGAATGGATAAAGAAGCTGTGGTACATATACACTATGGAATACTACTGAGCTATTAAAAACAAGGAATTCCAGAAATTTGTGGACAAATGGATTGAGCTAGAGATGATCATAATGAGTGAGTTAACCCAGAAGCAGAAAGACTCAAATGGTATATACTCAATTATATCTGCATACTAGCCCAATGGGCATGTCCTATGAAAGCCTTCCCTTACCAGGAAACTGGGACCGAGGGGAGAACATCCTATTGGGACTCTAGATGAGAAAACCATGTGAGAATAGCAATGTAGAAGGATCCAGTGGGTCCTAGAAACCTACAAGTAGAACATTAGGATATGCAGATTTGGGTCATGGGGTCCCGCTCAAACTAAGGCCCTATCCAAGGACAATACAGGTGGTAAAATTTAAACCCCTACCCTGATCTAGCCCATGGACAGGACAGTCTCCTCACTTGAGTAGAGAGAGGGATTTGACTTTCTCAAGTACTCTGGTGCCTCACATTTGACTATGTCCCCTGGAGGGGGAGACCTAGTGGCACTCAGAGGAAGGACAGCAGGTCACTGAGAAGAGACTTGATACCCTATGAGCATATACAGAGGGAGGTAATCCCTCTGAGGAACAGTCATAGGGGAGGAGAATAAGGGGAAAATGGGAGGGAGGGGAGAATGGGAGGATACAAGGGATGGGATAACCATAGAGATGTAACAAGAATAAATTAATTAAAAATAAATAAATTTTAAAAAAAACCTATAATCCTAGAAACCTAGAAACCTATAATCGGGGCCCGTGGGGGTTTGCTCAAGCTATTGCACTATCCAAGGACAATACAAGTAGTAAACATTGAACCCCTACTCTGATCTAGCCAATGGGCAGGACGTTCTCCACAGTTATATGGAGAGCACAGACTTAAACATGAACTCTTGTGCCCCATATTTGACTACCTCCCCTTGGTGGGGAGGCCTGATGGCATTCAAAGAAAGAATAAGCAGGCTACCAAGATGAGACTTGATAGCCTATGGCTGTATAGTGGGGGAGGAGGTCCCCCTCGGTCATAGACCTAGGGGAAGGGAATAGGGTAAAAGTGGGAGGGAGGGAGGTATGGGCAGATATAAGTGATGGGATAACAATTGAGTTGTAATCTGAATAATTTAATAAAATAAAAAAAGACCTAATACCTTTCCTGCCTCAGAAAGCTTGCTGCCACCACCATGGAAGCCATCCATGATGATAACTTTTCCTGCTTCAGCGTACTGCCTTCACAGTGGACTCTGTAAATTTTGTACACACTGTAAACCTTATTACCCCTCAAGGCAGAATATTGTTCAGACCGCTACCTCATAAAGCTCCAGCAGCCCAGCCTCCCTCCTGCAAGACATCTGTAACTGCCATCTCCAGTCTTTCAGTAGGACTTATCCCAGATGATGCTAATTTGGGATGAGAAGTCTGGACAAAAACTCACCAATCGCTGAGTTTCCCCCAGCTCAGTCTTGAAATCCCACTGATTCACATTCTGGAAATCCTTGTCCTTGAAAGCCCCACCCCTAAGAAACCTTATATAAAGGCTGCGTCTGCCCACTTCTCTTCTGTCTCTTCCCTGTAGCAGAGACAGTCACTCTGGATTTGTCCCTCCAATAAATCTCTTTTAAGAGATTTACAGCCTGATGTGCCTCATCATCATCGTCAAAAGAGGAGGAGGAGGTGGTGGTGGTGGTGGAGGAGGAGGAGGAGGAGGAATGAAAGAGTGAATCTCAGTCTCCAAGGCTCATCTGCTCCTCAGGGTTTGGGGGCCACCCTTCCCTTGGAGATGCATCATCTCTGTTAAGGAGGTCTCCTCTCAGTGATGTGAGGTTCTTGATCACCCATGCCTCAGGATGTCTTTGGGACACTGTCCCACCTCAGGGCTGGGAGACCTTCCCAGCTCTCAGAGTTGTTGGCACCCTTTCAGCTGATTACCAGAAGGCAGGCCACACAATGTACACAAACAATAAAGTCTCCAATGAAGAAGTGTCTCACACTGAGTGTGAGCTACTCATGTGATGGATTTCAAGAAGGGTTCATCCCAGAAGAGATCCCAAAGCTAGGCCGACACATGGGACTGCTGTGAGTCCCAGTCCTCCTTGGTGGACTCTGAGTTGTCCTCTGCCTAATACCACTGATCTTCCTGAAGCAGGGGTTTACCCATTGATGTCACAGAGGCCTGACCTCACTTCATCCTGTGAGTCACAATGGGCAGGGTGCCATCTTTGGTCCCTTGTATCTGCTCCGACAGTAATCACACCTTGTTTCTTATCTCACCTCTGGCCACCATGAATCTTTTAGCTTGGATTGGTATTGTAGGTTATTAACTGAGTGCTTGCCTGCAATGTCTGTGACCCTTGGTTTTGGAGGCAATAGCTCAAAAATATTAGATGAACAGTGAATGAATATATACAGTGTAGATAAGTCACAATATATCTCCTTACAGGCAGAGCCCAGTATGTTAGGTGCATCTGCTTTTTTTCCATCTTCAGGGGACCGTTCAACAGAATAATTGTGTGAGTGAATGGTCATACTACCCAGATTTGTTCAAAGCCTTCTGTCTCCATGTGCTTGCAGGCCTTGCATGGCCTGGCTTTCTTAGCCTACTCTGACCAGAGACTCTTGTCAAATCCATTCTTCTTCCCCTGTGCTGGAGCTGCACTCTCTCCACCACCAGGTTTCCATTCTTTTTCATGAAGGGGCTACAGATGTAAAAACATGACAGGCATCTAACACTGGGGATTGCTGACATCCAGCCTGTGGTGCCACTGTGCACTCTATGTAGTGGCCCAAAATGTAAAGTTTCATTTGTAGTTGTGAAAAGCTTAAACTTCAATTTGAATTAGTCTGGCTCTGTCTTTGGAGACAGAAAGTCCAGCTCCAGGCAAGAGAATGTTTTATGCAGTCACTGTGTGTGTGTGTGTGTGTGTGTGTGTGTGTGTGTGTATGTGTGTGTGTGTTTGCATTCATAGAGCCTACTGTATAACATGACTCATAAACATGAGGATATGAGGATTCTGTGGGTGTATTTGGAGACTGTGGGAAGTCAGAGTGCCTGGTGAAGGACAGGTTTTACATTAGGTGAAGTGTTGATCCTTCTGTGTCATGAGCCTTGGCATGTGCTGTCTCCTGCACAGGTTCATTGTGGCTCTATCTGGCTATCCAGGATGGAACACTGGTTGTATGTTGTAATATTTGGGTGCACATACTTGTATTCTTCACTACTGTGAGGAAATGTCCTCTCTACCCAAAGCATCACCCTCACTTGGTAGAATCCAATGTTTTAGAAAGTTGGTTTTCTAGAAGAGGTCTTGGTACCCTCCACACCTGCATTCAAACTGCCCCATGAAGCAGCATGGCCATCAGAACTTGAACAGGAGCAATAGGGACATCACTAAGAGACACAACAGAAGCACAGGTCACTGCCCTCCATGCATAGACCATGTGCACTAGTTGCTGACACCATCACTGTGTCTTGTTTTGTAGCTGAAGGTTGAGGCGGCTGAGCAGTTTCTCACTGTGTGGCTGTTCCATGTCCGTCCTATTCCCCAGTGACAGGCACTTGTAGGATCATGCCTGTCCACATTCCAGCAGAGACGGTGGACAGCTCCAATAGACTGAATGTTTTTGTTTTTTGTTTTGGAAGAAACAAAGCTGGGAGGTATGTAGTTAGTGCATGATGGTGGAAGAGTTAGGGGATGGATTTTTGGGTAAATATAATCAAAATACATTTAAGGAAACCTCAGTTCATAATAATATTTTAAAAATCAGTTTAATAAAACTGAAAATTGAAAAAGACACATGCTCAGGTGACTTACTGCTGGTGAGTGCATCCAACTCATGTGTGGCTGTTTCTGCATCCAGAGACTTCAGGTGTGAACTGCAATCTGATCATGCAGCAGCTGACAGAAGCTCCTAGGACATGCTGAGGTAATCAACTGACTGGACTGCAGCTAGTCCAGCTGGGGTCCCAGTGACCACAGAGCCTGTGTCCATTCCCACTGCCCTCTCCATCCTCAGCTGCTGTTCCTGCTCACTGCAGGCCAGGATCCAGGACCAGCCCCAAAGTTTGCTCAGTTTATAAGAAAATCATTGCTCAGACTCTGTTAGATTAAGGTTGCTCATTCTTTGGGGTGGGGTGGGTTGTTTAGTTTTCGAGACAGGATTTCTCTGTGTAGCCCTGGCTGTCCTGGACTTCCTTTGTAGACAGGCTGACCTCAAACTCACAGCGGTCTGCCTGGGTCTGCCTCCCTGAGTGCCTGGATCCTAGACGTGCACCACCATGCCCAGTTTGGTTGTCAGTTTTTTTCCACACATGTTTGGCAATACTGACCTTACCCACACAAGTGTAAGTTCTTCATTACTATATTTTCATCTTGTGTTGGGTCCTGGGTTTCTGTGTTGACCAGCTCAATGGAACCTTGGAGTTTTCTGAAATAGAAGACCTGTGGCCATTCATCTGGGTCACACTCACTTCTCAGGCACAAATATTTCAATGTTGACTGATGAAATCAGCTAGCTGCTACCTGTCCAGCAAGTTTTCCTTGATTCTTGGGGATTTTGTTTCATCTAATGAAGCCTCTGCGAGCTGATGGTCCACCTGTGTGTCTATACTTGCAGGTGTTTTCCAGAGCACTTCTGTGGCAGGGTTTTATAACCAGGTCTTGGCTCCTTCGTGTTTTTCTTGATTGGTGTGAGACAAAGCTAGGCCAATGTAAGGCGTCTTGGAGTTTGTTGTATGCAGTGCCTCCTTTTTGTCCCTCAGAGTGTGAGGTGGTGGTGGCTGCAGCTTCCTTCAGATCTCTGTGGTTTGAGGAGACCCATTTGCCCTCCACCCAGAAAGGTGTACAAGATCCTGTTCTTCACAACTTGACGTTTGCTGAAGAGAGTAAAAGAGAAAGCTTACAAGAGAGTAAAAGAGAGTGCATAAGAGGAAAGCTGTTTTCGTGCTTCATAAAACAATGGACCTCTGCTTTATTTGAGGACAGGTGGGCTCTGTTCACATTGTGCTATGTCATGACTTTAGAGTTGATGAAGTGGGTTCTTTGGGGGTGTTTACACTATGACGGAATCACCTTCATGAACAAGAGAAATGATGTGACATAAGAGCACCTCGGGATATTTCCCTTCACGAACCACAAAGTAGCCTTAAGCAACCAACAAACTGTGAGGATCTTGAACTTGGATTTCTACCCTTCAGATTTGTGAAAAAACAATTTCTGTTCATGAGGAGCCACTGGTCTGGTTTATCTTGTTAAGGCAGCCCACATGGGCTCAGAGAGACCCGGGGGATGAGGATCAGTGGAGACACTTGGTGAATTTCAGGGACGAAACACAGAAGCAAATCACCCAGCTTATGTGCCCCATATCTGTGGGGTTTGGGAGTGACTGTCAGTGAGCTTGAATCCCTTTTGGGAACAGCTGACTCTGTAAGTGGAAGGGTCAAGAGATGCTGTATAAAACCTTCATATTTTTTAAGTAAGTTATAGACCTATGTGTATGTTTCAGTGTGAGATCTTTGGCTTTCATGTAGCCACGATTAGGCAGGTGTTTATCATTTGATCACCAGGACAGTAGTAGCATTTTTAAGAGATTTGAAGACATTCATGTTCTTTTATCTTCACAAGGGACTGATATCATCATATTAAGTGTCTGTTAGGGTGAATTTTCCCCCTTCTGCTATGTAAGAACACTGTGTTTATCACTTACCTTTGTGACATCCTTTACTACATGAGAGCATGTCAGTAAGGTATCTGAAAAACCAGGTGCCAGATGCTGGCAACTTGCTTTTTATCTTCCTATCTATTAACTGAGAATGGGCATTTCTTTCTTTTTCTTTCATTCTTTCTTTCTTTCTTTCTGGTGAAATTCTTAATCCATGGCACTCTATTGAAATGCATACTCATCATATATACTTTCATAACTTTATTCTGAACTTCTGACATGGTATGGACATCAAAAATAATATCACCCTTTCCTCCAACTTTTTCCAAGTTGAAACTTCATTTTTTAACTTAAGCTGATATTAATTTGATATACTACCTACTTGCAATTTTAGTACTGTAGGTAGTGACTTTAAAAAGTGTGTTGCTGCAGAGTACTGCCACTGATCTTGACAGCACACCAAAACTGATGGAAAGATCCAATTGTCCCAGTGATGACATAATTATTCAACCATATGAGCTTGTGGCCCCTTCTCATGAAAAACATTGAAATGTCAACCACTTTCTGATTAGAATTAAGTTCCTATCCACAGAAGAAAAAGCATGCTTCCTATGGATATCTAGAAAAGAACCTGTGGCTGCCAAACTCACAGGCTCGCAGGGTGAACCTACCACAATTAGTATGTTAAATACTCACATCTGCCTGCCCTCTGAATTCACATCTCTAACCTCATGGGTTACTGAGCTTTCAGATCTCATCAGAGAGGTTTCTTACTGCAGTGAGTTGTGCTGAACCCACACAACTGTCAATGTTCAGAGACCAAGTGTCTGTGGAGTCCTCAGGCATGTATGGGGTATTTATATTATACCTTCCTCTGTGTCTCAGAGACCATTCTGGAAGAAGGTAGAAAGATGTTAAGAGGCAGAGGTCAGGAGGACTGGAATAGAACAGTATCTCGTGGACACAACAGTCCTGCTGCACACAGGGACTCTGAGATCAGGCCACTGAATATTCTAGCCTGGAAGGGACAGAGGCTCATGGAACCCTTCCCTGACTGAGATGCTGTTGACAGTTGATGCCTCTACAGGAGGAAGAGTCCGTTTTCCTTATCGTGCTGATGCTGGGTAAGCTGAACCAAATTAGTGGATGGTTTTATATAATGAGAATATAGACATGAAATGTTGGCCTAGGCAAGTCATTAAAAAAAAAAAGAGAGAACACACCAAGTTGTTCAGTTGAGTGTTAATTCAAGGAGGATTTGGTAGAAAACATATCACTTGGAAATTCACTTTGTAATGCAATTAAAATTGTTATAAGAACTATTATCTTTTAAAGGAAGTGTGAGAAAGTCACTGTTGCTGAATTCTGCTCTGTGTCCATTAGACATCACTGTCACTGCAGTTCAACTCCATTGTATGCCCTTGTCATAGGCATAGGAGATGCTCCCTCCTGGTAAACTTCCTGCTTAGACATAGGTGAGCATACCCCTGCTGATAACAACCACTAGACCCCTAAGAAATGTATTAAAAAGGCTAGTTCCTTGCAGGGACACTTCCAAGCATAGACCCTAAACCACACAAAAGGTGTCAAAAGCTAACTCTTTAAAGAAATACGTATCAAAGCTGCCCTGAAAACAAGCTCTGGGAGGTGTCCTGGTCTTGTGTCCTGAAATTCAGATACCTGAGATCTGGGATGGGGGCAGACTCCCTGTTTCTCCCTCCATATTTCCCTGTCTTTGTCTTTCTTTTATTGCTAAGCTTAGTGAATTAAAATCTAGCTCTCTGATTCCTAACTGGCTTTATTTAAACCAAGTGTGGTCCTTTACCTGGCCTTTTACAAGTCAGATGCTCCCTCCCTGCCCACCCCTCCTGGAAGGGCCACAAATTCCATTGTCTCCACCCTGGCTAAGCACAAGGCCCTGGAATCCCTAGAACTGGGGACCTGGCAGGAAAATCTCCCTGCCCAGAAGGCCTTCTTCCTGACCTGTTTTCAGGGCAGAGCCTTCCTCAGCTATCCTCCAGATGGCTGAAGAAAACTCTGTGACCAGATTCTTAGCCCAGCCTCCTGGAGAAATGAGCCCACACTCCATGTGCAGTGGAGCAGAAGGAGCTGTAGGGCCAGGCGATGGGTGGGACTCGGTTCATTCACTTATGCTTTTCAACCATTTTCATTATTCTACACAAAATGTGAAATCCTGCCCGTTGAAGTTATTTTTATATAACTGTGTTTGATTCTCTTAGCTTATTTATTAACCTATCACACAAATAATTGAGATTCTTATATTTGTTTACAGTTAAGCTTCACAACATAATCTTGAGCAGTTTAAGTTTATTCTTAAACCTCTATGCTATTTTGTCTTACTCCCAGCAAACATCCCAGCAATACTAGCACTTTCTAGCTTTCCTCAGCTCCACCTCTTTCCTCCTGATCTTTCTTGGCCCTCTACCAGGGATCAATCCTCTGGCTTAATCCCCTACTTCTTCTTCTGACTCCTCCTTCCCTGGCTGGCAGGAAGTCCAACCCTATTCTCTCCCTTGCTCATTGATTGGCTGTAAACTGCTTTATTGGCATACCAGGGAGTAATTGGGGAGTAGTGTTTACACAACATTGAGAAATAAATCCTTATGTCTATGACTGCCTTGTGAGTGTAAGGATGCTTTTGAGAAATGATTTTTTAATATCATTTTTGTAAAAAAGTGTAATCTTAATTACCATTTGATTTTTTTTCTATTTAGGGGAATAAATACTCTGACTACAAAGTATCTTGAAACCTGACAGAAATGTAAAATAATGAAGGACATGAGAATCAGTTACAATGAAGGTTCATTATCGCTTCTGTAACCGTCTGGTCCTTACAGGATAGAGCATCACATTCCAGCACTCATGTCTGGCTGTCCCACCTGTAGTTTTTCTCATGAAATACCCTTGTCATGATGATACCTGAAAGCCAACTCCATACTGTCCTAACAATCTAAACATATACTCTGGCTCCTGAGATGTCCTTGTAGGAGCAATATACTTACTGAAAATGTTGGTGCAAAGAAGATCATTTTAGAGAATGCCTTTTTCACTTATTCTTTTCTTATGTAGTATACTCTTAATTTCAATTTTCCCTTTATCTCCTCCTCCCAGTTGCTGCCCACCTTTTATTTCTTCTAGGTCTACTTTTTTTTTTTTTTTTTGTCTCTCATTAGAAAATGACAGGTTTCTAAAAGAAAACAGCCAAACATGACAAAATAAAATACAACCACACCCAGGATGTATAAGACAGTCCAATAGGAGGAAAAGAGTCCCAAGTGCAGGCACAAGAATTCAAGATTCACTTGTTCACATGCACAGGAGTCCAATAAAAATAGTAAGCTGAATTCTATAACACATATTCAGACCTAGTGCAGAAGTGTGTCAGCCCCCTCTGCTTGCTGCTTCAATCCCTATGAGGTCACATGGGCCTCGCTCAGTTGATTCAGAAGGCTTTGTTCTGATGTCATCTGTCCCCTCTTGCTCTTACTGTCTTCTGCCTCTTCTTCCATGGGCCTCCCATGAGCCCTGAAGGGAAGGAAGACATCCATGTTAAAACTCCATGCTCCAAGGACTGAGTCTCTGCATAATGTCTGGCCATGGGTCTGTGTATCTGTTCCCATCTTCTGAAGGAGGAAACTTGTCTGATGATTACTGAATGAGGCCCTCACCTATGGATATAGCAGAATATCATTAGAAGTCATTTATTGTTGCTTTTTGTCCATTTGTTTGAGACAAGGCTTCTCCATGTAGACATGGCTATCCTCAAACGTCCTCTGTAGAACAGGTTGGCCTCAAACTCAGAGATTCTCCTGCCTCTGCCTCTGCCTCTGCCTCTGCCTCTGCCTCTGCCTCCTTTGTGCTATAATTAAAAGTATACCCCACCACTGCAGCATATCTCTCTCTGTGTCTCTCTCTTTCTGTCTCTCTCTCTCTCTTTCTCTCTCTCAATCTCTCTCTCTCTCCCTCCCTCCCTCCCTCCCTCCCTCCCTCCCTACCCCCTCCTTCCCTCCTGAGTAGTATCTCATTTAACTCTAAGTCACTGGGCTATCTGATTTCTGGTGTTTTAACTGAGTTTCTTTTCCTTTTCAATTCCTGGTATTTATTTATTTGGTCTTCCTCACAATGTGGTAGATCTCCTGGACATTTTGTGCCCAGATTTACCTTAGATTTAACATTTTCTTTGACCAAGGTATCTATTTCTTCTGTTGGATCTTCAACATCTGAGCTACTCTCTTTCATCTCTTGTATTGTTTTGAGGCTTGCCAGTGGGTGTCCTGTTTTAGTTCCTAAATTTTTCATTTCCATTTTTCCCTTAGTTTGAGTTTTCTTTGTTGACTCTAGTTCCTCCTTATAGTATCAAACTAGTTGATTAATTTCCTTCCACCAATTGTGATCTCATAGATTTCTTTAAGGGATTAATTCTTTTAATCCTCTGTTAAGGTCTTCTATCATATCTTCATAAAGGCTATCTTAAAGTCCTTGTCTTATGCTTCAGCTGCATTGCATTTCTTAGGGTCTACTGTAGTGGGGTCCTGGGCTCTATTGGAAGAAGATTTCTGTGTCTGCTATTGAATGTGCTTTTACCCTGGCATCTGGGTTTTGGATGCGTACACTTCTAGGTCCTCTGATCTACTTTGGTCTTTACAGTGCAGGTGTTCTATACGTTGTCTTCTCTGGTGCTCTGGAGGATGTGGTGGCTGTTTATCCAGGTAAGTGATTGATCTGGGATCCTGCCAGACAGGACTACTGGAGATTCTGACTAGGATGCACTTCTAGGTGTTTGGGAGGTGACACTTAGGAATGGGGTGGGTGCTAAGGCTAAGGTGATATGGGGTCCACAGGAGGTGGGAAAGCAAGGTGTTCACCAGCATCAACTTAGTCACCTAGAAATTGTGGCCACAGCAGTTAGTCTGTTACAGAGCTGGCATGAGACTGGAGAATAGGATTTGGAGGAGAGGAGGGAGCATGAAGGTCCAACGCTTGCTTCATGGGTCTACTTGCTGCTCTGGCAGGCTTGGCTGGCAGGTCCCAGGGAATGCCTGCTGGAGTTAGGACCCGGGTCAATTAGAATAAGTGAAGAGGAACACTGGTGGAGAAGATCTGCATGATTCCCTGGAGATGGGGCCAGAGAGGAAAGGGGGCCTCATTAGGCAGTCTGCTACAGATGTAAGGGTGAGACTTGGGGACTGAGTTTAGAGAAGATGATGGAGGGCCGAGGACCTCAGTTAGCCTACCTGTGCCTATGTCTAGTGTGGCTGGTGAGGTTCCCTATCATGTCTCTTGTAGAATAAATCTTGTGGAAATTCATTCTTCTAGCTTTTGCTAGTCTGGGAATGTCTTTCTCTCGCCTTCATTTCTAAAGGATGGCTTCATTGGTTGTAGAATTCTAAATTGATACATTTTTTTGTCCTTTCAAAAATGTACACGACAGTTTATCATTTAAAATTTTTTAAATTTATTATAATAATATATTCAGATTACATCCCTATTATTATCACCTCGCTTGTATATTCCCATTCTTACCCTCCCTTCCTGCCCTATTCCCCTCCTCTAGACCTCTGGCAGAAGGGGACCTCCTCCCCCACCATTTGACCACAGCCTATCAGGTCTCATTCAGATAGCCAGCTTCTTCTTCCCCCACCAAGGGGAAGTGATTAAGTCAGGGGCATGAGAGTTCATGTCAGAGGCAGTCCCTGCTCTTCCCACAACCATTGAGAATGAGCTGTCTGTTGTCTAGATCTGAACAGGGGATCTAGGTTACTGCATGCATTGTCCTTGGTTGGTGCTATAGTTTGTGCAGGCCCCACTGGGTCGGCCTGCTTTGATGGCCTCCTTGTGGGGCTCCTGTGCCCTCTGGGTCCTTCTATCTCCCCATTCTTCCATACCCCTCTAAATGCTCCACTCAGAGTCCAGCAGTGAGTCCCAGCATCTGTCCTGATCACCCCCCTCCCATGGAGTCTCTCAGAAGACATCTATGTTGGGCTAGCATCCACTTATAAATGAGTATATACCATTCCTGTATTTCTGAATTTGGGTTACCTTTTCAGGATGATAATTTTTAGTTCCATCCATTAGCCTACAAATTGCAAGATTTTCTTATTTTTAATAGCTGAATAGTATTGCATTGTGTAAATGTACCACAGTTTCTTTATCCATTCTTTAGTTGAGGGGCATTTAGGTTGTTTCCAGATTCTGGCAATTATGAATAAAGCTGCTATTAGCATAGTTGAGCAAATGTCCTTGTTGTATGGTAGAACATCTTTTGGGAATAGGGTGAATAGTAGCGTGGCTGGGTCTTGAGGTAGCACTATTCCTAAATTTTTGAGAAAGCGCCAGATTGATTTCCAAAGTGGTTGTACAAGTTTGTACTTCCACCAGCCATCAAGGCTGGTGCCATCTACACATCCTTGCCAGCATGTGCTGTCACTTGAATTTTTGATCTTAGCCATTCTGGTAGGTGTAAGATAGAATCTCAGAGTGATTTTGACTAGCATTTCCCTAATAACTAAGGACGTTGAAATTTATTTGTGTGTGTGTGTATGTGTGTGTGTGTGTGTGTGTGTGTGTGTGTGTGTGTGTGTGTGTGTTTCTTGGCCATTCGATATTTA
Source organism: Acomys percivali (assembly GCA_907169655.1). NCBI lineage: Eukaryota > Metazoa > Chordata > Mammalia > Rodentia > Muridae > Acomys > Acomys percivali. The sequence continues at coordinate 84,894,844 of OU015743.1, read as the reverse complement.
TCTGTTGAGAGTTCTCTGTTTAGCTCTGTACCCCATTTTTAATTGGATTATTTGGTTTGATGGTGTTTAATTTCCTGAGTTCTTTATATATTTTGGATATTAGTCCTTTGTCACATGTAGGGTTGGTGAAGATCTTCTCCCAGTTCTGTTGACAGTGTCCTTTGCTTTACATAAGCTTCTCGGTTTCATGAGGTCTCATTGATTAATTGTTGATCTTTGAGCTATTGGTGTTCTGTTCAGTAAGTTGTCTCTTATGTTAATGAGTTCAAGGCTCTTTCCCATTTTTTCTTCTAAGAGATTTATTGTGTCTAGTTTTATGCTGAGGTCTTAATCCATTTGGGCATGAGTTTTGTGCAGGGTAATAAATATGAATCTACTTGCATTTTTCTACATGTGGACATCCACTATTTGTTGAAGACGCTATCTTTTTCCATTATATGGATTTGGCTCCTTTGTCAAAAATCAAGTGTCCATAGGTGCCTGGGGTTATTTCTGGGTCTTCAATTTGATTCTAGTGATCAACCATCCTATTTCTATGCCAGTACTATGCTTCTTTTATTACTGGTGATCTATAGTATAGCTTGAGATTAGGGATGTAGATTCCTCCAGAAGATATTTTATTGTACAGGATTGTTAGCTATTCTGGGTTTTTTTGTTTTTTTGTTTTTTCCATATGAAGTTGAGAATTGATCTTTCAAAGTCCGCGAAGAATTGTGTAGGTATTTTGATAGGAATTACATTGAGTCTGTAGATTACTTTTGGTAAGATGGCCATTTTTACTATGTTGACCCTCCCAATCCACGAGCATGGGAGATCTTTCCATCTTCTGATACCTTCTTCAATTTCTTTCTTCAGAGACTTGAAGGTTTTTTTCATACAAGTCTTTCACTCACTTGGTTAGAGGTACACCAAGATACTTTGTATTATTTGTGGCTACTGTAAAGGGTGTAGTTTCCCTAATTTCTTTTTCAGCCCATTTGTCATTTGTATACAGCAGGGCTACTGATTTTTTTTTTTTTTTTTTTAGTTAATCTTGTGTCCGGCCACTTTGCTGAAGATGTTTATCAGCTGTAGGAGTTCTCTGAAGGAATTTTGGAGGTCACTTATGTACACTATTATATCACCTGTGAATAGCGATACTTTGACTTCCTCGTTTCCTATGTGCATCCCCTTGATGTAATTTCTGTCCTTTAAAAGTGTGAACATCTCATGTTATGTGCTCTTTTCTACAAAGTCTCTGCTGGGAAGTGTTTTGTTGAAAAATTGGCATATTCAAAAATAAAAAAAAATTAAAAATAAATAAAAAATTGGCATATTCTTATGTACAAGGTTTGTTTTGCTTCAATGAACCTTTTCTCTTTCACCTTTGAGAGCTGTATAGAAAGTGTCTTGGGATAGAGGTAATGGTGACTCTTCTACTTACTATAGCTATATATATCTATTCTTCTCCACATGTGGGAAGTTTTCTGTTGTTTTTACTCTGAACAATCTTTCTGTCCCTTTGTGATTTTCAAATCCATATATTCTGAATATTTGATCTTCTAATATTAACCAAATGCCCAGGAAGCTTTCCTCATCTCATCCATCTTTCTGTTCTAGCTATGCATGGCCAAATAGGCAGCTCTGAACTCACTCTCTTGTTTCATTCATTCTGTCATGTTGTTTTCTATTGCGTTTTAATGTTTGGTGGCCATTTCCTCTATCACTCACTATGAAGGTCATCCTAATGTGGACTCCTAGTAATGGAGGACACAGAATCTGAACTGGCCATCTCTTGTAACAAGGCAAGATTCCCAGTGGTCTGACTGGGCTGTATTTGGTTGAGTTTTTGGCTGAGGGTTTTCCATGGATTTGCTATCTGCAAACTGACAATGGGGTTCCCTTGTAGTTTACAACATCCACACATCTCCTTGAATGTGCAGAAGTCAAGCTGGTGCCTGCATGGGACCTTCACTCCTATGTTCCAGTCTCTGGTGTGGGAAGGTACTTTGATGGCTGCTGAGAAAGAACCGTGGGCACCAACCCAGCCAGGAAACCTTTGATATACAATCTGTCCTGCCTGAAATATGTGCTGGGTAATGGTGGCTGGTGGCTTAGAACTTTTAGGAGCGGCCAACCAATAACTGATTTACCTTGAGGGCCACTCCAAAAGAGGGAGCCCAGGCCTGACACTGCTTTGATGGCCACAAACCAGAGACTGAATAGTCCAAACACCTAGGGTCACACAGGCTGATTCTTGGCTGACGGTGCCTTAGTCATAACCTCAAGGGCTTGTGCAGGCTCAGGTACAATGGGGCCACACTCAAGCTAGCAGTATGCAGACTGAAATATCCTCCCCACTATGGTGCAGGTTTCTTTTTGCTACAAGAACTGTTCCAGACGTCTGTGTGCACTCCCTGACCTGGTATCAATTTGCACCTAGAAACTATTCGATGCATGGAGGAGGTAGTCTTTGAGCCATCAAGGCTAATGCTAAGGGAGGTTGTACCTAAGTCTCATGGCTGCAGAGGCCTAAAAAGCAGGAAGGCTGGTGTGGCCTGAGCTTACTCTAAGGCTAGGATACTGCAGTTAAATCCTGGGTTTATCCCCCACTGTACAGATTCTACCTGGTACTGAGGCTGGTTGGCTTAGTTCTGTTCCTTTGCTTTGATAAACTCTTTCTCTCTTAAGTATCATTTGTCAGGGAGTTTTATTTGGGTTCACAGTTTGAGGGTACAGTCTATTATGATGAAGAAGTCACAGTAGCAGGACATTGAGGCCAGCAGGTCAAACTTCATTCACGATCTGGCATCACAGAGCAATGAATGCTGGTGCATGGCTCACTTCCTCTCTGCAGCTTAGGAACCCTACCCAAGATGGTGCAACCCACCTTGAGCAGCACCGGAATGGGGTGTACTTCCCACTTCGGTTCATTCATAAAGATAATTCCCACATATCCTTGCTCAGTGTCTTCTTCCAGGATATGCTAGGTCTCTTCAGCTGACAAATGAAACTAGGCGCCACACTGGTCTAGAGTATATGGTTGTCAGCTTTCACCTGTGTATGTGGTCTTTGGTTCCTGTTGGTTGGTAATCACTGCACAGATGGAGCCATTTCTCCAGTTCTCATTTGTAATTCTTCTGAGAAATGTCTGTTTAATCCATTTGTTCATTTGTTGTCTCAGTTGTTTGTTCTGTTGTTTATTTTTGAGTTCTTTATGTACTCTGGGTATCGATCCTTTCTTAGGGGAATAGCTGCCAAAGATTTTCTCTCATTCTTCAGGCTGACCCTTGATTCTGGTAATTATTTCTTGGGCTGTAATTTTTAATTTGTTACAGCCCATTTGCCAATTCTTGCTAGCACATCCTAAGCATTCAAAGTTCTAATCAGAAAGCCATTCCCTATGAAAAGATTTGAGGTGCTTTTCTTATGCTCTTCTGTAGTAGTTTCAAAGTTTCTGGCCTTGAGTACTTTGATCACTGACTTTTTTGCACAGGGTGAGAGGCTGGGATACAATTTCATTATTCTACATACATGGGCATCTATTTTCATCAGTATTATTTGCCAAGAGGTTGTCTTTTCTCCAGTCTATGATTTTTTGGTTTCTTTCCCAAGAATAGAAAGCAATCAACAATGCTGGAATTATGAGTGTGAGTCAAGCCCAGGCCCTTTACCTTTACCATAGCAAACACATAAATAAGTTTAGAGAGGCTAATGAGGTAGCTCAGAGGGAAAGGGTGCTTGCCAACAGGCAATGCAACTTGACTTTCATCCCTGTGACCCTAAGAGTAGAAGAAAAACTGACTTCCAAAATTGTCCTCTGGCTTCCAGATTTGCACAATGTCATGCATGTGTCCTCATGCCCACAGTGAATGTAAAAATAAATAAATAAATAAATAAATAAATAAATAAATAAAAAAAAATTTGACATAGAAAATAAAAGAATAGAATAGATTATTTCTGTATTTTTCATCAAGAATATATAACAATTATAAATATATATGAATTGTTCCTTTTATCAGAATGCAGTGGCATTCTTTATCTCTTTGGACTAATTTTGAGTTGAAGTCTACATTGTGGGAGAAGAGTCTCTGCTTCTGATCACTTTCCGCTTCACAATCATATCTGGTTTTAAGAAAAAAAATGATGGTAATATTTTCTGGTTTCCTGGGCCAGTTTACTATCATTAAAGAAGAAAGAAGAGGAGAAGGAAGAAAAGGAGGTAGTAATGCTGGAAGTCCTACTCAGGACTCAGACCCGGAACTGCTCTTGTGGGGTACCCACTAGAGAACAGTCAGATCCCAGTTTAAGCCAATAGAAAGTCAGTATTAGCTGGCCAGTGACTACACTGAGTGTTCAAAACCCCAGTGCAGCCCTGAGCCTTTCTCAGGGTGAACTTTTAAGTATACAAACCACACCTCAGTTAACAAGAGCAATTTGCCAGAAGCAGAACTACAGAAGCCAAATATCAAGGTTAGTGCATTTAGGGACTTTTCCAAGAACTGTGGACTTTGATGGATTAGGGTTTTATTCTCACTTTGGCAGGTATTGTTACCTTTGTGCTATGTTCCAAGTCCTGTATGGTAATTTCATTATGGAGTCAGTTATGCTAAGGTTTGGGGGCCTATTATACTGCCAACATGTCACTTTGGTAATGGCTCTAGAAATCATTGTTTCTCTATGCAGCTGCAATTTCTTCCTAATTAATGGAATACACATCTTTCTTTTATTTAACTTTCTATTAACAAATGCCAAAAATTCCACAAGAGATGTTGTTTATAATTGCTTATCTATAACTCATAGAATTTTTTCAAGTGTACCAACTATAATGATTATATCACAAAGAATATACCATGGCAATAAGAAGAAGCTCACACTCCTGGTATGCCAGATCAACAGCAACAATTCTAAACTAATTTCTCTTGTGAGTTAATTACACACAGGCTACCAACGGCATTATGTGAAAATCCTACTGTAGCTTTGGAAAATAAATCATATCTTTGTACATTAACTTCTGGGACTTCATTGGGCAATTGTTGGTCAAAAGACACAATTTCCACTAGGCATAGTGGTATGTTCGTGCAATTCAATTACTTGGGTGATACAGGCAGAAGAATCAGGAACTCAAGGTTTTCATTGGCTATACAGTGAGTTGGATGCTGACCTTGAATGTGGGATACCCTATTTAGAAAAGAAAGGTTCATTTTACTATGGGAAGCCATGGTAAAAGTAAAGGCTCCAGGATTAACTGGTGTTGAATTATTACATAAACTCTGTCTCCATCCTTACACATCATCAGCTAGGATAGTGGCAACACGAAATGTTGCTCAGCATTTGGTCTCAAACACTGATTGCAGAATTTTCTATTAAGTAACCTTAAAATTGTAGCCAATACAAAAGCTTTTCATGTCTGCTGCTGTAAAGCAGCCTTCTGTGGCTTCTTGTAATATGTGAAGAGCTGTTCATTCCAGCAAATCCCGTGTTTTAGACCAGCTCTTCAGGGTACCACAGCCCATTACATGAATGGCAGCCCTGTGAGAAGGACGTGTGTTTATAGGGCTCACTCCAAAGTCAAGTCTCAGGCACATAAAGTAAACAGTGTTCTGAGTCACTGTTTATTTAGCATTGCTAACCTAGAATCCATTCAATAGCCCTGACTGTCCCAAACTTCAATTTGAACCACAAATATTTTTCATATAGTACCATGTTGCTGAAAAGACATGTGTACCACACATTTTTACCTCATCTACCTCTCAGCAGTGACTAAAATGAGGATTTGAACTAAGACAAATCAGGTGAACGTCTAGAATGATTCAGAGCATGAGGCTTTGGCAAGCAGTTAGCTTTGTTTATGCCAAGGGCTTTATATCCCTACATTAATATGGCTTAAAAGACGATGCAAACTACTGACATTTATTGATTCAAATATATTTTTGGCTCCTTGAAAAAGCTCATGTGGAAATTTTCACAATGTGTATCGCCTCTTCAGACATCTCTTCTTTGCCAGAACATACCAATTTCTATCCCAACAGCTCCACTTAATGCCCTTGATGTCATATTAATGATGGGCCTCCAGCACTGGAGTACTGAAATTCACTCCTTTGGACAAGCCTTCACTCTTAGGACATTCAATCATGTTCAGGTTTCTAAAGTTCCCCTTTGCTGAATGTTAGGATTTACTGTAATGTTTCAGTTCTGCTACTTCAACATGAGTTTAGCAACATTGACTAGAATGTGGCCATCTAATTACTCAAAAGAATATTATAAATCCAAAAAAATTGAGTTCATATATCACACTAGAAAACTTGGAGCAAATTAAATCATTAAAAACAAGTAGCTTGATAAGCCAGGGCCAGCCAAGGCAATAATACATTTGAGCTTGGTTCAGTTCAATAAGCTGAATCCTCAGAACCCTAAGAAACCCTTGATGGCTGAAGGAAGATTCTGAGAAGGAGAGACAACTCTGATGTAGGTGCAAAGGTCCCTAAGGAAAGGGAACATGCTCTCTAGAGATCACTTGGCAATATCAAGGTGATGGCTATTCTTGGTGTCAACATCTGGAATTAAGTAAACCTAAACATCTGGGTACACCTGTGAGAGATTTTTCTTAGTTACATCTCTTAAAGTGGAAAGAACCATCTTTGATCCAAGTATTTTGAAGTGAGAAGATCCACTTTTAATCTGGGTCACACTCTCTGGTGGCAGCCTATATAAAGGACACAGAAGGAAACTTTCTGCTCTTTGCTTTCCTGCCGTCACTCTGGCTGCCTTCACTGGTGTTAGAGCCTACTTCTTTGGGAATCTGGAGTATACCAAAGCCCAGATGAAACATCTGGCCTCAAGGACTGAACAAGTGCTGGATTCTTGAACTTTCTGTTGGTAGCCATTGTTACACTAGCAGGACCACAGGCTGTGAGTCATTCTACATATGTATGTATGTGTGTGTGTGTGTACGTGTGTGTGTGTGTGTGTGTGTATTTATGTGTATTTGAAGAAATATGTATGTATGTTCAGGGTTGGGTGGTGCAGGAGGACACAAAATAAGTTAGAGGGAAGAAGGGGAGAAATGTGATGAGCTACAGTACTTATATTTATAAAATTCTTTTTAAATAAAAAATGCAAGCTCATTCTTCACTTTCATCCCCAGCTCAATCACACTAGGGCATTTTTTGACCCTGCTTCAGCTGGTCTGTGATGATATTTCCTGAAAAGGTTAACTTGGGGAAAAGACCCTTCCTCAGAGATCTGAAGGAAAAGCAAGCCTGCTTTCACCTGCCCACTGCCTGCCTTCAGTCTTCACTGGTAAGCAAGTACACATGGCATCAAATATCAGCTTTTTGTGACATAAAATAAATCAGCGTCTTTGGATTCCCAATGTGGACTGAAAACTGGTGACTCTCCAGGAATGTGCCTGGCCCTCAGCAGCGTCTTATTTAGGTATTCAACCTTGTTCACTGAGCAACTACTGGGTTCTTAGTCTCTGAAGTATAGATACCTGATGAGGTCTTTGATGACAGCAGAGGGAATACAGAATGGGTAGTCACTAGTTGGACAAACAACAGTTGTAATTAATATGAATGCTTCTGTACTATTTTGTTAAGAATATGTTTGTAAAGCCTGGTAGTAGTGACACATGCCTTTAATCCTAGTACTGGAGAAAGAAAGGCCATTGGATCTCTACAAGTTTGAGGTAAGCCTGGTCTACATATTACGTTCCAGGACAGTGAGGACTACACAGGGAACAAAAACAAAAACAAAAACAGAAAACAAAAAACAAAAATACACATTTGTATGAAATGTGCGCATATATTAAGATTTGTTTTCTTTTCTTTACTTCTTTAACATGTAACATAACAATTAAGATAATATGCGTTAAATGTTACAAATCTATATTATCACTTTTAAGTTATGGGATATTGAGAGACTAAGCCTTCCTGAAGAAGCTTTACCACTTATTCTGGAAGAATAGAATGTTTTCAGTTGTACATGAGGAGTTATATCATGTTAAATACAACTATGACTTTGTTATTTTCATTTTGAAATGAAGGAGGACATAAGGAAACGTGATTTAGGGTCAAGATGACAAGCAATGTATTTGTGATGATTGACCTTCATTGACAACTTGAGTGTATCTAGAAGCTGCTGTAAGCCATGCCTCTGGGCAGGTCTATGGAAGCATTTCCAGGACAAGTCTGGATCATACCATCCCAGCCGCAGCCCAGATACAAGGTCTGATTTAAAAACAGGAATCCTTGTTTGCCAGCTTTCAGATTTCTTCAATTTCTAATACAGAAGTATCAAAGATTGAAAAAAAATCCCTAATAGCTCCTTCAAGTTCTATAATTCTAGGTCTGTTTGAAATTAATGTTTAGCTACATATTACCCACATCGTTTTCTTTTATCTACATATGATTCAATTCTACGATGCTAGTGAGTACATTAAACTCTTCCTGGTGTGTCTTAAAGCTCCTTTCAACATAGATCCACATCTATAGATCATTATATCTTTGTACACTATTTTGTGTGCTTTCAAGATGCACTGGGTTCACAAGTGTGTCGATGGGTGTTGTGTTTCTGAGAATGAAAAAGGTGAGGGCTGGAGAACTACAGTGAGTGTTCTGCAGGAGCCACACACCTCAATTTTTGAAACTTGGTCTCTCACTTGTCCTAGAAATCACTGACTAGGCTAGTCTGGCTGCCAGGGAGCCCCCAGGGTTCCACCTGTCTCTGCTTCCTTCACACTGGAATTATGAGTGGGCACCAGCATACCAGAATTCCTCTTAATGTGGATTATGGACACCAACTCATGTCCTTGTGTGTGCAAGGCAAGCACTTTACCAACGGAGCCATCTCTTAAATCTGTGGTTAGAACCTTGTACATTAAATGTCCACAATTCTACTGACTGTAAAACATTTGAGATTTCAAAGTGCAAATTAGCATGGCTTTACAGTAGTGCACAGACATGACATTTTATTGGCAACAGACCATCTTTCTCCATGGTTGCTCAGTAGTTTTTAATGAAGTTATATTGAATTTTTGTAGTGAAACTTAAGACCAAATGAAGCTTTCTTGATGTGGGGCTTGTTTCTAGAGGCTTGAGGTTTCTCTATAAACTCTAAATCCATGTGTGGTTCATAGAAAATGTTGGTATGATTCAATCAGCTTTGGAAAACCTAGATAGAATTTCAAGCAATTAGGAGCAAGAGAATAAATGTGCTTTGTTTACTTTAGACCAAACTCTGTGGATTTTGAATTTAGAACTGAACAATTGAGGGTTTAAGTTCCATTCACAGGAAAAATATGACTTCCTGATAGAAAGAAAAAACTTGAAGAAAACATTTTACTTTAGAAAAAATACAAACCTGGTTCTTCATACATGGGCCCTGGAACCCAATTCCACTGGCCAAAAAGTCGTCTCAGAGGAATTTGAAGAAACTGAGTTATGTGTGTTATAGCCAATTGTTCCTCTCCACTGAAAAGAATTACCAGAATATGGAGAGGTGTGGAAACAGTCTTTATAAGGAAGAAAATGTTACTCAGTCATATGTTGTTGGAATGAATTCAAACTTTATATTTGAAACAAACACAGAGGGCCTTACAAAAGCAAGAAATTGGTTATCAGCTCACTGTCTAAATTCAGCAGAACACACTGCAAGCAAGGAATTCCTGTAGGTCTCGTGACAAAATCACTGTTCCATCACTTCAGAAGCAGGAAATCTGCAATGTGGTGCCAAAGGCTGGACCCAAGAATGGTACTCAGCAGTGTGAGCCCCATGCTCTATTTTATCACTAGACACCTACAGCTCCCATGATGTGGGCTGGTTCACATGGCTGGAGAGCACTCTGATGCTTATACTTCTGAGCTTATGTTTTCCTTTCTAGCATTTCATACATTTTGATTGGACTATTTCATGGAAGAAATAAATCTGTAAGAAGTACAAGCTTAGAAGAAAATTTAAAAAATTTTAACTGACAAATTAAAAGGGGAAAACCTTCCACGCATACAAAGAGTATGGAAAAGAGGGGTGAGTCATGAATGCAGAAGGGTATAGCTAACGGTGGTTGAGCTTCAGAACAGAGGAAGATGAAGAGGAGGATTTGGAAATGAGATTTCCATCATGGCCCATGTATAGACTTGGATATCCTCCCCCTCTTAGGGAAACATATTTTTTACGCTAATGATAGAAATATGTGTAAAACTTCAAAAACAGGTTACTGAATCTAAGACATTTGAAATCAGTTCTGCTGCTTAAAATGCAGCCAGATTCCTCTCTCGCAAGAGACAGAGGAAAAAACAAGACATTTCTAAAGATGAGTTTTGGACTAAACAGTTCTGTAGTTCCACGGGCTGAGCTTGGAACCAACACAGCTCCATTCTACAGCCAGTGCATCTGGTTTTCAAATAAAATTGGACTGAGTTAAAGGTTGCGGTGGAAGCCATAAGGACCCTGAAAACAGGTGAAATTTAGCAAAGCCAGCTAATTTTAGTTGATCTTTAAGATCCCCCCAAAACCCTGTTTGGAGGGGCAACCAAGGCACGGAAAAGTTGTTCTCCATTTGGGTTTCCTTAAGTACATTTCCGTGCAAATACTCAGGGAAACAAAATGTCATGTTTCCTGAAACTTTGGTTAACTTGACTGTTACCTTCAGAAAAGACCCAGACTTGACCTACAGCTATAAAAAGTGTTTGGAAAATGTTTACAAACCTTTTCAAGCTGATTGATTTGTAAGTAAATTGAGGAAGAAGTTTGTTTTGTTTTGTTCATTTAAAATGTCACTCCAAGTCCATAAATTCTCTGCTGTTAATTCAGTAAGTTCACAACATCTGAAAAAAAGATTCCAAATAGAAAGTAACTGAAGTAAAAGGAAGATGGAATTGTTCAAAAAGTCCCCTCCTGAATAATTGAAGAACAAGATTACAAAGAGAAAATGTGTGAGGTTCCCTGTATTATAGAGGACAATCGAAACTCCAGCCTGCCATCTGCTCCTCACTAATTATTTTTTGAGCAGATTCTTAGGTTTAATCATTTGAATCCAGCACAGAAACAGAGAATTGAGAAATACTGTAGCATCTGCCAATGGGAAGAAAAGAACAATATACTTAAGGGTTAACTCAATATATTTCACTCAGTACATCTTCCCTTTAAGCAGAAAATAAACTCTAATGAAATTTATAAATTTATTTAAGTATAGTGACAGTATTTTTTAATATTCTTTTTATGACTATTTATCCAAGTATTACCAAGAAAGCAGGTTCAATCTTTCTCAAAACAAAAACAAAAACTAGGACTCTGGGCTGGTCTTGAACTTAGAATCTTCCTGATTCATTCTTCAGAATGTTGGGATTAAAAAATAAAAAAATTAAATAAATAAATAAATAAATAATGTTGGGATTATATATGTGTGATAGCTTGCTTATGGCATTCTCCCTTAACCCTGTTCTTCCTCCCAAACTTCCACTTCTTGCAGTTCTGGGGAATTAAGCTGAAGCATGCTAAGCTACCAACCTCTACCCTTTTTTATAACTACATTCAAAGGTATGAGCTCCCAGGTCTTTATGAAATATAATCCCAAGACTGGAGTCTCTTAACAGGCAAGATTGAATCTCGAAAGAATAAAAGAAAAATAGTATACTACATAAACAGCATAGTCAACCCCAGACCTATGGGAAAATGGCAAAATTTACTCCCCAACCCCCATCCCCAGGGAGAGCCTCAGAGAGATTGTAAAGCCTTCCTTTGGTTCACATGCGCACTTGGTTGTGTACGCAGAAAATATCTGTCCACTAAAGCTTTCTCCTGTATATTCACAGCCTGAAAGACATGTTCCATCCAGAGACCACTCCTGCTATAAAATCAGCTACCCCTGCCTCCTTGTTCAGCCATAAGAATGCATGGTGAGCTCCTGAGATGCTGCTGTTCCCCACCAGAGAGCCCAGTCCAGCTTCTTTCTCTGCCTCTGTGTTCATCTGTTTGTCTTTCCTTCATCCTCTCACCACCCCCAGACAGCTCCATCTCAGAGGCCATGCAAAGAGTAGGCATCCACCATAAGTTCTCTTGTTCTATCATTCTGAGATTGTCAGCTTTGTATTTTCCCATGAGTCTGAGGCTTTGGGGTCCTTGACATGACTATGTCCACATCAACAACAACAACACACACATACACACACCATCAGGACTTCCCACACTCAGGTCTCCTGAATCCAAGTCCACACAGTGTATATTTTATCCAGAGTAAATTAGGTATATCTGGGCCTTATTAACTGTAATATTTCAGTCCTATAGACTTAAATATACTTGATGAAAATGTGTTTGTATTTTGTCTTTTAAATGATTTACAATATCCTCAGATTTCATTCTTGGATTACCAAAATAAGCAAATATACTGAGTTATTTCTAGTTTCTTTTATTCCCATAGAATGGTTACTTTGTTCTAGAAAGAGTTCTAAATATTCTCTTAGAATTGCTGTTAAGCAATCTACACATTCAATGCAATCCCTATTAAAATACCAAAGAAACATTTTCAGAATTAGAAAGACCAATTCTCAACTTCATATGGAAAAATAAAAATCTCACGATAGCTAAAACAATTCTGTACAATAAAAGATCTACCAGAGGAATTGCCATCTCTGATCTCAAGTTGTACTATATAGCAACAGGAATAAAAATGGCATGGTACTGGCATAGAAATAAGCCAGTTGACCAATAGAATCAAAGTGAAGACACAGAAATAAGTCTACACACCTATGATCATTTGATTTTTGGTAAAGAAGTCAAAACCATACAATGGAAGAAAAACAGTACTTTCAACAAATAGTGCTGGTCTAGCTGGATGTCTACTTGTAAAAAATGCAAATACCCATATTTATCACCCTTAAAAACTAAAGTCCAAGTAAATTAAAGACGTCACATAAAACCAGACACATTAAATCTGTTAGAAGGCAAAATGGGAAAAAGCCTAGAACTCATTGGCACAGGAGACAACTTCCTGGGCAGAACACTAACAGCCCAGGCTCTAAGATCAACAATTAATAAATGGGACCTCATGAGACTGAGAAGCTTCTGTAAGGCAGAAGACACTGTCAACAGAGCAAAAAGACAGCATACAGATTGGGAAAAGAACTTTTCCAACCCCACATCCGACAAAGGACTAATATCTAAAATATATATAGAACTCAAGAAATTAAACACCACCAAACCAAATAATCTTATTAAAAATGGGGTACAGAACTAAACAGAGAATTTTCAACAGAGGAATATCAAGCAGCTGAAAAACACTTAAAGAAATGTTCAACATCCCTGGTCATCAGAGAAATGCAAATCAAAACGATTTTGAGATTCCATCTTACACTATCAGAATGGTGAAGATCAATAACTCAAATGGCATTACATGCTGACGAGGATGTGGAAAAAGGGGAACACTCCTCCACTACTGGTGGAAGTGCAAACTTGTACAACCACTTTGGAAATCAATATGACACTTTCTCAGAAAATTAGGAATAGTTCTACCCTAAGATCCAGCTATACCACTCCTGGCCATATGTCTGAAAGATACTCCACCATACATAGATATTTGCTCAACTATGTTCATAGCAGCTTTGTTCATAATAGCCAGAAGAATTGATGAAGAAACTGTGGTACATCTACACAGTGGAATATTACTCAGCTATTAAAAACAAGGAAATCTTAAAATTTGCAGACAAATGGATGGAACTAGAAATGATCATCCTAAGTGAGATAACCCAGACCCAAAAGGACACTCATGGTATATATTAACTTTATAAGTGGATTTTAGCCCAACATAGATGTTCTCTGAGAGTCTCCACCCAGCAGGGCATAGGGACAGTTACTGAGACTCAAAGATGGACACTGGGCAGAGTGCTAAGAGGTGTAGGTAAGAGTCAGGGAATGGAAGGTCTGGGAGGGAGAAGAAGCTCCACAGGGACACAACCAAGACCTAAGGATCAAGGCACAGGGTGGGTCTCCACAAACTGATGCTCCAGTCAAAGACAATGCACACAAAGAATCAAGACCCCTTTTTCAGGTGTAGCCAAATAACTGCGGATTCTCTGCATGGGGGGAAAGGGGAGACTGCTGCTGAGCTTCTGACATGCAATTGGAGGCCCACTATTTGGACACTGCTCCTTGGCAAGATGGCCTAGTGCACATGCAGTGGAAGGGGATGCAGACTACCCTGATGATAGGCTGTTCCCAGAGCTCTAGCGGAGGGGAGTAAGAAGAAGGAGGGAGGGTGACAACGGGAAGATGAGAAGGAGAACATGACAATCAGGAGGTAAAGTGAATAAATTATAATAAAATATACAGATGAGACTTGAGGTGAAATCAGATAGTACGGTAGGAGGCCCCCCTTTCTGAGAGGTAGGGGAGAGTGGGAGAGGGGATGAGGGAGGAAGGGTGAGATTGGGAGGTAATGAGGGAGGGGACTACAATTGGGATGTAAATTTTTAAAAAATTAAAACTGCAGAACAAGCAGTAATTTATATTCCTAATCCCACTACATAGGAATAGCTCTGAGACATGAATTTCTAGGCATAGTCAATCCTTCTTATTGGTAACAGAGTACATGACACATGTAACTTAGGACTGGATGCCATTCTTCATATGGCATGAATGAAGATTTACAGATGTCCTTCTTCTGCTCATGCAAAGTGCAGGGAACTACTTAATTGATAGGGGCACCTTGCACATCTCATACACATGTAATTTTACAATGATATAAAGCTTGTGAGAAATTATGTTTTCAGAACAAAAGAACCAGACTCTGAAACTCGATCAGACCTGAAAGGATTCATTTCTCTCAGCTTCTGGACACTGACAGACCACATCCTTCATGCTCTAGCATCAAGTGCTTCATTTGCTGTTCTCCTTCAGAACAGGACAGCTTAGAAGAAAGCATCTGGTCCCAATTGGTAAAGCATTTCAGATTGTCACACACAAGATTTTTATTAAGCTTGGAAGTTCTCAACATTTAGAACCGGACCACAAATGATATTCCTACCTTGTTTAACCATTTCCCCAATTATATTTGGGCCCCTACAAAGATATTATTCGTCACAAATCAACTGGAAGAAACCCTATGAGAACAGTACCCCATTTCCCTTAAGGGGGTGGGTAGGATTTTTGGTTGCTTTCTCAGGTTATAGATATTCATTTTCATTGGGAGTTGTTTATAAGATACTGTTGGCCTTATCCAGAAAGAAAACAAGATTGGACTCAGGAATGCTTTTCTTCTCCTTTATCTCTCTTTCTTAGGTTTGGAGATAGGGACTAAAAAGAAAGAAGGGGGAAATAGAAATACATGGGGATGATAGGACAAAAAGTAGATTATTTAGCCGATGCCTCAACCTAAGGCCTTAACTGTGCCCACATGGTTTTAATTCACTAGTATAGAAATTTGTATATTGATGCAAGGTAAGTTTAATTTTGATACATTGATATAGAATTCAAATTTAAGATTATTCTTCACACACTATATATCCATAATATGTATGAAGAATATATATATGTGTGTATATATATATATATATATATATATATATATATATATATATATATAT
>OU015743.1:84837632-84870061 GCA_907169655.1 Acomys percivali | reverse complement strand
ACAACTTCCTGAACAGAACACCAACAGCCCAGGCCTTAATGTCAACAATTAATAAATGAAACCTCATGAGGCTAAGAAGCTTCTGTAAGGCTGGAGACACCGTCAAGAGAACAAAGCAACAGCCTACAGACTGGGAAAAGATCTTCACCAACCCTACATCTGACAAAGGTCTAATATCCAAAATATATAAAGAATTCAAGAAATTAAACACCACCAAACCAAATAACCCAATTGAGAAATGGGGCTTGGAACTAAACAGAGAATTCTCAGCAGAGGAATACCAAATGGCTGAGAAAAACTTAAAGAAATGCTCAACCTCCTTAGTCATCAGGGAAATGCAAATCAAAACAACTCTGAGATTCCATCTTACACCCATCAGAATGGCTAAGATCAAAAATTCAAGCGACACCACATGCTGGCGAGGATATGCAGAGAGAGGAACACTCCTTCATTGCTGGTGGGAATGCAAACTAGTACAACCACTTTGGAAATCTATCTGGTGCTATCTCAGAAAACTGGGAATAGGGCTTCCTCAAGACCCAGCTATTCCACTCCTTGAAATATACCCAAAAGATGCGCCAGCACACAACAAGAAAATTTGCTCAACCATGTTCATAGCAGCCTTATTCATAATAGCCAGATCATGGAAACAGCCTAAATGTCCCTCAGTGGAAGAATGGATAAAGAAACTGTGGTACATATACACTATGGAATACTACTCAGCTATTAAAAACAAGGAATTCCCGAAATTTGTGGATAAATGGATTGAGCTAGAAGTGATCATAATGAGTGAGTTAACCCAGAAGCAGAAAGACTCAAATGGTATATACTCACTTATATCTGCATACTAGCCCAAGGGGCATGTCCCACGAAAGCCTTCCCTTACCAGGGAACTGGGACAGAGGGGAGGACACCCTATTGGGACTCTAGATGAGAGAACCATGTGAGAATAGCAATGTAGAAGGATCCAGTGGGTCCTAGAAACCTACAAGTGGAACATTATGATAGGCAGATTTTTGCCAAGTGGTCCCGTTCAAACTAAGGCACCAGCCAAGAACAAGACAGGTGGTAAACTTTAAACCCCTACCCAGATCTCGCCAATGGTCAGAACAGTCTCCACACTTGAGTGGAGAGTGGGATATAACTTTCTCACGTATTCTGGTGCCTCACATTTGACCATGTCCCCTGGAGGGGGAGACCTGGTGGCACTTAGAGGAAGGACAGCAGGTCACCGAGAAGAGACTTGATACCCTATGAGCATATACAGGAGGAGGTAATCCCCCTCAGGAACAGTCATAGGGGAGGGGAATAAGAGGAATATGGGAGGGAGGGAAGAATGGGAGGATACAAGGGATGGGATAACCATTGAGATGTAACAAGAATAAATTAATTAAAAAAATAGAAAACAAAGGGAAAAAAAAGACAGTTTGTCTCCTGGCAGCACTTAGGTATGATGATGAGCATCAGTGAACCTCCTTATGGAGATTGTTTCAAATGTGGCAAACCATCCACTGGGCAAAACGTCCTCATTTTGACCACTGACAGAATTCTGCCTAAAACTTGGCAAGCTTGGATGCAGGTAGAGTTGGTTACCAAACTCTGCCAAGACAGAGATAGCAAGTCCTCAATAGTTCCTGCCTCACAAATGTGCTGGTCAGATACACTGGGCCAGAAGGCCAAAGATGATGCTCCAACATTTTAGAGAGTTATGGGTGACTCTTCAGGCAGCAAACTGTCTCTGTCATTTTTTTTTTGATATGGAAGCTGCTAACCTGCACTTCCTGTTTACTCAGGTTTTTAATTTTACTCCTTCTCACATCTCTGATGGGGCTGAAGACCAAATAGTTTAGTTTCACAATTAAACTTGCTTGTCTGGGGATTAGGATGCTTTTGAGTCTAGATAATTGTTTTAAGTTGATAGAGATGAGATATGATAGAAATTGAATTACATTCAGAATTTTAGACTCATTGAGATAAGAAAACGTTTTATTCAAGGTTGCCAAATACAAACAGCCAAACACTATGAATATAACATAAAATAATTCCTTATTGTTCTGTTATTCTTCTTGTTGTATGTAGTTTATTCTATGTATGTGTAGTACTGTAAATATATGTGTAAAAAATAATTTTTTAAAAATAGAAAAAAAATGCATTAAAATACATTTCCTAAGTAGAAGCTTATTTGGTATATGTAAGAAATGTCAATGTGGAAAAACACAGGCTATAACCCTTTCATTAAAAATAATAATAATAATAACTTATGGAGCAAATGCTGCTTTTAAATGTGAAAGCATGAATAATTTTAAGTCCTTTTAGATAAAGTTTGTGGCAATGTTATGAAGGACTCAGAAGATCACAGTTTTGATTATTCCT
Organism: Acomys percivali; assembly: GCA_907169655.1. Taxonomy (NCBI): domain Eukaryota; kingdom Metazoa; phylum Chordata; class Mammalia; order Rodentia; family Muridae; genus Acomys; species Acomys percivali. The sequence continues at coordinate 84,867,688 of OU015743.1, read as the reverse complement.
CCCAGCAACATTAAAAACCTATGTTCAATGGCAAACTACCTTTCCACTAGTTACTTTCTTCTGTCTATAACAAAGTACGAAATACTGGACAAAATCAACTTAGGGAAAGAAAGGTTTATTTTCGCCCAGGTTTTGAGGGGACATGGTCCATCAGGGTGAAATCAAATGACAGTCCCTAAATCCTCTCAATACAGTTCTCCTATGCCATAGCTCTCAAAAAAACATTTAATGTAACTCTGATATCTTTGTTGGCTTTTGCCTCAGGTGACCCTACATTTGTTTTATAAAACAAAACAAAACAAAATATTCTCACCTCACAAATAGTGTTTTTGGGTCTGAAACAAGGCCTTCCCTACCAGAGTCTAGTCTTCCCACACTTCCTTCTCTTGCTCTGGCTCCATTTGAAACAGATCTTCAACCAGGTGAATATAAGCAGTATTCCAAGCTTCAGATCCAAAGTGGCCACTGAACGTTGGGCTTCTCTTGAATAAAAGTTCCAAGACACAGCAACTGGCCCGTTCTGTTTGAGGTGATGCCCCTTCACGTTCTGTTCCACTTGACCATTAAAAATCACCTGCTGAGGCAAGTCTATATCCCATAGAATCCACCTTCTCTGGCATTTCTCTTCTCTATCCAGGTTCAATTAGAATGCACTTGACACTCAGCAGAGTGTAAAAATGATCTAGGTACTTGTTATGTGAACATAGCCCTAAGGCAAGTTCTTTCCTATATAAAATTAAAAAACAAAACTGCCCTCCATCACTTTTATTTGTAGAGACTGAAAGTTAACTGTAGTGGAGGTAAATGTGCTTTTGTTTTGATCCCAGGTGTGGGATGTGAAGCCAACTTATGAGAGAAAATGTGGTGTCTGCGCAGTAGAAGAGGAGGTGTCTCTTCGCGGAGGCTTGGCTCTGTGGGGTTTGCATCCATCGGCTGTTATCACTCTGCTTTGAGACACTCCTAAAGAGGACTGTTTCAGAGAGCAATTCTAGGTTCTAGGTTCCAGCTGCTGCTCTACGTTCCAGCTGCTGCGGTTGCAGTCACTTTTGCTGAATTACTGCTTTCCTGTTTAAGGAGTCTGCTGGAATCCTGACGACAAAAAAAAAGTGGAATCGCTCAAAAGAACCGAGTCTAAAAAGGTCTACTCCTCCTGTCCTCGTTAACCTCTTTTCTCTCCTATCTAGAGAAGGTGGGTTGAAAGGGAGGTATAGACATTTAAAAAATAATAATAAAGTAGGTTTGTAAAAGTTCTAAGCCTACAGTTAACAGCTGCGTTTGACATTTCAGGAGCTCTTATATATTTCAATAAAGACACTGAACCTTGCTGTTACGGTTAATCCTCATTGGCAGCTTGACTAGACTTAAAATCACCTAGGAGATGCACCTTCGAGTGTGTCTACAGAGGTTTCACTGAGGATGGAAGACACGCCCTATTGAGGGTGCCCGTGTCCCATAGGCTAACCATGATGCTAACTGAATGACAGGGAGACGAGGACTGATTAGTGGTAGCAGTGGTTAATACCTGTCGATGTGAGAGGAGGCCCAGCCATGTGTCCACCTACTGCAAACACCCTGGGCCGCTACACCATAACTTTTATTTAAAAATATTGATTTAGGTATCTATTTTGTAGGCAGAGGCATGTGAGAATCAGGTATCAAACTCGTGTCACGAGGCTTAGAAGCAGGCAGCCACCTTTGTCCACTGAGCCATCTTCCTGGCCTGGACTGTACCTGTGAACCATGAATCAAAAGCCAGTACTTCCTTTCCATGAGTTGCTTTTTGTAGCACCAATGAGAAAAGTAAGACACTAATTTGCATATCATATACAATTAAGTCTGCTACAGGGTTAAATTTAGCATAATAACACAGTTTATTGTCTACCATGAGCCACCAGGTTTCACAAAGTCTCAACAGGGGAAATAAACAGGACACCCTCACCTTTGTACTGTTTAAGCTTTTGAGCAACATGTCTAATTTTTCAACCTCCGCTAAGGATGACAATCTCACATCTGGGCTGAGAGATCAGGGGATAGCTTAGCAATTTCAGTGGCTTCTGCTTTGCTCTCTATACCACTATGGTCCTCATAACACAAACCATGAGATGAGGGCTTTGTTTCTCAAAAATTCCCATCAATACTGTTTTCCCAGTGTACACTATTACCCTGGAAGACAATGGCACCCTTGCCTTGGGCTCTTTTGAAACCTCAATTCAATAAAAGCTTCACAAGCCCCTCTGCATGGCATTAGAACCAAGAGGACATGAACCCAAGCTAACATCTAAAATCTGTAACTCAAGTAGCAGTAGTATGAGACTCACTGCATTGTGTTATCGTTGAGCCCAGTTCGAGACCTATATGATTCTTCTCAGTCTTTCCTGTCCAGATGGGAACATGCTGCTAGTATGTGTGCATAAAAATCTGAAAGTATCCAAGATGAAGCTGTGCCAACATGCTCTGAGTTTGAGCCAACAGCCTGAGGTGTATGTGTACGAGTTTCTGAGGCCTCCCTGTGAAAAGGGAGAAGAGTAGGATGCAGACTGGAGCTGTCATTCGTACACCTACCTCAAGTACTGTGAAGTACCGGGTAGACCCACTCGTGCGACCTTGGGGGGGAATAGACGATAAATGCTACAAACTCTTGTGTTGAAACTCAGTGTGGTTGTTGGTTTTGTCTGGGGTTTTGATTTTGTATTAGTTTCCCCAAAGAACATAGTCTTCCTTCAGGTAACTTCATCTTGGTTTCAGAATTTGTTTAATCTATGAAGTGGAAGATGATAATTTTTCCATTATAATAGCTGTTCTCCTCATGTGCTCTGGTTTTTGGTTTTTCTTAGTATACAGGTTTAGAAGAAATACCCCAACAGGCTGCCAGTACACTGCTTTGCTTTTCCAAAACACATACCCTATATTATCTGTTACACTGTGGGTTAAGCTTCCAACATTTCTCTTCATGTTATTAATTATATATACCTTTCCTTCACCTGGCGTAGTCAAGTGCAGACTCTTTAGGAACTGATACTAATTTGAGAACACTAGTTCTAATTTGATGGCAGTATCTTCCACACTTGGGCCTAGCCTGAACTTCTCAACCCTTCCCTTACCGACATCTTACAGACACTGAGTTGGACCCAAGAAAGCAAGCAGTGTGCCTTTCCTGTGTGTTAGGATGGGCATGCTGGATATGCTGGATGGTCTTAGGTCAACTTGACACAAACTAAAGCCATCTGGGATGGAACCTTAATTAAGAAAATGCCTTCATAAGATCAGGCTGTAGGCATACCTGAAGAACACCAGTGATTGATTGATGGCGGAGGCCCCAGCCCATTGTGCGTGGTACCATTCCTAGTCTGGGGATCCTGAATTGTATATGAAAGCAGGCTGATCAAGCCAGTAAACAGCACCCCTCCATGGCCTCTGCATCAGCCCCTGCCTCCAGGTTCCTGCTCTGCTGGAGTTCCTGTCCTGACTTCCTTTGATGATGGCAATGAGTGTAAGTGTAAACCAAATAAACCCTTTGCTCCCCAAGTTGTTGCTCTGGTCATGGTACCCCTAACTAAAACAGTAGACTTTGGAGTATATTAGTAAAAAAAAAAAAATTTATCTCATGTGCTAGGACTGGCCTGGGCCAGGTGTGCCATCCAGAAAGAGCCCTTAACTCCAATAAAGAACTGCATGGGCCTGGCCTTGATTCTTACATTTTGGTGATTCTCTAGTCTAGAGCTTTCATGAGGACATACCAGGGGCCCTTAGGAACTCCAGAAGCTGCACCTGTGGGATACCCTGGAATCTCGTGGTCATGTTAGTCCGAAGGGAGTGGCCAGGCAGTCAATTCAGTCCTACTGACAAGCACACATTTTCACCATCATTTAGCCGTTTGCTGAAATGGTGTTGACACACTTATTAGGAGTAACTGTCACTCATTAGACAGTTAAGACACTAATGGTTACCTTACCATTGGATTTGAGTCCCATGTGTGAGCTCACTGCCCCTCTCACATAAAATCCAGCAATATTAATGTACATATACACATAGTTTCCGCTTAAGTGTATTATCCCATTGTATAAATAGAACAATTTGTTCATCTATGATATGTATATGAGTAGTTTCTAATTATTAGCTATTGTTGACAACAATACAAGCATCATTCCATGGAATAAATCATAAGAGTAAAACTTTTAGGTCACAAAGCTTTTAGTTTATCCCTGTAAAGATCTGTAAATTTTACTTCCTATCAATATTTCATAAGCTCCAGTTGCTCAATCTCATTGCCAGTAACCTAATTCCTGGTGTTAAATTTAATTCTTTTTTATGATACAGATCTTGGCTTAGAGTATCATATCAATAGTTACTATGTTGGTATAATTTTGATATTATAATTTTTCAATTGAATCCAATTGAATCACTTGTTTGATGAATATTGAGGTTAAGCATCTTTTCATATTTATTGAGTATTCATAGATTCTCTTTTGCAAAGTAAGTTTCTACTCCAATTTTACTGTTATTATATATATTATGACTGCAAGTTAGACATTAGTTATGAATATTCTCACATCCTGTGGTGGGCACTTCTTTTTCCTATTTCTAGCTTTCAATTTCCAACAGTCCAAAATAACAAAAATAAATAAAAAGTTCACGAAGGCTATTTAAGGATCTGACTTCTCTTATCCATCTTTCTTAGATTTTGACACTAGGGTCACATTGGTCTTAGAAAATAATTTTGGAGGCAGTCCATTCTGTTTTCTGAAAAGTGTGTATAGAGCTTTTATTACTTACTTCATATATGGAGAAATCATCAATGACTATACCTGGATCCTGAGTGTTATTTGAAGAAAAAAAATTACTATAATTTAAAATTCCTAACAGATGCAATTGGAAATTGTTAAATAAGTCACACATGCATGTTTTTAGGTCCTGGAACTAGAAAATGCATCCTGAAATGGGAAGAGATCATAAGGGATATGGCAAGCAGAAAGTGTAATGAGGGCTGGGGGACAGTCTGTCAGCAAAGGGCCTGCCTGGCAAGCAGGACAGCCTGATTTTGATCCCTGTGGTGATTTTATGGAGATGTCTCCATATTTTCAGGTATCTGAGTACTTGGTCCCCAGTTGGTGACACTGCTTGGGTAGGTTTAGAAGGTTGCATGCTGGAGGGAGTATGTCAACAAAGATGCACTTTGAAGCCATTTTTACAATGCAGCCTCATCTGCTTTTAATCATCTTAATGAATGTATTTGTTTTATAAGCAAAATCAACAAATGCAAAAATACCTGTAAATGTCATATGAATATTAACATAGGAGGGCTTAATTACTGTATAGATAACTTTATTGGCAATCAAATTGTTAAATTCTAAATATAATTTAATCTCATATAAAACTATACAAAAACACACTTGGCAGCATCACACACACACACATACACACACACACACACACACACACACACATACACAAATGACAAATTGGAAAATGAAGTATATATATGAATTTCCCCCTTAGCATGGAAACCAAACAGTTTAGTTTATATTTCACTTACAACTTCACATTTTCATCCACACTACTGGGCTTCTTGCACTGTGAAAGTTTAACAACACAATAATTCTCCTCATTGAGGAGCAGACATTTAAGTAATGAGTAAAGGATAAAGACCACACACATACAAGATCCCCTGATGTGGCTTCTGACAAGACACTTGTGGGTGAGATGATCCCTCTACTTGCCCATCACATGTATTTGTCTCCAGACCTTCATGGCTTTGCTGTCTCTTACCAGGGAGTCTGTTGTACTTTCTCACCCATTCGTCAGTCTTTCATCCTCCACCCAAGCTTCTCCTCATGTCAACATGACAAAGGAGACAGCTTTCCAAGGTGGGTTGCCTTTCTAACACCCCCAGCGAGTCCTTCCCTCTGCCATGCTTCATTTTCATAATGTAAGAAATCACTAAAACAAGCTGCTCTCCTTGTGCTCTATCCAGTTTGCTCAGCTCCTTTGGAATCCACTGCCTTCCCTACCAAAACACCTGTTAGGCAGCATCTGAGAAGGAAGACATTCTGATGTTAGTACAGGTAACAAAATGAAAGAGCCAACATTTGACATAAAAAATATGTAACTTAAGCCTAAACACGTTTTGTTGTGTTAATTTGCCTTTTGTGTTTTCACAGTAGTGCTATTTTCTTTTCTGAGATGAGTTACACACTCATTTGGCTTTCCATGACTACTGACTTTTGCTTTGTGAACTCAAGGAAAATGAGGACAAGGAGACTTCCGCTTATTTGCTTGGGTCAGGGTAACATTAAAATAGTGCTTTATTTTTAGTTAGAATGGTGGGTTTAGATGGGCTTGCTGAGGCTAGAAGTTCAGGTACCAGTTTGTATGTTCACAATCCATACCCAATTAAAGGAAGGGACGTAACTGTATCAAAGCATAAATTATCCCGAGAGCAATACAGGAAGCCTACCAAACAATCTGTGTACATCATGGATATGAGCTAAGTGCCTTACTTCAATAGGCTGCTACTCAGCTTAACCATCAACTGTATTTAATTGGACTCAGTAACTTACAAGAAAAGCATGACATAACTATATGTCTTCAAAATGGCACTGCTTATTTTCCTATAAGTACCTCTAATAGTTTTTGTTTTCCTTTCTTTTCAATGCTGGGATTGAATCCAAGCCTTCCGCAGGTTGATGGGTTCTCCACCACTGAACAACATCCCTAGTCCAGATGCTTTCATTTTTAAGTGAAAATATGTAATTTTTAAAAGATTTTAAAAATTAGTTTTTTTGTGGCCCAGAAAACATTTATTTTCAAATTATTTTTATTGATCTTACAGACAGAATAATATCTTGATTTTTCCCATGACAGTCAACAACACCATGTACAACTTTGATATCAATAGCAATTATTACTAAAACTTGAGCAAGCAGTTCACAAGTTTTGAGAATCAAACGGCATATAATGTAGCAATAATAGTGAAATAGTATGCGTATGTGTTAAGAAAGAAACAACACAGCTTTTTAATGCATTGGGCATTTTCTAACTGTGGCATTTACCTTTCTGTCTCTCGTCCTTTCTCTTTCTCTTTCTTTCTTTCTTTCTTTCTTTCTTTCTTTCTTTCTTTCTTTCTTTCTTTCCTTCTTTACTTCTTTTTTTAAACATAACAAACACATTGGCCAGTTATCAATGATCCTGAAAAGGAAGACGCATTAAAGTGCCTCTTTGGCTAACTGTGCTGTGCACCTCCTTAGTTTGACATCATACAGTGCTGTCATCACTCACAAAGCATAAGAAATCAATATTACATTTGCCTCAAGCTTTTTCACAGATGAATAATCTTGATGAAGATGCCCTCACTTCAGAAACTAAGGTCATTAATGTTTATCTTCAGTTGAAACCTTTCAGACACGCTGAGCCTAATGGAACATAGTCTTAGAATACTGGGTGAGCAGCGACATCTAGTGGTCAGTGTGTTATCACTAAACTAGTATTTCTAAAGCAATGAAGTCAAGAATACTGACCTAAAACATTGAAGAGGCTAGAATGCTTCGCCTTTAACACACACCTACCTTCAAATAAATTGCATAAGAAAAGGATAATTTCCTAATCCTGTAAGAATGTATACGGAAAGAAAAGTCAGTCTTTAACAATCTTTCACAGGTAAATACCCTTTGTAGATTATTTTACAAAACTCCCCCTTGTTACTTCTTCGTGCCTCACTTTTAATTTCTAGCAGAATTACTGGATCTTTTATAAATACAATGGCAGCACTGTCCTAGAAAGAAGCAGATTCAGACCCTCTGTATGACACACTGATGGGCAAATTAAAATGGTATGAAAGCTGCAAGCATATTCATGGTCATTGATCTGAGTTCATAGTGCAGTATTATTAGGTTTTGTTTCTGAGCAGGGCATGTCCAGTCCATATGGATTTTCTAGTACATCCAGCTTATGAAATGTAATTAGAGTTGGTTTTACCATCAGAATGTCCCTTTTTACAGCCACAACGTTTTCCTATTATAAGAAGTCAGTGCATAGTGTACCTGTGGCTGTCCAAGCAGGCTTTCATTAGTCACTGGAACCTGAGTTCACTGTCTCTGGACAAGCCTCCCAGCAGACTCCTGAAGTTGCTTCTAAGGCCTTGACCCCCACCTCGAGGCAAGCTGCCTCCTTCTCCCAACAGCAGGTTTCTCCTGGGCACAAGTCATGCATTATAGTTCTAGGATGGTTCCTACTTCACACTAGAACTGTCTCTTCCATGTGGGCTGAGATAGCCCCCAAACACTTCAACACAGATAAATGAGTATGGGTGGGCATCACTCACTACATATTGTATCTCTCCCAAATTAACTGTCAATAGTTAATGCTAGCCTTCCCTTTTTCTTCAATGTAAGGCTTTATTGATAATCATAAACAAATACAAAGCCTGGCCAACAATTTATGCAGGAATGTCCCAGTCTCGCTGAATTACTTGGCTCTGATCAAATTATCCACTACCAGCCATAAGCCATGATATTTACCTGAGACATTCATCTACATTCTACTTACATACATACACAGTGCTGTAGAGGTTGAGACTCTCAGGACTGAACACAGGGGGCCAAGGACAGTATCTCACAAGGTTATGGGAGCCATGAGGACCACCTCACTGTCCTTTTAGACATTCATATAAGTGTAAGATAGGTTTCAATGGGCAGCCTATGGCCAAATGAATAACTACTTAGTCTTATTAAGTCAACAAGTGTGGCTCATAATTAAAGTCAAATGAGGTGTTTTGTATGTAGTATGGAGGGTTCTCCCCAGAATACTATCACCAATAACTTCCCAGCCCTCTCCTCCTAAGAGTTCTCAATTAAGGAGTGGGCATGGCCACAGGTAGTTATATGTGAAGCTTACCAAGGAGAGAGGCAGCCATGAGCAGCCGCGGGGCCCCTGGAGGTTACAGGTGCCTGTTCTGTCCTAGGTGTACTGCATCCTCTCGTTCTCTTTCTCCCCTTTCCTTTGCCTATGCCGGAAGCAGCTAGTGAAGGAGGAAGCAGTACTGTGTCCTGTTGGTGTCTGAAGCTGGTCTAGTGTAACAAAAATGACTTCTGAGTCCCAGAGGAGCCTCCTGTAACTGCTAAATGCGCAGAGCAGCAGTCATCCTCAGGTGACGTGCTATGAACAGTCACAGGTTATTATTATTGTCTGCTCATAACTACAACCTCTCAAAAAATACCTGAGAACATGAACTGCCAATCTCTGTCAAAGGTCTGTTCCCCACCTGTCAGCAGTCACATATCTCGACCTTCCACACGCTTGCTTTAGGGATGGATTAGAAGTAAGCCACATCCTCTACAAAAAAAAACTGTATCATTAGCTCCTTTCCCCACATGAATTCCGCAACAAACATTGTAAAGTATGCTTTCTACTAGGTGTCCAGGATAAGTCTTCACTGGGTCTGGAAGCGTGAATGAGGGTCTAGAGGAATGGTTGGATGACTTGCTACTATAGAGCCCAACAAACCTAGAAATAACTTGGTCTGGGTCTAAGCACTAAAAACATGCTGCCAAGTCTCCTTCTGAAAAGCATAAATGCAAAATATCCCATTCCTACCAGCAAACCAACCACAAGGGTGCTGCCAAGAACTTTCGGGGCCCTTTTCTTGGCCACCCGGAATGCTGTTGGCAGCACTGCAGAGATTAATATATTGTTGACATGGCCTAAAACCTTGTTAAATGTTTTTCTCTTCAAGACACGCTCATAATAGGTTTCCAAGTTCGGTCTCTTTCCATTTCCCCAGTTTCTCCTTGCAAACCCCAAGAACTTCAGTCGATGCAATGTGACAGCCAGTGAGACGTCTGCCAGGGTAAAAGATTCTCCACAGAGCCAAGGCTGGTGGCCCTCTTCTAATCAGAGAAAGGGAAATAAGAATTAGGGGCAAGCATTATACAGACTACAGCTCCCATTTTCATTTCATAGCCCTATGGGAAAAGACGATTCCATGTCATCTTGACCATCACAGTCATGCAGATGTATCCCAATCTACACAGATGTGTTTGACATCTGTTAGCCACAGAAGTCCCTCACTAAGCTTAGAACCACTTGAGCTGAAGGACTTTCTATCATTTTGTAAAGGGCTCAGAAGGTAATTGCCTACAAGCCAGAGGAATTGACAGACTGATACTTCCTTCTGATTTAGGGAATCAACCAGTGTGCTTTAGAGCATATACAGAGGGAGGTAATCCCTCTGAGGAACAGTCATAGGGGAGGGGAATAAGGGGAAAATGGGAGGGAGGGGAGAATGGGAGGATACAAGGGATGGGATAACCATAGAGATGTAACAAGAATAAATTAATAAAAAAAAAGATTCATAAACTTAGGCTTAAAACATCACTCAGAGGCAACTACTTTTATCTACAGTACACCTTCCATATCAGTAACTGCATCACAAGACCAAAAATATTTAGGAAAAAAAAACCAGCACATTTCTACTGAGCAAGTACAGGCTTTGATTATCGTCATCCTTTATACAATATACTATAAAAGCTATTTGCATGCCCTTCACATTATACAATGCATTAAAAGTAATCAAGAGTGATTTCAAGTATACAGGAGGACTTTCAAATACCAAATCATTTTACATAAAGGACCTGACCATCCATGGAGTATGGTATCTTCAGATGCTCCTGAAACCAACCAAGTCTCATGCAGACAGAAGGATAGTTACATTTCCATAAAGTGAAAGGGAGTCATTCTTTCTTTTTATTTTATTGAGACAAGGGCTTACACTCTGCCTCTGGAAGGCCTTGAGCTGCTGGTAATGCCTTGGCCTCAGCCTTACAAGTGCTGGGATGACAGGTGAGAGCCATCAGCCCCAGCTGTGTCCCTGTTGTGAAAGACGTTTCAGCTGACACAGGTTTCAACCCTGTCTTCAGGTAAGATGTACAAATGGCCCCCATGTATAAACATGGAAAATCGCTGCCTGCTGGAGCTCACAGATACAGTCAATAGATTTGAGCAGCCCACTTTCCTCCCTGCTGACTCCTACTTCATACTTTAGAATCATGCTATCTCCCTAACTGATTAAAAAAAAAAAAAACCAGAGAGGGCACTCAAAAAATTATTCAGGTTATTCACCCAAACTACTGTAATTATTGACTTGGGGAGCTGGTTTAAGGAGGCATCTCCTAATCCCCATTGAGAATATGCAGAAAACCTTTCCTGAGTCACATTTCTCATATATACAAACTGGATTACAATTAGACACGAAAGTTTTCTGAGTGAAATGGCACATTTAAAGATGCATGTGTATAGCAACAACCACAGATCCAGACTACGGAACATGTTTAGTGAGATCTAATAGTGTTCTTACAAATGCCCCTGGGAAACAAGAAACCTACCTGGAGTTTCTTCGTTCCGTCTTTGTAACTCAGTTTCCACCTGATCCAAGACCTTCTCCAGCTCATCAAGAATTTTCTTCAAGTATTTGACATTGTCATGATCAAGCAGCTTTGACTAATGAACAACCCAAAAAAGAAGCTATTTATGCCTAACAACAACAACAAAACTGTATTTCACAAAGTACATTTTATAACACACACGTACATACTTTTAGAATTAAAACCCACTCAGTTTAGGCAGGTGTTTTATCGGGAGGAATAACTTTGTAAAGCTAGAGCAAGATGAGGCGATACTCCAGCCATGAGATTACCTCAGGAGCAGACCTGGCACTTCCTGGCAACTCCTGGGAGGCCAGTTAACCAGTAAGGACAAACAGCATGAGAAACACCAAGACTCTCCTCTAGCACTCAACTCAAGGATAGAATCTGAGGAGCCCTGGGTGGCTAATGAGAGAGTCAAGAAAAGAAGCAGAAGGTCCTGGAGGCAGATAGCTCATTCTGCAAAACACTTGTCTTGAAAGCATAGTGACCAGAGTTCAAGTACCAGAATCTGCTCTTACAAAGCTAGGAATGATGGAACACATTTGTCACCCCAGACTGGGGAGGCAGAGACAGACCTGGACCTCAACTCCCCTAGCCAAATCAGTCGTCAGTAAGAGGTCTTGTCTCAACAATAAGGGGGAGAGGGTCCTGAGGAACACCTACTGTTACCCTCTGGCTTCTACATGCTGAAACACCTGCACCTGCACTTGCACACACACACACACACACACACACACACACACACACACATGCACATACCAAAAGGGGCAATGAAAGAGAAGTCTAAACGTGGTTGTGGAAGGTAAGGAGAATGAATGACTGTGGAGGCATGTACTCTAAGCACCCTTGACTAAGAGAGGGTAAAGGGAGGTAGGAAGTTGAGGGAGAGCTGGGAATGCCGCTTGCTACGTGCATGATATGGGAGAAGCTTCCTTGTGTTGTCTGGGCATGGGCAAAGAACAGAAGGGGAAAAGCTCATTATTACTGATGTGCCTTATGATGGGCAGAGCAAGTCAGCCAACACATGGAGACCTTAAAGTGGCTGACTGCCTGCTATGAGGGATTCCTATATCATATTAACCAAAACTTACATGTTTCACATTCCATTCTCAATAGCTTCTTAACAGGTAATTATCACTGGGTCTGATATCAAACATAATAAAGAAAAATCTTTTTTTTTTTTTTGGCTTGGAAGTTTGTTTTTATTTGGGAGTGTTTGAGACAGTATCTCACTTTGTAACCCAATCTGACCTTGAAGTCAGTGATCCTCTGGCTCCTGTGCTACTACAGCGGATTCAGAAGTCTTTTTCAAAGTAGAGCACAGACTACGGGTATCACAGGCACCAATGATCCACAATAGTACAAAGATGATCTAGAAACAGCATTCTTCTATTCCAGAAAGAATACAATGGTGTGAAGCACAGTGGGCCTCCTCACTCACCTTCAGTCGCTTCTGTTTGGCAATGTATGCCTCTTGTAAGTCAGGGTTTTCCTCGGCAAGTTTCTTCAGTTCAGACTCTGTGTTACCAATCTGGCCTGGCAATAAAAACATTATGAAGTGGAAAAATATTCTCCCCCTCCTGTCACAGGCATAAGGAAAAGTAGGGGCACACCCTGATGTGAGTATGAGCTCTGGGACTGGTGACCTGCTGCTATCTTGGACATACTTTATCTGCCTCAGTTTCCCCATTTAAAATGTATCTAGAAAATTCCTAGCACGGAGGCTAAGGATTCCCTGAGCAGCTGCTATGGAGGCTACAGTGAGGCTTGGCACTGTCCTGCTCTATGCCACTGGGCTGCCTTACAGTTCCATGGTTCTTCCGCTTTCTCTGAAGAAAGGAAGGGAACCCTTGCTTAAGATCGTGTTAACTATAGGTGATAAAGTGGTAGTCAGGGTTTGTGTTTCAAATCACACAATTATATAGGAAGATAAGAAAGAGGTGCAAGAAGAGAGTGCTAGGGAGAGGGAAAGGGAGAGGAGAGCAGAGAGGGCAAGGGAGATGCAGCGGAAGGAGAGAGAAGAGGGGGAAAGAGAGGGGAGGAGACAGAGGAAAGAAGAGATGGGGAGAATGAAAAAAGGAATGAGAAAAAACTAATAGAACAACAAGGTGAGATGTAACACTGTATAATAAAGAACTATGCTTCCTGGGTTTAGAAGATTGGTGACTGAATGTCTCCACACACTTCTGAGTGTGACCAGTGCCACCTCTGTCCCTGCTAGCCATAGCCAACCATGACAGCAAGAAGCTGGATGGCACAACTCAATCTCAGAAAATTTCACTGAATGTCGAGGTGATGGCTAGACATCCTCTAAGCCAGCTTCCTCCACCATGAAACAACAGTTAAGGAACAGAAACATGAGCCCAGTGGCCATACACCCAAGAAGGTGCCAGCTATTCTGATTCCCAGTCCATCTTTTTGAGACCATGTCATGTGCTCTGTCTTTCTATCAGTGGCTTTTCTAAGTTTTATCCAAGTTTGGCCTCAAAACCAAAAGCTGACAACTTAGACCTAATAGATAATACATAACTAGGTAAACTGCTGAGGGACACATAAATTGATACATTCTCGTGCACGTTCGTGAAGCAAACTCAACCATCCTTTTTCCCACTCTTTTCTCAGTGAGCAGAAGATACAAGTCTCAATACTGATAGGAAACTTCAGGTAGAATCAGTCCCTGGCTTTCAAGGTTTTTACATACTGCGAATCCTTGTGGTTGCATATGCCGGGATCATGGAATCCACAGTGAGCTCAGGATGCAAAATGCAGCCATGTGTGTAAGCATCCATTGGCAAGGAGTCAAGAAGCTCTCTGTAATGCTGCACCCGTGGGTAATACATGCTTCCTTTGTCGGGCATTAGCCTGGGTGTCCTTTCTAAAACACACACAGAAAATACAAATACAAACATTGGAGGAAAACTACAAATGAGGCATTATATCCAAAAGCAAAACATCTCAGTAGTTGAACAGCCACAAAATGAGATCTTTCCAGCCCAGGCAGTCAACATTTGAAACAGACTTATGTACCAGGTCAGACTCCAAACCACGACCTGCTAGCCAGTCTTCATTTCTCCACCTTGCACATTCATACTCAAGCCTCAAGTCGTTCACTTCCTCATGAAGCATGAGAACCCTTCAGGTCCTTCACTTCCTCATGAAGCATGCCCTCACCTCCTATACCTGACTGGCTCAGTTGTACCTTCCTCTACATGCCATAAAACACTAAATGTACTCTGGGATAGCCCATGCCATTTTGTCCATAGTTGTATCTGTTCACTTCATGAAGGTCTTTGGGACCCTGTGTATGTTGTACATTAAAGTATAAGTGAAGTAGTGTTTCTTATGAGAAGGCGATGAAGGACCACTCTTTTCTATCAGCCAACACCAAGAGTGGCCCCACTGAATCGAAGTGACTGAAATCACAATCTATATGAAAAAGGAAAGGCTTTTGCTCAAAAACTCATTTCTTTTTCCCTAGATTTCTAGAAGTTTACCCCTGGCAAATGCACTCTGCCTAAATCTTCACTTGCTGGTGAAAATCTAGATTGTAAACCCCTTGTGGTCTGGGAGCACATTTCATTCTCTGGCAGACCCTTCAGGGCTACTAAATATTTGGCATGGAGTCAGTATGTGATGAATAGTGAGCATATCTTCCAGTTTCCAATTACTATAGAGTACTTGCACTGCAAAGTTCTATGGTACCCAATACAGACACTAGAATGTAGATACTGGAAAGTTACACCAAGATCCACGGCTACTATAGATAGAACAAAGCAAATATCACCTGACCACTAATACAATGCTCTACTTATCACACCATCATAACTTCTTTTTTGTTTTGTTTTTCAAGGCAGGGTTTCTCTGTGTAGCCTTGGCTGTCCTGGACTCGCTTTGTAAACCAGGTGGCCTCGAACTCTCAGAAATCCAGCTGCCTCTGCCTCCCTGAATCCTGGGATTACAGGCATGTACAACCATGCTTGGCTCCATCATATTTTCTAAGAACTTATATTTCAAAGAGTATCCACAGATAACAAATGTGAAGGATGAGACCCAAAGGTGAGGGTTAAGTCCCTTTAGAATCATTTCCCAATCTGCCTCTTAAACTGTTCTGAAAATAACCAACTTATCTCCCTAGTGCAAGGAAGGAACAGTATTCTTCATTTACTCCTTTCTTGGCTCAGGTTCTTTATCTAATTCAGAATGCCCTGAGCATCCCACAGCCATTCAAAAGCATTGACAATTCTGAGTTGGTTATCATTAACAGACCATTTCAAGCAAGATCTCCTAATGCCAGGCCAAGACATTCAAAGTTGTTAAGCCAGGGGGCAACTTCTGACTCTCTAAGAAAAAAAGTGTGAATAATTCCTCAAACTTGTAGGTAAATGTCTGATTCCCAGTTAGATAGTTTGATGTTAAAGGCTTCCTTATAATAACAACAACACATGAGCCATATTCCCCACCACAGACTCAAATAGCCACAACACTTCATTAAAGACACCATGTGAGCACAAGACAGGGAGGCAGCCTGTACCACATCCACTTTCAACACTACATGCCTTATTTAGCTCCTTATACAGGCTTTTCAGAATCTCAGCAATATTGCCAGTTCCCCAACCAATCCATTTGAATGAGGACAATAAACCAGAAGCTATGAAATGCTGAGACTGGCACTTTTACTCTTGCATATGCCCCTGGCTTTGTCTCAAAATAATAATGTCCTTAGATGCATAAAATATAAGACTACTGATCTTATTAAAATATATTAACAAAATAGTACTAATTTATAAAACACTAATTTATATAATGCTTGTACACATTACTAATATCCAGCAGCAGGTCTGATAACTGCCCTAGTTTAAAAGCATCAAAATATCTATAATAATTTAATATGCTAGGGATATATCTGTGATTTCTATCGGTAACAAAGCCACTGCATGTCTGACTTCTTTGGATTATCTATATTGGTAATAAAAGAATTACAGAGTCCTGTTAGAAATAAGGAAAGCTAAAAAAAAAAACAATTTTCACACCTGTTTACGGCCCCAAGTCTCCCTCTACTCATAGATTCACAGTCACGGTTCTCAGTGCCTGACCTGAGGACCCACAGTCTTCCCAAAGACACTCTGAGGGATTCACAAATTCCAGACTTTTTACAGCAACACCATGACGCTAATGGCTTTTCACTCTTGTTACCTCTCCAATTATAACAGAGCTTTACCATAGGCCACAGAAAACTGGCTCGGTGACACTGACAGCTAATGGGATGTGTGGCAGTCCTAGATACTTGAGTGTTCTAGGACTTTAAAACTTTCCTGGTTCATTTCTAAATAGTAAATATTGACCCACATAAACCAAAGCTCTCAAGTGTCCTCAATAACTTTTAAGACAAAGGGATCCAAAACACAACCTTAAGAAGCACCGCCACTGCAGTCCAGGGACCTCAGGTTAATAACCATAAACAGTACATTTTTGAATGCTTCCCAAATGACAGGTTTATGGCTCCTGGGTCTTGCTGCTTTCTGGTGCCAGGCCCCGGTGCTTTCTCCAAAAGAACATACCACTTCCTTCCCAGAAAAGTGAACGAGAGGAAGAATGGAAACACATAATTGTTTTCTGGGTACAGTCCATCTGGCTATGCCTGGCTTCTTCAAAGGAGAACAAACACATAAAGCCATGAACATAATTGTCTTCTGTTTTAGTGCCGCACTGGTAGCTGCTGTCTGCTGAAGCACTTTGTCGGGCACAGCATAAGATGCCCATGTCACCCATGTCCTCTTCCCAGCTCCCTGTCCCCAAAAACTTCATGGGCACCCTTCCCTGTACTGCATAAGCCACTTCCTTTCACACCAAAGCACAAAGAGCATTCACTGCCTCTGGAAAGTTTTTCAAAAGACAATCAAGTCCAGTAAGTGGCTCATGCCTGCAATTCCAGCACTTGGAAGTTGTAAGTTCGAGGCCAATGTGGGTTATGTAGTCAGTACTCAGAAAAACAAAAAGGTACTTGGTAATTTTTCTTGAATTATACATATCCTCTCTCCAATCTCATCTTACTTTACTTTCTAATTCTTCCACAAAGTATCACTGTAAGGATATTTTAAAAAATACTTTTTCTTGATATTCTACCTCAGGCAGGAGTATAAAGAATATACAGCACATGGGGCCAGGAAAGGAAGTCAGGGAGTTTTTAAAAGCAGGTAATAAAAGAGGTGAAAGCATTGAAAGCAAGGCTGTAATAATGCAAGCCAGGTTTACTGACTTGAAGATTAATAAATAGCAGCTAAAGTTGTAGTTCAGTAATAATACTTGCTAGTCATTTACAAGGCCCCAGATTAAATCCAAAGTGCCTAAACATTCATACACATAAAAAAGCCTTAATCTATAAAATATTTTAAATAAAATGATGACTTCAAATTTGATACTTATTTAATATATGTTTAAATTTCAATGTATAGTGACAAAGTTGTGTCTAAAAATTAATATGTCCTAATCATGGTTCTATATTATTTTCATTATACTAGGATATTTTGTTCAAACCAAATCCTACTTTTTAACAATATTTAAATGATACATAAGACACAAGGCATGATTTTCAGAGAACCAATATATATCAAATTATATATGTTTTCATGTATTATAATATGCTTTCATCATATAATATCCAGGATTCTAGGTTGTCATTGAGCTATTTGGCAATATAAACATCATATGTTCTAGTATTTTCAACTTATTTCATGCCTTGTGGTTTTTTTTTAACCTAACAGACAAATTAAATTTTACTGAAAGACTTAGGATGCTACAAGAAATAGTTGGATTTAAACACCAATACTAGTGCATTTATTTACCTTTCCCTATCTCCCATTCCTGTGATTACTGTCTCACCTAGCTTAAATAATGTGTTACTTTAATGTAATTTTCTTCATTATATGCCAGATTGAAAAAGGCATCCTGGGCACAAAACATTGTACAAAAGTGAATAGTAACAACATATGACCATGTTGAGGCCAGGTTAAGTATTCTTATCAAACTGATAGAAATATCTTTGAAGATAACAAGTTTGTAATGATTTGAGGTCTTTGAACTATCTCTGCATATCCCAGGAGCTTGTACCTAATTAATACCTACTAAATGGCCCTGAGATAATGCATGCAGAGAGCATGCTTCCTCAGATGAGCACTTATGACTGAGAACTTCTAAATTCCTCCTTAACCAAAGTCTTGCCCTTGGAAGGACTATCACTCATATCTCCATGAGTCTACCTTCAAAATTAATAATAGTACTAATAATCAAATCTAGCTGTTTTGTTTTGTTTTGTTTTTATCTAGAATTTATTTTTTTATTTTATTATACATGTATAAGACAAACTACATCAAATCTAGCTGTTAATCAAACTTAGATAAGCACCATTTTAGGTTAAGACTTAAGAAGAAGCATCTTGATTTAAATTTCTTCTGTACAAATGATAATTATTTAATAGATAACCCAAAAGCACAGGATCCAAATATATGAGTACAGCTACACAAAATAATTGAGCAAAACTCTATTTTTAGCATAATTACCAATGATTGGCTAACAAAGGATCAGACTAACAGCAGAGACAGCAGTTGACAAATTCTTGTCTCTGGTTAAATGACTACATAAAGGGCTCTTCTTATAGCTGTATAACTACGGGTAATGATGCACCTCATAAAAGCATACTTATTATCACCCTGCCATTCCTCTCAAATTCATTTTGAAAGGCAAAATGGCAAATATTATGGCCAGTTTTGGAATGCAGAGCACCACAGTTTTCTAGTCTGGATAGAACCAATACTTTTAAAATAACCTAAAGCCACACTGTCCTGGCAACTTGCTAACAATCAGGTCACTTACCCATTCTAATTGCAAAAACCAAAATCTACATGGTACATCCAGTCCTGGTAAACTTTATCTTAGCTTTCTGTTTTATTCTTATTCCACAAGAAACATTTCATAAAATAGTAATCATTTTAGTGATCCTAGCTTTTTGTCATTCACAAACATGGTACCATTTCTTTAATGTCTTTTTTTTTCATGTATATATTAAGCTCCAGTCAGGAAACAGAAACTTAAAAACACCACCATGGGGTGGGGTCGGGTGGGGCTGGCAGTGCAGCTGAGTGATGGAGCCCTTGCCTACTATGCTGTGGGTTGAGTCCTGCAACTTTAATCAACCAGTCAACCAATCAATAAAAATACCACCAGAAAGTCCCAACCAGGCTGACAGCTATTTCAATAATTCCTTCATTTTATCTGTTTGATACTTATTATATATATAATAATATATATATATAATATATTATATATATCTATATATATAATAGAGTACTACTTGCAGGAAGCATGGGAGCACAGCTTTTAATAGGATAGTCTCTGACCTCACAGCTCTTATAGAGACTTGAAAGGAATTCAAATATTAATAAGTAAAATAAGAGTTTATAGCTGGGGGGTCAACTTGGCATACGAAATCTGTTTGTCAATATTCTTCCATGTGGTAATTAAGTCATCTGAAGATGTATTTTACTCCCCATGCTCTAGTCATATCTGCATCTTTATTCCATAAGACAATTATATAATCTCAAAAGCACTACTTGGATCAAGATACGTTATATTTTGCACCATGGTTTGCACATACTAGACACATTTTTACAGGGTATTTATAACATTCTCCAACAATGTAAAGCATAAGTTAGTTCCTCCTATTGACAGACATAAAAACTGAGAATGTGACGTTTTCTTTTAAGCTTTGGTAGTGTTACCAGTTGCAGAGATGAACAGGTCCAACCAGCTCTTATTTTCCTCTTCCCTCTTCCCCAGGAAGGTAGTTCCCCAGTTGGAAAGGATGATGGGGGGGGGGGGCAGTTAGGAGCTGGCAATCCACAGTAGAATTTTGCCAGACAGAGTAATCTGCAGTGCTGCTTTGAGCATAACACAGTAATTTATAGCATCAGTGTAAAGTTTTAATCCACATACAAATCACTTGAGGTTCTTTTTAAAACAAGATTCTAATTCACAAGCTTTGCTATGAGGTCTAAAACTCTGCGCTGTAAATAATCTTTCAGGTGATATCAATGCTGTGGTGATGGGATACACTTTGACAAGGGTTGGTAGTTCATCTGTCATCTTCTTTGACAATGGGATGACATTTGTTTATATGAGGTTTGGGTTCTTTTCCTATTCCCCTCAGTCCTTGATGATAAATATTGTCTAGATTATAATTGTAGCAATGTTTATGCTTGTTGTTTGTTTAAATCTCAATATCCTGAGATAAATTCTATCTTGACCAGCAAGTTGGTCTGGTTGTCATCATATCTGACCAGAACTACAGGTGTCTTAATCAGTTTTTTTTTATCTTCTCCAACTGGACAATTACTCTTCTGGGAAAGAAGAACATGAGATAAGGGTTAGTTGGACTTGTTTTATCTTACAGTGACAAAACTGTACCACCTAGCCCATTGGTTACTGAAGATTTTAAACAGGCTAACAGCAGCAGCAGGCCAGAAGACAGCTGGAGAAGCTCAACTAGAAATAAAGCCATGCTTTCCATGTTCCCATCCTATCACTCAGCCACAGTGCTTTATTCCATCAAGAAAGCCATCAAAGAGGTCATTACTTCCCATAGTAAATTTGACAACAACCTGAGCCATTGAATTCTACTTCAAAAACAAACCATCAAAACCTATTTCTCCCCATTTGGCTGGCATGTGTGTGTGTGTGTGTGTGTGTGTGTGTGTGTGTGTGTGTGTAGCTTAGCAAAACTCAAACTATATTTTAGCTTTGCTAGTATATAATCAAAGCAAATTCTAAGAAAATTTCTAAAAGAAGAACCATAATTAACATTTACTATAAAGCATTGTCTCAGATGAGGTAAGAAGGAGAATAGGCAAAAGTGAAGGAAGAACTGGAATAATGATACAAGTTTTATTAGTTCAAGCAATGTTACCAGAGGCCTAAGTATTAGTTCTCATATATTATATATGTAATATACATAATATTATATAACACATATAATATATAATGTTATTATATATTGCATATAGTTTAAATATTATATATGATTTAAATATTGTATATAATACATGAAAAATATTTTTTAAGCTGTAGTCATTTAGAATAGAATTATTACACAATTCTTTTTCTTTGGTCTTATTACTCTAACAAGTTTTCCCAAGAAATACAAACTATGAATGGTCCTATCCATTTCCAAAAAGCTTAAGGTTGAGAAAATGTATCTTAAATCAATTTGTCTCCATTTTCATCACAGCTTCCAGCCTATAAACATATAAGGATAGCCAGTAATGGTAAAAGTAAGTAGTTCTTTGCACTGTTTGGTTTAGGCCAAGGCCACCTTTAATTAAAACTTCCAATAGAGTTCTGGGCCATTAACACTTATATTAAGAATAATGGCACTTCTCTATTCAAATAAAAAGACTGTGAGTCCCTGGGCTACTTCCCCTATTAGGTCTAATATCCATTTTCCTCCTAGATTCCATAGGAGGACTCTATGGCCCATTAATTTCCTTCCATGGCTCCCTCAATTTGGGGCTGTATACTGACCTTCACAGCCCAGTTAGCACCACCCTGGCAGGAAATAAGCAGCTGGATCACCAGGAGAGCACTGCTTGGCAGGGGACTAAAGTGAAAGTCTGAAGCCTCTGTTCTGCTCTCAGTCCCAATAGTGGGCAGTGGTTGCCACTGTGTCAGCTTGGCCATGTCACTAAGCCCCAGCTGACCTGAAGGCTCTGGCAGTAGGCGCAAGCAGACAATTTGTACATGGCAAAGAAAACAGGAAATGACATAAACCAAAGGCTTTGAGGACCAAAGACCCTGCTATAAAATGGCTGCATTAACCTTAGACAAAGCCTCTATTTCCTTTACCTCAGATGCAAAATGGAACGTCTGGTCGCCATGGTTCTTTCAGATTCCACACCTGTTTCTGATGAGCTCTCTTGACAACTGACTAAACTGAAAATATAAAATGCTCGACACATAAGCAGTCATAAGTGATCATTCGTTTAAAACACTATACATACTTAAACCCTATAATGCTGTAAAAAGAATAAAAATTCAAACTATGCAGAAGTAACTAGAGCAAAGAACCCAACATAGAATAGCAATCTATTCTCCCTTCCCTAATATTTATTCCTCTTTTTCTCTTGTTTTTAAGTTGAAATGGAGTTTCACAACATATACTAAGAATCAACTCACGAATCGTACTTTAAAGCTAATAAATCACCACCAAGAAAACTACCCGCCTGCAGTTTTCCACAAGTGAATTTGGAAGTTTTGACATTAACATTTGCACTTCACTTGCGATTCTTTCATGCATTTGCACTGGCTTATTGGAAATTGACGTTGGGCCTATATTTTTGTGCTTATGGAAATGGACAAGACGTTTAAATCACTAAACCACCATAATAAAATAGAGAGGAAGAAAGAAGAGAAGGGGGGAGAGAAGAGGGGGTCACTTATGTTGAAAAATAAAGCCAAGAAGTCACAAAGAGCCTTCACATTACCATCCGCGAACGTCTGCTCAAGATAATCAATGATCTGAGTGGCCTCACAAATTATGTTTTCCCCGTGGATAAGGACGGGCACTTCTCCAGTTGAGTTCAAACGCATAAACCAAGGCTCATTGTGCTCACTCAGGGGCAGACTTACATCATGTTCCTCGCACGTCAATGCCTTTTCAGCAATTACCAAGCGCACCTGGAAGAGTTCACAGGGGGTTACTGCTGTTTTCAATTGAAAGCTTTCCCACGGATACAGTTATGCAACCCCGGTTGGCTTCCTGAGCTAGCAGCACTTTTTGAAGTTCATTTAACGAAGCTGTTCCTGGAAGGAATAAGCAAGAAGCATTCTGGCAGCTTACTGTTATAAACTATAGAAGAAAAGGTGAGGAATGAAAAATATTCTGCTTCCATTACAGCCACACTTTCTCCATCACCGCTACGGACTGTCTTCATGCCCTAAACCAAATATGTGTTCTCTCCAGTCAAAACCCCTGACGTACACAGGACTGGAGAGATGGTGCAGTGGTTAAGGCAGTGGTTCTCAACCTGAAGGCCGAACGACCCTTTCACAGGGGTCACATATCAGATATCCTGTATAGCAGATATTTATGTTACAATTCCTTTCTTCCTTCCTTTTTTGGAGGGGAGGGGGAAGGAAAGTAGATCTAGGGGTTGCAGGACGGCAGTTTTTTCTGCTTCGCTTTCTAGGCCAAATGCAGAGGGTGATGCTTCTTAATGGCGGTTTCCGGGTGAGAGTGGCTGTGTCACTGCTTCCCAAGTCACCCCACTTCTGCAGCTTAGGCCGGCCAGCACTTAGTGCACCCCAGCTCTGAATGCACCCCGGGTCGGCCGCTGGAGGCCCGCACGCCACGCCCAGGGAGCTGTCCGGGTGCTGAACCCGAGCGCGGCCCTCGGCTCCTGGAGGTTACCTTTTGAGAGCTGAAGGAGTGCGTCCAGTGGTACAGAATGAGCCTGACCTCCGCGTCCGGCCGGCCTTCCGCCCTCAGGGGCGCCCCTGCCCTCGCCTCGTCCTGCATCTGAGCCATTTGGGGGTGCAGGAGCTCAGGCAGCCTCGTCGGTGGGCCTGTTGTCTAGGACGCTCACGGCGGCGCCCTTTGATTTCCCAAGGCCCCCTGTTGCCAGAGGGCCACGCTCTGTGGACGAACTGGCTTCTGGGAAATGTAGTTTCTCCCCAAGGAAGCTGTGGCTCCTAGAGGGCTTGAGAGGTCTCCTGCTAGGTGTAATGGGATGACTTTTAGGTAGAGAATTTTTCTAAAATATGACTGTCTGGCTTTTGGAGCAAGAGAAAATGGTAACAGCAAATGACTTGTGGAGTTTGGATGTTGCTTGGGCATAAAAGCACCAGTTTCACAAGACATTCAGGGCTTTTACTTCGGTGGAAAAGTTCTAGTGGGCAACGCAATCTAATTAAGTATCAATGAGTTTTCGTTAGAAGATGTTACTACGGAGTAAAAAATATCTGTCTCATGAATAAATTAGCAACAGCAACGTCAAAGTGCCTATTGGTTAAGGATGGACATTCACAGCAGAAATACGTGAGATCATGCCCTGCTTTTTCCATTTTTGAAAAAGAGATCATTTTATTTCATTTGTAAGGTTTTTGTGGAAACTGAGTAGATAAATAAGATCGTACAATCAGTGGCAATGCTACTCATGAGCCCAGTTGCCTTAAAATAGGCTCTTTATGACCATGACCAGAAATAATGACAACTTCAGACTCTGTATTCTAATTCTCGTTATAACATCATATTCCTTAAAATCTGGAATCATGGAGAACTAACAAAATTTCTCCTTCAGCAAATTCATATGAACATTGTTGTGAAATAGTTCCTTTACAATTCACTACCAAATATTATTGGAGCACTGTGTTGTAGGCATTTTGCTGGATCCTGGAACTACAAACATTTGCTGTGAAAGAGCTAATGGCCTGCACACATTATAGAAGTCTGGTGGGAGCTATAACACCACAGACAGCCACAAGAAATAAGAACAGTTTTAGGGCCAGTGCACAGAATAATGAAAAAGGAGCATATGGCAGGCAGCCCATGTAGGAAGGACCGTGAAAGTCCAAAAACCTTAAGTTTTTCCTTCCCTTTCCTTCCTCTTTACTTCATTTCTTGCTCCCCATATTTCTTTTATTATTTGAAAGGTTTTACAATATATCTGTATATCTTTGAACAACAGAAATGAGCTCCATGGACAACTTTTTAGCCAGGTCATTTGGGTGGGAGGATGCTCAGAGCTTCTACCACATACACTCAGTCTAACCAGTTTATTCTTCGAGTAGGGACACCAAACTTTAAAAGCAGGCAGGTTGGAGTTAAATTCTAGCTCCACTGCTAATGTGATCCCCCTTTGAGCCTTTAGTTTTACTTAAGATAAAATACAGAAGTACAAAATATAGGCCTACACTGATTGGTAAGGGAATTCAATGAGGAAAAAAAAAATACTTAAAGATGTTTCCTAGTATGCTTGCTCCTGGGAGAGGATGCTGACTTACGTGATCAGAAGAAGGACAGTTCCTGGGGCTAGCCCCTGCATTTGGATCTATAGGTGGTTGTGAGCCACCATGTGGGTGCTAGAAACTGACCCAGGTTCTGGAAAGGCAGCTAGTCCTCTTAACTGATGAGCCAACTCTCCAAACTGCTCCACACCACCCTAGTTTTACTATCCCCCGTCCCCCGAAAATTAGACTCTAATTATATGTAACACATCATCTTTAAGGGGGCTTACTTGGCATCTCTAGATGCTAGTCCTATCTGTCCTCACCAACATATCAAGCATGTGAAATATAGGTAATCATTCTCTCCCTCCTCACCCCCCTCTTCCATCCCTTTCTTCTTCCCTCTCTCCTCTCTTACCCCTCACTTCTTGGTTTGTGTAGCCTTGGCTGACCTGTAGACCAGGCTGGCCTTGAATTCATAGGAATGTAATTACCTCTGCCTTTAATCTCAAATGTTGGAATTAAAGGCATCCACCGCCATTCCCAGCCTCCTTTTATTTCTTTAAAAATTTTATATCATCAATTTCCTATAATAAATGTTGTGTTATGGGAAAATTGTGAGGTTTATTTGTCTTTTTTTTTTATCATAACAGGCATGGAGAAACTGCTGGATCTAAAAATCTATGATCTAAAATTACTTTCATTCTCCAATCCAATTAAAGCCACTTGAGAGTAATAAAACCTCTTTTTTTATTCACGTGTTTATTCAGAGTTTTATTAGCCATCTGCACACTTCATACCTGTGTTACATTACCTCATTACTGTGGCTGCTAAAGGAAAGAGATCAGATGCACATAGATCAATAGAATGGATAAAATGGAAGAAATACTATCAGGACTTGAAGACAAAGTAGAAAAATTAGATCACCCAGTCAAAGAAATGTTAATCTAAAACAGAAATGTGGTGGTGGTGGTACACACCTTTGATCCCAACACTCAAGATGCAAAGGCAAGTGGATCTCTGTGAGTTTGAGGCTAGTCTAGTCTACAGTGAAACTTTAAGGACAGCCCAGGCTACATAGTTAGACCAAGCCTCAAAAATCAGAACAACAACAACAAAAACACATTACATGCATGCACAAAATTATCACATAATAAAAAAACAGAAAAAATAAATATTTATTTATTATAATTTATTTATATTACACTCCAATTTTTATCCCCTCACTTGTGTCCCCTCTTTTACCTTATTCCCCTCCTCTAGAACTCTGATGGGGGTGTGGCTTCTCTCCCATGGTCTGACCACAGCCTATCAGGTCCCATACAGGTAGCCTGCAACCCCTTCATCTGTGCGCCTGCAAGACCTCCCTGCCAGGGGGAAGTGACCAAATCTTGGGCACCAAAGTCCATGTCCAAGGCAGTCCCCACGCCTTCCCCCACGAGAATCACAGTCCTGCAATCTAGCAATATGTTTTTTCAATTGTGTGTGTAATTCCTAGCCACTTAAATAATGAAGTCCAGATGAATTTGATATTGTAAAACAGCACATCACACAATTTCTCTGAAATTTAGTTACCCTGCTTCTTAATTGTAATACAAAGTTATCAGATATTTTTGCACACAAGCATACAAAGTTTTGGAAGTTTTTAATTAAGTAGCTATGATTTCTACATTTTCCTATATTTGATGATTTGATAGTTTTGATTTATTGGATAGTATTGCTATCACTGATATATTAGGTTGTGTGTGTGTGCATGCACACACACACACACACACACACACACACACACACACACACATGTGCGGCCCCGCATATGGGTGTTATCAAGTGCAGAATCCTATTGCTGATCTGATGTACTTTGGCAGGTTTTGGGTGAAACCTGTATTTTTATTTTTTTTAATTTTTTATTAATTTATTCTTGTTACATCTCAATGGTCATCCCATCCCTTGTATCCTCCCATTCTTCCCTCCCTCCCATTTTCCCCTTATTCCCCTCCCCTATGACTGTTCCTGAGGGGGATTTCCTCCCCCTGTATATGCTCATAGGGTATCAAGTCTCCTCTTGGTAACCTGCTATCCTTCCTCTGAGTGGCACCAGGTCTCCCCCTCCAGGGGACATGGTCAAATATGAGGCACCAGAGTACGAGTGAAAGTTTTACCCCACTCTCCACTCCACTGTGGAGAATGTTCTGCCTATTGGCTAGATCTGGGTGGGGGTTTAAAGTTTACCACCTGTGCTATCTCAGAAAACTGGGAATAGGGCTTCTGCAAGACCCAGCTATTCCACTCCTTGGAATATACCCAGAAGATGCTCCAGCACACAACAAGAAAATTTGCTCAACCATGTTCATAGCAGCATTATTCATAATAGCCAGAACATGGAAACAGCCTAAGTGTCACTCAGTAGAAGAATGGATAAAGAAACTGTGGTACATATACACTATGGAATACTACTCAGCTATTAAAAACAAGGAATTCCCAAAATTTGTGGACAAATGGATTGAGCTAGAAATGATCATAATGAATGAGTTAACCCAGAAGCAGAAAGACTCAAATAGTATATACTCACTTATATCTGCATACTAGCCCAAGGGGCATGTCCCATGAAAGCCTTCACTTACCAGGAAACTGGGACAGAGGGGAGGACATCCTATTGGGACTGTAGATGAGAGAAACATGGGAGAATAGCAAAGTAGAAGGATCCAGAGGGTCCTAGAAACCTACAAGTAGAACATTATGATAGGCAGATTTGGGTCCAGGGGTCCCGCTCAAACTAAGGCACCAGCCAAGGACAATACAGGCGGAAACCTGTATTTTTAAATGAATGACACCTAAGCTGGAAATCTGAAACCTGATAAATTCAAGTACTTTATTTTTACTGTAGTATTATGAATGACCACAAGAGGTCTCTAACTTTTAAGAAAACAGCACTCCTTGCTATTTTTCTTCCTGGACAAATTAGAAAACAGATACAAAACAAAAAACAGAACCCAAAACAGATACAATATTAAAGGCAGATTTTCCAATAAAACAAAACCACATTTTGTACAAATAGAAAAATAGGGTTCTTTCCATTTTCTCTTGAGGGTAACACCACTACTAGCCGCCATCCAAGAACTGGGTTGCCATGAAACCTAGTCCATGGGAATTGTGTAGGATTTGTAAGTGAAGTATATATATATATATATATGGAACATTCATTCACATTGACATAAGCACAAGCAAGTACCATGTGACCAAGACATGATTTGGCAGAGGCACACTGTGGACAGAGTGGTCAAGGAATAGTGTCATGGCAGGGCTATTCTATAGCAAAGGGTTTCTGTGACCAGTATGCAGAAGTGAAGCAAGTGGGGACCGAGGAGCACATAGCCGTGGGGGAAAGAAGGGTCCTTATTTAGACATTTTTCTTAAGAATTTTTATGTTGAATGTGAACAAAACTGGATAGTCTACAAAACTTTACCATCTCTACTAAAGTATAAGGAATTTAGTTTAATATTAACATTATTAGTAATTTCTAAAAAAAAACAAAAATTAATTGGATCATTCATTACAAGTAACAACAGTCACTTGAAACTAGGTCCTCTTGAATCAATCAACTGTAGTTGGGAATCAATAGTATTTGCTCTTCGAGGGAAGAAAGATCAGAAGAATATATTAGAGATGCCACACTCAAACACTAGCCAACCTTACATAATTCGCATGGACTAAATTGCTGGCACAGCTCAAAGCAGAGCAGGCAGCCCAGTTTCTAGGTGCTCAGATAGTATTAACATTGCTACCATCAAAAGACATTGGCGACCATTCTAATTTTCTACATACATATGAGATCTTTAATTTTTGGAAATAGGCTCTTGAGGTGGCTTAAGTATTACCTAACTAAGATGATAGAGTGCTCATTCAATGCATTGATTTCATGAAGAACTTCAATGGTTCTGTGTAGTTTGATATTCCACATTTGAATTACCATAGTAGTTCCCAAAGAGTAGTCCCTCTGATGAGCTAGCTGTTCATCACTACAGACTCACATGTGTATACATTTTAATGAGCCTTTATCTATGGGGCCAGTCCTAGCAATTTGCACCTTAGCAAGCCTCCAGGTTTCTCTGATAAGCCTCAAATTTGACAAATACTACTTAATGTATCCTTGATCAGCAATTCCCAGCTTCCTGTCTCATCAGTAAAACTTGTAGGGAAGAGAAGAATGTAAAAGTCAAGACTGACTTCATATTCATCATGAGAAAACATGGAATAGTTTAAAACAATTTCAAAACAGACAGGAAAAGTCCGTGGTACACATCACCAGTTAAAGTTCTCAGGCTCTAGGTGCCAAGACTACCACCTCCCACTGAAAAGGCATAGACATTTCTCCTGTCACCTATGGAACAAAAGCCATAGTGACTGAATAATAGCAAATTCTGCTTTGGGGTTGTGAAACTGTCCACTTTCAAGATTCCAAAGCAAACAACAATATTTACCACCAAGTACAGCTTACTGATTCAAGAGGCCCGTTTTGAGACTACTATACTTATGTAACAATCTAATTTTCCAGTCTCCCATAGAACAACTACTCATGTTAGTAATTCACTAACAAACAAGCACACACACACACACACACACACACACACACACACACACACACACAC